>CM052809.1:104400608-104426591 GCA_028533885.1 Nasua narica
CCCTGGAGGCTCACAGGGAGAATCTGTTCCATGCCTCTCTCCTAGCTTCTGGGAGCTGCTGTCTGTCACCCCTTGCATGCCTTAGCTTGTGGGAGAGTAACTGCAATCTCTGCCTCTGTCTCCATATGCTTGTCTTCCTTGAGTTTCTGTGTCTTTGCCTCTTCTGTCTTTTATAGCACACTCACCAGTGAATTTAGAGCCCATCATTTAGAAGGATCTCATTTGGAGATCCTTAATTACACCTGCAACAAACCTGTTTCTTTTTTTTTTTAAGATTTTATTTTTTTATCTGAGAGAGAATGAGAGAGAGAGAGATCATGAGAGAGCACAGGAGTAGGGGGAGGGTCAGAGGGAGAACCAGACTACCTGCTGGCAGGGCGCCCAAGGCTGGGCTGGATCCTAGGACCTGGAGATCATGACCGGAGCTGAAGGCAGATGCTTAGCCAACTGAGTCACCTAGGTGCCTCCAAATGACCCTTTTTCCAAATAAGGTCACATTCACAGGTTTCAGGTGCTAGGACTTGGGCATGTCTCTTTAGAATACTATTCAGTCCACTGGAGTGGATTTTAGATAACTACTTGTTGACTTGTGCCTTAAAATGTTTGTTACAGCTTTAATTTTTTTGAGGTGATCAAACAGCTCTATAAAGAGACTTTTTAATTGCTCCTAAGCACACACACAGCTGCACATAAAATAGTACACTACTTTTTACTCACTCATCCCAAATAATAACACTATCACACCCACTTTGTACCTATAGCTTTGAATGAGTCAGTGTGATAAATTGTAATGGTTTGGTCTCTAAGACAGAGAAAATCGCAATAAATGTTGAAGTAATGAATGCATATTATCAGCATTTGACAATCTGTCTTCTCTCCAGAGACTTTAAGTTAAAGTATTCTCAGAAATCAAGAAGTAGAAACAGTGATAGTTGGATGATATTTATGTTTCCCTAAAGGCAAGAAAAAATCAAATCTCTACCATTTCTCTCTAATCCAAAAAAAAGCAGGTTTGTAAGGCTGTAGAAAGACTAAAATTATACTTTTCCTATGACTTATGAACTTTAACCTTATTTCCTTTTATCAAGGATGTAGTGAGTTTTGATGAATGAAAGGTTTATTAGAGTAAGTCTAGAAAAACAATCCAAGAACTAGCTGTCTTATAAACATGGCATCTTCTTCCCACATAGACCAAATATCTTACCCTTGGTGTTTAGAGACTCCTAAAATATTATTGGATGAATACACAAGTACAGATGAAAGCCCCTCTCTTTTTTTTTCCGTTTGTTTCACAAACCATCGTATGAGTCATCATATTGAATAACAAATGCTAACCTTTTTTTTTTCCAGCATAGTTTTAATTTATTTTCTCTCTCTGTAGTATGGGAATTTACAACTAGTGTTTGATGGAAACAATAAATTAATGAGTATGTTACACGATAGTAAGTTCCACTATTATCCTTCCTTTTTGATAACAACCTCCCCGATATCTATTACAATTCAAAAGTAGCATGCTAACAGTAATTATTACCTGGGAGTTGGTGTATATGGCTACTACAGAAGAGCTTCTTCCATATTGCACACTCCCAAAGATGGATCTTTCTCCTGTGACAATGGCTATCACTCAGATTCTTCACGTTATTGTACCGAGTCATTTTTCCCTCTGACATCTGGCATTGTCTGATAAAAGAAATATTTTCACTTCTTAGAATGCGAACTGCAGACCCACTAACCTTCAAGACCCTCTTGGTGTCAACTCTGGGAAGAAAACGATCATATCCAAACCTGAAGATCTCAAAAGAGGCACAATTCCGGTAAATTCAGATAACCAAGACAAGTGCTAGTTTTTTCTTACACCTTTTAAGTGAATAAATTCAAAATCAACCTAAAAAATAATTATCCTATAGAATATCTTAATATGATATCTTTTTGTCAAATGGCAAAGATACTAATATATACCTCTGATCATTTAAACAGGACTGCAGTACGTGTAAATTCGCTACCATTACATGTAATTTGATTCCTTCTGACATGAGCCAAGTGAATGTTTCACTTATTGTATGGAAACCAACTTTTATAAAAGTAAGTGACTGCATTGTTCTCTGCAATTATTGAATTATTGAATTACGTTAACCAATGTCTATTCATTATTTAGTGTATGCAAAGTGGAGTGCTTCTGTAGAAAGCACTGGAAGTGTAAAAATATGTGGTTCAAACCCCAGCTCTACTTAACCGACCAAATGAGTCTCATTTTCCTTTTTTATTAGTAACTAAGTTATATCCAAGGTCCCCTTCCAGATATATACTTTGTTTTCAGTCTTTCTTATTCTTTTGTGTGTGTGTGCCTCTAGAAATAAACACCTATGCAGTATCGAAGTTTGCATTTATCTTAATATTGTAGAACTCAGTTAAGGGACAAAGAATTATAGAGAGGGCTTGACTCCTTGACACCATTAACAACAAATAGAGCTAACATGTACTATGAATTTATTGTATTAGATCAGACTTTACATATATATATATATATGTACACATATATATGTACATGCATTTATATATGCCATATATACACAATTTATAAATACTATATATACACACACATTTATATATATATATATATATATATAATTATATATATATATATAATATTTGACTATTAGGAGCTAAAAAGTGTCCTACTATATTATATATATAGTAGGACACTTTTTAGCTCCTAATAGTCAAATTTGTCTAACTGGAAGCTACTTTAAAACTTAATCCATTGTATTTTGTATGGTTTCTTTCTCTCTTAGAAATGGTTGGTTAATTATTTGAAATTTACATTTTTTAGGTTTGATCATATTAAGTTGCAATTTTTATAAGTCACAAACTGTTGGATATTGGCAATTTCGTGTTTTATCCTACCCTATCCTATATAAACTTCATTACCAGAGTGTAGCTATTTCATACCTAGCTATATGAAAGGGGGCAGGGTTTGACATTTGTTTTTGCTAGGGATAAATCTGAAGAAAATTATTTAGAAAATTGTTCCATTCTATAACAAGGACCTAAGTGACAATTTGAGTGGAGAGAAGAGGGATGGGTCATCATTTGAAGCCACCAGATCCATTTGGATGTTAACAAAACCAATGTTTTTAAATCTCTCAGGAAAATCTCAATTTTAAAAATTGCACTACTCAAACATGACTAGCTCTCACTATGATTAGCATAATATATTGAAAATAAATCCTGTTTGCTTTTCAGGCACGTTTTTCTAGCTTAAATCTTACTGTAAGGGCAGATCTTCAGAGTGAAAATACATCACTTATTTTAAGTACTGGCAATAAAAAAAGAGAGGTAAGTGCAACTCTAAGTTTTGAAAATATACATTTCACTCTGAATTTTGTGACATAATGTTTTATAATTGCTTATGGAACCTAAAGCAGTGACTAGCTAGTCACTAAGTAACAGACACTTTTTGCTTGAAAATTGTACTTAATTAACTTCAAGTGAGATTTCAGTCTTCTTTGTAAGAAACTGGGAAAAACCATGATATTTACAATTAACATGCCATGTTTGACTTTACTGCTTATAACTATCACAGTAAGTTGGTGTTTTTACTTTCATCTTGATAATAAATGATGCATTGGTAATTTTCCTCCTTAAAAACTGACATTATAAAATGCAGTTGATATCTGAAGAGCAGACTTGAAAAACACTTTATAGAAAATGTACACTGTACAGAAATAAATGTAAATTTTGAAAGATTTTCTTCATTTAGTCATTGGGAAATTGGAAGCAAAAATGAAATATTATTCCCTCACACAAATTCACACTTCAGTCCTTAGTAAAAATAAAATGGTTTGAGGTTTTACTTCCTGCTTCATTATAAAATAAGACCAGAGTACTTGTTACAGATGTGGCTATGTAAACATTTCTCCTCTTATCATGGGAGAGTTTAAATATCCCATGTGGATAGTATAAGTCATATAATTTTATTTGGAAGCTACCTAACATTCAGATATTGTTTAAAATTTTCATATTTCAAATTAATACTTATCTCAAATAATCCCAATGGCCCCTGGTAAATATTCACCTTTAAATAACATATGCATATAATATTTACTTACATTATAAAGAACATTGATAAATGCAAAGTTGTTCCACATGCAGAGAAGCCAAAATTTTACCAGTAAGCACCACCAAAAGTGGGTATAAATTTTATTGGAAAAGAGTACTTTTGATTCCTAGATATGTTTGGTTGAAATTTTATAATTAGCTTTATTTCCTCTAAATGTTAGTTTAAAATGCCCCATGGAGCTATCATTCAACATTTTATCCTAAAAGAAAATTATGCCTGCATTGTTAAAATTACTAAAAGTGATCATTTTCTAATTGTGTGATCTTAGAGAAGTCACTGATCCCATCTAGATTTCAGCTTCTGTATCTGTCAGTTCAGGGAATTGTTTTAGATGTAGTTAAAGTCTGTCTTAAAAGATCTTATTCTGTACATACGTACACTCGTGCCAGCTCTGTGTTCCCAAAGCACCAGCAGTGACCCGCATGGAGCCATCCAAGGAGTTGGTATCAGTATCCAATATATGTAAATATCTCCCCTGTTTCCTGTTTTACCTCCAGTCTTCCTTTGAGCTTTAGAAATTGAGATGTTCCCTGTGACAAGCAACCAGAGAAACTTGAGCTATTATCTGTCATGAGATCTACCCTGAATTAGTCTTTTTTCTCAGAAACCTAGGGACGAGACCCAGGGCAGACAAGTCTCACCACGGTTTGGAGACCACACAGAGCAGCTGCAACAGTAACAGCTGATTACCTCAAGGTTTTCCTTCAGTTAAGACCTAATGTAGAGACTGAAGACAAGCCGACTGGCAGAGACAGTGCCGTCTAATAAAAAGTACATAGGGCTGCATATATGTACAAAAATTTATGTCATCTGTACACTTGCGATTTGTACATTTTACTGTATGAAAATTATATGTAAATTTGTAGACAAAAAATAGAGCACATGAAAATTAGAATTAGAAGAAAACCTACTCAGGTTTTTTATGTCAACAACCTGTGGTAATGCTCAACCCTAAACCCTTACCATCATGATAATGCCCTAAAGTCGAGCAATAAATCTTTAAAATATATAATACTTTTGGCTCTCAGTGAGTTAAATGCACCTCTACTCCCAAGCATTCTGATTCATAGACAGTTTGCTCTTTATGTATGCATTTCTAAAGCATAAGATTATAAATATTTTGGATAATGACAAATTTGACATGCTTAGAGATTTTGAATAGACGAAGGGCATTCTTAAATGTAAACTCAAGGTTTTCTCTGTATGTAGTAATCAGATTAAGTACATTGTTTGGTAAAAATTATAGCCTGCAAGAACTCAATGTACCAGGAGATATAACAGGTGCTTATCAATGTTAATAGTCTTGTTTAATAAATTTCAGTTTGCTATTCAAATATCCAAAGATGGACTGCCGGGCAGAGTGCCATTATGGGTCATCCTATTGAGTGCTTTTGCCGGATTATTGCTATTAATGCTGCTCATATTAGCCCTGTGGAAGGTAAGCACCAAAGTTCCTTTGACTTTCTGTTTCAACTATCAAAAGCAAACTGGTGAAATAAATTATTATTTATCCATGCTGTGTAATATGGTATTATACAGCTATTAAAAATATTGAGATGATGACCAAGACAAAAGAAAAAAAGAAAAATGTATATCCCAAACATTGTGCACAACTCAATCCCAGTTTGAAAGAAAAAAATAAATAAAGAAATCCAAAAGTCATGATGGATTTCTCAGGATTGGGATTGTAAAAGACCTTTATATGTCTATAACATTGAGAATTATAAGTTAAGTATGCATTACTTTTTTAAGAATGAAAACTCTCTTTCATAAAAAAAGAACAAAATGAATTCTTATATCAGTTTAAAACTATATAAACAATAGAATGGTTAAGATGAGTCTTACCCAAATACATATCTCTCTACTTAAAAACTAAGACTTCTTTAATATATGAAGAAATATGCCACATTCTATGCAATAGCTGTGTACCTGAGTGAGAGAGGATAAATTTATTAGTTGATAGAAATCTTACTGTTTCACTGACTCCTATTTCAAATCCTCTTGTAAAACTATTTCTATGGGGTAAATCCATATATTTACATTGATATTTTGCTTATACTGAGGTGTGTGAGATTTTTCAAACTCTTAGCTGTGTCCCTTTCAAATTAAGCAGAACTCTGATGATAGCATTTACACAAATTTAATAGAGAATAAAATCCTATCAAAAAGTTGAATTTAATGTTTTTTCCCATGAAACATCAAATTGATATTCATTCTAACATATTTTACTATGTTTTTTTATTAAATAGCTAAACTCTGTTAAAAACACAGGTTGTGGTTACATATTCATTTTTCTAATACCTGAGCAGCAGGATTCTCTTTTAATCAAATAGTTTGAATAATAAATTTCTGTCCTACCAAATTGCCAATGGTTCCTACCCTTTTTGACTGGCTTACAATGCCTAACTTTCTCTTTGGGGGGGATTACTCTCAGAGAGGATGATAAACAAGCCATGTTAAAGGTCTAGGTCAGTAGCACTTAGTTCAGTGAACAGAAACCATAGCTTTTCTCCAGCAAACTCTCTAAGACAGAATTCCTTGCTTTCTCAACCCTTCAGCTACTCTCCTACTCTGCAGGGTTATCAGTGCTCTGTCTGTAATACCTGCTGTAATACCCGGCTTTGCCACACTGTGGTACTCAAGCCCTGACTTAGTGATGTCGAGGTTGTGCTTGAAATAAAGAATGTGGTTTCTTCACTTCTAGGCACCTCTATTCCAGAGAGCCTTTTATTGTTGATTTCTTTCGGTGTGCTTTTCTATTCTGAGCACTACACTTGCCCATGTAGTTTTAGGACACAACTTAAAAAGAGTAAAGGAAAGCCGGAGCTGATATTTGGATAGATTTTCTCTGGTGGCCTATCTCTGCTTAAAATAAATGAAGTTTTATTCATCTGGGTTTTTTGGTCACCAGTCTGAAGAAGCATAAAGGTAAAAATAAACATTCTTCCATCCAGTAAATGTTTTGTTGATACATTCTTCTGGCTTCTTGGATCTCTTTAGGCTCAGGAAGGGAGGTCATTTGGCAACCTTTGGACTATCTGACCAGTAGGTACAGTTAGTTCAACCACTTTAGTAAGAGATACAGCAATCAGACCCGAGACTCCATAGTAGAAGGGAAGAGAATTAGGACATACTGAGTGCTTCCTACATGCCAGGAACTGGTTTAAACTTTTCAACTTTAATGTTAACATCAACCCTCTGAGAAAGACATGACTATGAACCTCATTTTATTAATGAGACACTGAGACGTACAAGAGCTTAAATATGTTCCCCAAGACCACGTGGTTTGTCAGATTCAGAGTAAGGACCTAAGTCTAGACCATTCTACTTGCTTGCCAACACTGTTAACCCTTTGCTTTGTGTTCTCTCTTGCTTCTATTCACTCTTTTATTCACTACAAACTTTTCAATGAAGTATTTTAACTACATGTTATATTTGACGACATTAAAGCAAAGAGAAGTTAAATAACTCTCCCAATTTGGGGGAGAGATTTTTGAAGCCTTCATGCCATTTTAGATGCAAACAAATCAGGAAGATTGCATATTGTGTGGTACTTTTTAAATAACATTGACTGCCCCTCCCCCAAAGTCTCTTGAGAACAGTGTAGGCCGAATCTTAAAACTTAACAGTTTACTTTGGGGCAACAGAACCTCCCTTTTATTTTTAAGCTAGATTCTCGGATTCTTTTAGACATCATGGCTCATTAGATCTGTTCCCGTCACTCTAACTTGGCATGAGTGGGTTGAGTTCATTTACACTGCAGTGTTCTGAGCATGGCTGAAACATTAAAAACTTAACTATAATGTTTAGTATTTTATAGGGTAAAATTAATGGAAAGCATTTGGCTGAATCTAAAGACCCGCAGTCAAATTCTTCAATGTGGTTTATACCCAACTGGAGTAGTGGTACACACCTTAAATCATTCAATGAATAAATAATTTTAAAAACTGAAAAAAAAATTACTAGCTAGTAAAGGACTGGATGCAAGTAATCTATCATCAAAGCTCATCCTTTTCCAGTATCTTCCAGTGCTAGAGTCTATGGGGCAGGGCTCTTAATTCTGGAGCTCCAGGAATTGAGTTTTGTTCAAATAGATCGTGAACTTTCTGAAATGTATAAAAATATTTTGTTTTGGAATGAGAGTCCCTGGTTGGATTCAGACTTTCAGCAGCTCCATTATACTAAAAAATGAATTGCCCCTGCTCGTTCTTTAAAGCCCAATGGAACTTCCTTGAAGCATGACTTTGGTCTGCAGAAGACTCAGAAGGGCTACTCTCATCCCCAGGGCTCTTTTTACACTTACTAGATCCAGAGGAGAAACCTCAGGACTATCCCTTCATCCTCCCTCCTCCAGATGCAACCACTCTGGAAATTCCCTGGAACTCCCAGGTTCCGTACAGGGAACAGGCCAAAGACTGTCCCTGGAGTTGTGAATCTATTTCAGAAAGCACTGTCTTTATAAAATTCATCCTTGCAGTATACGTGGTAGAAATTAAAGTTTTTCAAAATCTTAGGAGTAAACTTACTAAAGTTTATAAGTAATTAATTAAGTAATAATAATATAGTTAATATTGAAGAGAAAAGGCTTTGAACAGGCACAGGTTTAAATAGATGGAGAAACACCTTCTGAATATAGTACCACACATTGAGGGAGAAGCCTAGTCAAGCCAATATAACCAATAGAATGAAATGAGACTCAGCCCACAGAGAAGCCCTAAGAAAGCAGAACATTTTTCGCTCTTAACTTGATTTCATACTGATGCCTGAAGTTCCGTCACTGATGATTTATTTACTAATCCTGAAGCTTTATTCTTTATCCAATATACATATCCTTGGTGTAATATGGATGGGAAATAGACCACCACTTTTAGTCTTTTATATATTAGTTAAATTTATTCACTCAACATTTATTCCGTATTATAGTCAGTAAGCATGTAATTTCTACCAGGTACTATTGAATCTGACCCTTTGCCATAGGGTTTTGAACTAGGGATAAGCATAAATAAGATCTAGCATTTACTGATGAGTAAATATGGAAAGTGGAAGTTGTTAAGTCTGAGCACTGAAAACAACTTGTTTTAAATTTTGGATAGTATTGGCCCCAGCCAGTTTGAAGCTATGTATTCACCTAGTCTCCACTCTTATGACCCAACTTCCACTAACAATCCATGTTAATAGAATTAGTTGAGTGGAAAAGTTCAGTTAACCACAATTAAGTTTTAAAATAGGACATTTAGGGCTGCCTGAGTGGCTCAGTTGGTTGAGCATCTAACTCTTGTTTTCAGCATAGGTCATGATCTCGGGGTAGTGAGATGAAGCCGTGCATGGGGCTCCAGGCTCGGCAGGGAGTCTACTTGGGATTCTCTCTCTCCCCTACCCTTTGCCCCTCTCCTCACGCCCACTAGCTCACTCTCTCTCTCTCTTTCTCTCTCAAATAAATAAATAAATCTCAAAAATAATAAATAGAATAAAATAGAGCATTTAGTATGCAAAAGCAAAGGAAGGTTGAAAAGATGTAAGAAGACTTGAGAGAGAAAGGACAAGAGAGAGAGCAGGGCAGGACAAAAGAGAGAAAAGTCTTATACTCACCACCTGTTCCTGTGAAAGCCTTGTCTGATTTATTTTCAACACAGGACCTGCAGTCCCAAAGTAAGGGGCCTGATAGTTTTTGAATCCAGAACTTTTATTTTTGGCTCAAAAAAGAAAGCCCTGAGACATACAGAAGTTCCATTTGTAGAGGATACATTTTATTGTTTTTCATGTTTATTTATCTGTTGTCACCTTTTCCTCATCTACCACCAACTGGATTCTGACATAATGGAAGACATAAAGCTGTGTCACGTGGAAGACATAAAGAAGTTACCTTCTTTAACTTAAAACTGAATTTTTGAGGGGAAGGGGTGGAGGATGGGTTGGCCCTGTGATGGGTTTTAAGGAGGGCACAGATTGCATGAAGCACTGGGTATTACATGCAAACAACGAATCATGGAACACTACATCAAAAACTAATGACTAACATAACCTAATAAAAAATAATTAAAATTTTTAAAAATTGCCTTTTTGACCATTTATCCCATCCAAGCGCTCAATTATTCAATAATGATTTTTTATAATATACCATTCCCTTGCATAATTCACCATAACTTCATTATTAAAATGATATGGAGGTACCATACTTTCAAAGAATTAACTTACCACTTGAACTATTATAATCTGCTCTGAAATTTAATAAAAAAAAAAAATACACAGACTTAAAAAAAAAACACTTCTCTAGAAACCTTAATTTCCTTTTATTTAAAATACCCGCATTTTAGATGAGATTATTACAAAGGTCCCTTTCAACCCCTATACTTATTTTTATTATAACATGTAATAGGAAAAATATAAAGCAGTTACAATTTTTGTAATGACCCGAATTACAAAGTATAGTAAAAAGTCACCCACATTCACCCCAATGTGAAATTTCTTTTATGTTCAGTGAGTTCCTTTTCATATTCAAATGATACAGTATGTTTTCAAGAGACACTTCCTGTCAGGCCTATAAAGGCAGATGTTCTAACACGTTTAAAATTAATCCAGACAACTCAATTCTCCCCCACCCCTCAGCCATGGTGCATGTGCCAGATTCCCCCTAGCTCTAATGACCTCAATTTACGACCATCAGTTAATTGATGGAATTTCTCTGCCACATCCCGGAGAAAAAAAGATAATGGCAAAGTGCCATTTAGTGCCAGCTAATTCTAGTTTGTATGTCTTCCCAAATATTTTCTCAGAACCTTTTTAAAGTTAGTTCACCACATGTACTAAATTTTACTAGGACACATGATATATTTAACCAACAAAAAAGTTTAAAATGAAATCAATTTGATAAATGTCATTTCTTGACATTCAGTATTACTTAAGAGGTCAATGGAAAAAAATCTCAATTATATTAATTATTTGTATGCCCAGAATCACTAACATAGTATTAAATTTTATCCAAGGAAATTACTATTTATTACTTAAGTTCAAATAATTAATAATGTTATGTGTCTGGTATTTTTTTCAACAGATTGGATTCTTCAAAAGACCACTAAAGAAGAAAATGGAGAAATGACGTATTTTACAGGAGAAAAAATAACAATTATTCAATTATCTATCCTCAGGTTTGCCTCAAATATGTGACAAGAAATTTATTAATACAATTAGTCACATAACTTTATGTAATCCATCAGGGATTAATCACTTGTAAAATGACAAATCAAGGAAGATCTAAAAACAATACCATAAAGATATATTTTGTAAAATGAAGAAAAATATTTTAAATAATTACTCATTTTGTGTTATTTAAGTAAAATTACAGTGTTTTGAAGATAAAGAATAACTTGTACAAATATGTTTATATATTAAATCAGCATCCGGAGTATTTAAGGAATGCATAAAAAGATTTTTATGATCATTGATAAATTAAGCTTTTTCTATTGATTCCTGATGGATATCCACATTCAGCATGATAGTCAACATTTGTAAATGACAAGAAAGGAATTAACTGAAAAAAAGATCACTTCTCCCTATTCAAATGAGAAAATTTTCCTAGATAGAGTATATATAAAATATGGACTGAAAATAGAATTAAGTCATAGAGAATACATTCAATATCTTTGTGTTGGTTTCTGTACTTGGAAATTTTTTTTGTTGTGTTGGTTGTTGTGTTTTTTTTTTCCTCAAAGTGTTTGGAAACAATTGAGCTGATGGAAATCGAAAATAGACTTGTTTAAAGACAGCTCACTGAATGGATTAAGCTTTCACAGAACGTGACATCATAGGTAGATGCCACAGAAATGCCCCACTCATCTTTGCTGGGCGGCTTTTGAACATTAGGGATCCAGGATGTAACCAAAAGTAGGAGTTTTCTCAACTCCTTGGCACGTGGTTCATTTAAACCCTCAAGCTGTGAGAGTATGTTTATTTTTAATTTTTTTAAGGTATTTAATTTTCCAAACACATTTCTTATTTTTATGAAAGGCAGGATTCCATTTCAGTATTGCATTTTACCAAGAAGCCACTGCTTTTTTTAGTGTGGCATATCAATATTTAAATAGAACTCCAGAAATGTATTTTAAAAAACCATTTCAAACCCTTGCACCAAGAGAAAGATATCACACCTCTGTATGAGCTTCTTTGGTCCTGAAGTAATCATTATGGTGCATTGGACTCTACTGTAAGCATAAGCTCGTAGGTTGCTCCATTTCTTGGGAAAATAACAAGGATGAATGTATCATAGCCGCATGTGTGAACTACTGCTGTAAAATTTGCTGATATTTCTGCAACAACTCCATCTCTCCACCTGGCTGACCATCACAAGACCAGCACGTGGCCGGCACCTTACCCAGAAAATCCTGGACTCTACTTTTCTCAAAAAGCATCACATGAAGGAAGAAATTAAATGCCATAGATTTCATTTTTAAAACTGATTTCCAAGGAATTCTCTGAGGACTGAGTCGGCCTCCCTCATTGCTGCCTACATTTACGTCTAAAACGATCAAAGTCGTGCACCTGGGGAGTGCAGAGGTCATCAACACTAGAAGAGAGACTCAGTTCTTCCAGAGGTGTGATATCCTCCTGCTGGTCATTGTTTGGAAATGTCCACTTGGAATTTCCTTCATTCCCACGACCTATCTCAAGGTTCAGAAATCATTCTTCCTACCTGTTCTTTCTCTGCCCAACAGAACTCAGGTCTCTCTTGTTCTGAATCACTGCATTGCACGGCCTGTCAGCAGCCCCGCTCCAAACTCAGCACATTCTTAGAAGTAAATCGAACAGGTAAACTTAACTTCACACTTGGCCTCTAGAACTGCTAAGCAAAGCATTCACTGAAACAAGAATGTACACGTTTCAACCAAATACGATCTTTCTCCCAGAGGAGAAAGATGGAAACTATGGCATTTTGAACTTAGAAAAGACAAGAGGAACCATTGGGACAGATCAAATAGCTACTTAGAAGCCTGGCACAGCTTTTAACATAAGTCGTTTCCAGTTTTCAAACAGAATGTTTAATGAACCCAATATCCTTTTCCCTAATACTATTATTTGTTGAGCTTTATGTGTGTATATGTGTGAGCATCTGTATGTATAATGTGTAAACGCACATGTACACACACACACACACACACACTCACACATGAATGGACAAACAAAAATCAATACAAAATACCTCAATAATACCAAATGACAGGATTTGACAAAAATGACCCAAAAAAAATAAACACAAAAGCTACACCAACAAGAAAAGTTTGATTCATCCATTTTCAATAATCAATTCATTCATTTTTTCATTAATATTTAGCTTTAGTGCACAGTTCTGCAACTATCTAAAAGATATAAATGTGGAAGTTTTGATTAAAATAATAAGTCTACAGTACAAACGTTCTAAAACATAGTCAATGATTAAGAAATATACTAAACTCTGTCATTTTATTCTAAAGCACTTAATAAGAAAAGTGAGTGCTATTTAAGACTATGAGTTTATGCCAAAAACTTTTTTTTAACATTGGTACTTTACAAAATTGATTATTTCTTCCAGTGTGAACTAAAATATGTATGAAGTCCCTTTCCAGAGCAAACTTAGGTAAATTATTCAACAACATGCTCTCCAGGAGGAAAAAAAATCCCCGATTTGTATTATTTGCCAATTTCCATGCTTTAAATAGTCTTGCCATCGCCATTTTCAAGCTACCAATATAACCCTAACCAGCTTGCAAAACTCCTGAAAATTGATCTGTCAACTCCCACGAACCAGTATAAGCTGGCTTCAGCACACCGTTGAAATAGATTAGATGACAATAATAGACAATAGATAGGTAGATAGATGATAGATACAGAAATATAAAGATACAGAGATATAACACGTTAGATATATATACCTACATAAATACACACAATATAATCATCTTTCAAATTATGCTTTAAATGCTCATCTCAAGCCCAGCAGACATAATGCTATCCCTCATTCTTCAATTTTAATTTCTAGAATTATAGCCTTCCTTTAATATTAATAAAATGATATAAACTTTCAGGAGAAGCAAGGAGTTGAAAGCAAGAAAATATAAAGGGTGACACAATGAAAATCAAACAAAGAAACTGTTTTACTTTCTCTAGGAATCCAGAGCCCTGAAACAATACTGTGAAAGTTCATCCTTTGCAAATATTTGTAATTTCTATGATCCAATTTGAAATTCAGTGGTCCAATTTATTCAATTATTTTCGCTGAGCCTTAAAGTCATAAGCAATTTAGTTTCTGAATATTTCCATGTCATCAGTATGCTTGAAATGAGACTTGTAGGGGGAGATAGTTTTACAAAATTTGACGCTTCCTCAACCATAATAAATGTACCTACACATGTAAATACCTATAAATACCTATAAATATGTATATTCTCTTGTCCTTTTACAAAACCAATATCTAGACTCAACTGGGAAACAAATTGGCACCAAAAACAAATGTGGTTGCACAGTATTTGGCCAAAGCTGGGCTGTAGCTGCCATGGAAAGATGTGCCCACATTCTCCCCAGGCTTCCCCTGCAAGGGCCACAGCGTATGGCGTGCACAGCCGCCCCTCTAGCTCCTGGCAGCATGCTTTCATAGAGGATAATGTCTTTGCCAAACATGTGGTAATCTACTCCATGCGAATTCACTGTCTTGCTTGGCACAACACTGAAAAAAGTAGGGAAGACCCAGGCTCGGAGCATGATTCATGTGCTTGGTGCAATCATGTTATTATTCAAATAAAGAGGCTTCTGGCAAATCCTTTTTTTTACAAAATAATATCCTTTGCATCCTTCATTTATTTTCAATGCTTCTCAAGTCCTCTGCATTAGTCATCTCTCCTCTCCCCCACCCCACCACCACCAAGGGAGATTTTCAAGAAGACTATTGGAGAAAAATCTGTTTATATGTGCTGTCCGCTGTGAACACCAGCTTCAGTGAACTGATCATTTATACAGAATTTCAGGCCTCGGTTCTTCTGTGACACTCTAAAGGCATAACGTGATATAGGCATAATGGGACAAAATGCCTTGTACTGCAGAGAAGGAATATTATTAACAGATTTGCCACCCTTGGTGGGACGCTGTCAGCATCTTTGCCAAGAGTCGAGGGAAGGGCTTATAGGATGTAGGGATCAGCACCTCACAATCTCCATCCTCACCCATGGACATAATAATCCAAAAAATTAAAAGAGAGCTCTAAAATCTTCAGACTGAAGCTATTTTTTAATGCAATTTAACTGTAAATAGATTTTTTTAATGCAAATACAGCTTCAAGGTGAGTCCACTCGGCAACCCCTTTCATATCAAACTGCTGTCCCTAAACCTCTCCTAAACAGGACTTCTGATGTTAACTCTGCCGTACATCACAAAAGGCTCAATTCTACTATTTCCCAAATGGAAAAACTATTGGGCAACATCTTACGTAAAACAATAAAAATACAGCTAACATATAACATTGTAATCTGGTGAACAAGTCAGTATCTCTGATCCTCATATTAAAATTTAACCTTGAATTTAAAATTTCCAAGCAGCAGCCTTTAACCATCTACCTCCAGGAAATCTGAAGAAGCCTGTGTTAGCTCCTGAGCCCCAGCCACATTGTCTCCTTTGACATCTGGCACCAGGAGGTCCAAGTCTTAACTAGTGGGGATGAATACTTCTGCCTCTATGAAAGGCCTGAGCTTAACCCTTGAATTCATTGTACCCCAGATCAGCCTGGCCCTACCCCATTTTGAGCAAGAAGTGCTCAAAATTTGCCATACTGAAAAATATGCAAAGGTGAGTTATCACTTACAATGTACTCTGCTTTGAGGTCAGCGGGTTGTGTTTTTTTGTTTTGTTTTGTTTTGTTTTTGCCTTTTTAAATAGATAAAAGTCTTTCCCCCATAATTAATGAGTGCAGAACTTTACCCAAGCCTCCCTTGCATTTGCCTCCTGCCACTGGCTGGGGAATTTCTGTGCTCTGAGGACTGGGCAGGAGGAGCCAGAGCCCATTTGCAGGATCTTTCTGCCTTCTGCCCTCTAGTAGGTCTCTTCTGTTCTCAAATACACACTGCGGATGTTTGTTTTGATTTGGAACTTCTTGGCAAGGCCATTACGAGCCTCGTGCCCCTTGCAGGACCTTTCATGGTTGCATGTTTTTTCTGGTGAGTTGAGACTTAGAAATCCTTTAATTATCACACCATGGAAACCCTGGCAGCAAACTAGGGACGAGTGACATTCCCAACTATGATGATACTTGATTTCACCATATTTCAAGTCACATCTTTATGAAAAAAAAAAAAAAAAAAAAGACTAAGTGGAATTTTAGAAGCTCTTCTGCAAAAGACTGAGACTCAATGCTTAATTTTTTATTTCAGCTTGATCTGTGCATATAGGACAAAACTTTATACAGAAATCTTCCAAATGACATGGAACGAAAGCCAGGTGTCCTCTTGAACAATTCTCTGTTGCCATTACTTGTTCCCACCCCCATTTTTCAAGAGAGAGATTGAATGAGGAAAACTAAAAATCATTGTTCCTCCACAGAGTAGCCAAGCAGAAGGGAAGCCCCACACAGACACTGATGGTGGCTCTCTGAGAGATAGTCATGGTAGGTCCAGTGCCAGGTGGCAGTCTTCCTGTCATGTCCCTGAGGCATCTTGCATCTTGAGAGACAGAAAAAAAAAATGGAGGGGGGGGAGAGGAAATGAAGCTATTTATCTTTTATATAAACACCCTTCCTCCTCAAAATACCACAAGCTTCCTTAGACAACATTGTACCCACACGCCATACTAACATATGTACTTTGCACAAGTAAATTGTTGACTCAATAAAAATATATCCTTACTTGCTTATTAGCTGGGGCTAATTTGCTGGAGTTTAGTACACTTCGTCTCAAGTAAAAACAATCATTTGAAGCAGCAACACATCAGATCTTCTTCATACTGGAATCATTTCACACAGGACATCCTGATACTTCGCTTTTAATTCCAACACCTCTCGGCCTCATTGCAGGATGCAACAGCTCTCTCTCTCTCTGCTTTCTTCATTAGGAAACATTGGCCTGTGAAGAGAACAGTGTACTGTGTATTACTACTGTGAGGGTGTAAAATTGTTAACAGTGTGAAGAATCATATCCATTTGATTAATAAGAAAACTATTGTATATAATAACTACTGCCCTGAAACATGTTTCCTATCACTCCAATAAAGTTTTCAGCATGGTCTGACATAAGGTATATTGCATTGTGTATTTTTTATTTACTTCAGAATAAACCTATTAAAATGAATAACTTAAGGGTATGTGCATTTCTGTAAGAACTTTATTGGACAAACTCATTAGAAGAAAATGTTTTTATCTCCTCCAGAACAAAGGAACACCTTTGTTGACTCTAGTAATTTATTAAATGCCTAACTTAAACCCATTTTTAAAAATCTATTGTCAGATAACCGTCATTATAGTGATAGAGTTAGAAATAGCCGAGAGAGTAAAAGAGTATTTTGAATATCCAATATATGGTGTATCCTGTACACTGATTTGAGGTCAGAGGTTTGGTATTTTTGGTATAATTCTTTCTTATCTCGTGCATCAGCTGTGTATCTTACGTCAAGGTAAAGGAGCATCCTGTCTTATCTATGAATTTTTTTCTAATGATTCAAAGAAGAATGTGATTGCTGTGATTTTAAGTACATAAATTTTATCCAAGATTAGTATTTCTTCCAAAGCTTCAACTTTTTTTTTTAGCTCCTTAGTAGGTTTTCACTTTGATGGTCTAAAAGGAAAAAACAAAAGCAAATTAAATGTGTCTGTGGTGTTTCCTGTATGGTCTTCTGCAAACTTGACACAAAAGCCACAAAATCCGTATTACTACCTATCTTCTTCTAATGGGATGTTTTAATAATAAATTATCTGTTGTATAACAATAGATTGGACCACATGGTGAGAAACAAAAAAAAATAAATGAAAAAAATTATTTTCTTTAACCTATAATTCAAAGAAATATAATTATTTAATGTATAAGGAAGGGCTAGAAGAAAATACAGGAAGGAGTTTTAGTAGTAATCACACATGTTCATCTCACAAATGTTTTCATCCTCAAACCACACTATAGGATGACTGAGGTACTTTTACAGAAGAAACAGGCTGACTTACGAAGAGGTTATTTACAAGGTCTTGTACTAATTTGTGTCAGAACATGTCTCCAATGCCCTGTCTTTTCTCTCCACTGTGAGAAGTAGTTTTTCTGCCAGTTCACCCTTCGCCAAGGGTGAGAATACACAGTGGAGATACTAAGAAAAAATCTGGATATATTTACTATAAAATAAATGGCATACATCAGAATTTATTACTTGTAAGGCCTATAGCATAGGCATAACCTTCACTTTCCTGTCCTTTGTGGTGTCTTTTTTTTACTCTTATAAAATTAATTTAATAATCCACAGGCAGAAGTCAGGAAGAATGTTCACCAAATAGAAGTGATCAATGAAGACTGGTGGTGAGTTCTATTTTCTTCTTTACAATAGTTATATTATTTGACCTGTTTTTAAATAAATGAATATCCATTTTTAAATCAGTAAAGAATTAGGGTAAAAGGAAATATATACACACTGTAGGCAATCTGAAAAACAGAAGAATAATTTTAAAACAGCCATAATACCAGAAATTACTAACATCGAATTGTCCTTTTTCTGGGCAAGCATGCTTATTTTTTACATAGTTCTATTTTGATATGCTTGATATCACAGAGAACATGGTGCCCTGTGCCTTCTAAAAAATGTTACATTCTATTTTTAATTTTTCTTTAGTACTAAAATGGTGATAGCCATCAAATTCTTTCCCTCATTCTGGAGCTGACAATAAGGAAAAAAAATTATCCCCTCTCACCTTCTCTCTAAGTTAATAATCATTGTACACATATATATGCCATAGTAGAATTCTCCATAGTTCAGATGTCAAATGATTACTTTTTTTTACCTACTTCTTTTTTTTAAAGATTTTATTTATTTATTTATTTATTTATTAGGAAAGTGAGAGAGTGAGAGAGAGCATGAGAAGGGAGAAGGTCAGAGTGAGAAGCGGACTCCCCATGGAGCTGGGAGCCCGATGTGGGACTCGATCCCGGGACTCGATCCCGGGACTCCGGGACCATGACCTGAGCCGAAGGCAGTCGCTCAACCAACTGCGCCACCCAGGCGCCCATTTTTTTTACCTACTTCTTCAAGCAGGGGTGAGAGGGGCCAGATAGCAAGGAGTTGACACAGAAAGATGGGAAAAGTAGTGTCGCTAATAATAATAGCCAGTGTGGCCCCACTGATTATGCAAAATCAACTGCTTATTTTATTAACGATCCTTGAAAAAGAAAGAATTTTTGCCAGAAACAAGAGCTGTCATCATTACATTACAAGCATCACAAACAAATGAAGACAGTGAAGGGAAACAGAGGAACAAACAAAACACAAGGCATATAGAAAACGCACAGCAACATAGAAAATGTTACTCCAACCATATCAATAGTTATGTTAAAGGTGAATGGTCTAAACATCCAAACCAAAAAGCAGAGATTGTCAATCTCATAAGAGAATAAGGTCCATTTATATGCCCTCTATAAGAGACAGACTTTAGAGTCAAAGGCACAAATCAGTTGAAACGGAAACGATAGGGAAAAAAAATATGCCATGCCAACAGGTACCATAAGAAAGGTGGAGATGGCTGTATGACGATCAAGCAAAATGAACTTTAAGATGTGTACAATTCCAGACTTGGAAAGAGTATAATCTTGTGAGAAACAAGGAGATCCCTGGAATTCCTCAGTATACAGAAATCCAGGTTTATACTTGAGTTGAATCTGATGTCCTGCAGATTTTTAAGGACTCATTGGTGGCTGAAATGAAACTTTCTGGTGGATTAGAGCAGAATTTTGGAGTCATTCCACTCTTGAGAGTTGAGTCTTGAATCAGTGTGTAGGTCCTTGACCTGCACAAATTCCAGTTACGATTGTCCAATTCCTCCCTTATGGCAGGAATACTAGGGTAAGCACCATTGTCTGCAGACACCCCAGGCTGCCAGCCACTTCACAGATGAATGCAGTTGAGTCATGTGCCAGTGCTCCAGTTAGTACTTGACTGGCAAGAACTGGCTTGAATTAATAAAAGCAGCATTGAAAAATCTGCAGGTTTCGTCTTTAGCTTCCACTTTGCTCAGCTATTTTTGTTTTGTTTTGTTTTGTTTTTGTAGTATCTTTCAACCAAGCATGTGTGGCAGTAATTCATTTAGATACCGCAATCCCAAATGGCATTCCAAAAGCAAGAGTGGAAATGCCTCAACTTGGTAAATAAAGAATAGTATCCAGAATTGGTCATCAGACTATAATTGGTGGAGCTGGAAATTAGCCATGCTGGAGATTCTAACCGTCTTCGATGAAATGCCCATGGCTCTAGTTTCACATGCTGAGTCTCTCATTTTCTATTTTCTTCCTGCCTTTACTCTCAGATTTTTATATTCTATTAGCACCCAAGTACCATCTGCTATTCCTTTTCATTCACTTTTCAAACCCTTCTTTCACTCCTACCCATTCTGCATACCTCATCACTATAAGGTGAGTAATTCTGCAAAGATTCCAATTAGTGTATTATTTGACAGCACAGTGGTTTTAAGATGGACCTTTTAAGATGGACCATATCTTCATGAATGAAGATTGTATGTTTAAATGAAGAGTCATTTGTGTTCTATAAGAGCTATAAGAATTGGCACATGTGAAACAGGTAGTTTTGAATGAAACTTATGGGGCTGGGTGAAGTATCCCATTTTTCTACAAACAAAAAAAAGGAAGAAAATCAGTGTTTATTGCCTACATCCCACATGCCAGGCAATTTTCTAATATGTTATCTCATCTTATCACTAACACTGTGGTGATCTTATTATTATTTTTTTTTTACAGGTGATGTAACTGAGACAGGAATTAAGGGGCTACTTCAAGGTTATAAAGCTAGTAAGTGATGACGTTAAAATAAAAACCAAGTTCTATCTGGTTCTAAGGTCATTTCCCCCAACAGCAAGAATTTCAGAAGTCATGGGAAGAGATACCTATCTCTTCTAACACACATCTAACACACATTTATCTTTGTAGTAACTGGCACATAGGTACTCAGAAAATATTTGTTTATTATTGAATGAATGCAAGAATCGATAATCTCAGTAAAGTTTTATTTATCTAGCTATTATATCTCTTTGGGAAGAAAACCATGAACATATGGTCACTAATCATAGACTCATAGATTTGAAGGCAATTTAAAAGTCATCCAGTACTGGAAATTTCTCTATAACATCCCCCTAATAGTATGACCCTACCTATTTCAGGCTCTTCCAAGAGTGATGGCTTCACTCCCCAGCTAAAAACCTTACTTTGCTTTTGAGAAGCACTAATTGTTTGAAAGCATGCCCTTATATCTCAAATTCTAATATTAACTCTGTATTAACCAAAATGTTAGTTCATTTATCTAAATCTTCTTTAACGTATTAATTGTATCTTGGAGTATTAAGTCCCACAAACTTACTACTTCTTGTGCAAAGTAACAGTTTAATTTTTCTGTCTCCATATTACTTTAATATCTAAAATTGCCTCACAAGTTAATGTCTGTCAATTTATTTTCCTTCTACCAACTGTCAGGACTCTCAGATGACTGTTTTAACTTAACAAAAAAAGTTTAAAAAATTGACAAAATCGGATATTAGGATATTAAGATCATTACTATATGATAAACTACTTTAAAAATCAAGACAACATATGACAATGCAAACTGCTTTTACTTCCACTACTATAAAAGGAAATATCCATTCTCTTCAATCAATTTTTAGTCAAGTCAGACAAATGTGCTTACATTGAAAATGCCTTTTAAAGATGTAATTAAATATGAAGAATTAGTCTCTCTTCTTTCCTTTCCTAGACACTGTGGCATAAATATTGGCATTTTGCTTAACTCATATCCTAAGTTTGCTTCCCCCAGAGCTCTTTCCCCATATGGTCTTTCTGTAGCCCAGACTTTCTGTAGCCCACCTATCTCCCTTTCTATGAAACATATTCTCTTTTTATTTTGGATTTTCAGTTTTTAAATCATGATGATTCAGATATTTAAACACAGCAGTTTATCCTTTTCAAATCAGCAGTTCTACAGGTTGTGAAAAATGTATAAAAGCATGTAACCATCACTATAATCAAGGTATAAAAAGTTTCTATTGCCCTAAAAGTTTCCACAAGCTCCTTTTTAGTCACTTTCCTGTCCTGATCCCCAGCCTCCTCAATGGATCTATCCTATCCATTTAGTTTTGCTTTTTCCAGAAGTTCATATCAGAGGATTCATAAAGTATGTGCCTTTTGTATCTGCCATTTTTCATTCAGCATAACGTGTTTGTGATTTATCCATGTTGCTTCTATATCAGTGTGTCCCTTTTTACTGCTGAAGAGCATTCCATTGTATTGATGTGTTTTGTGATTTATTAGTTTCTATTGTCTTTGAAACTTATGGGGTGGTGACAGGGGAGATTGTGATTATATTAGAGTTGGCTATTTTTGTTTTGTATTTCCTATGAGACAATATGACTTTGAAAGGCAATCCAAATGCCTAGTACTCAACATAATTATATGCCTTGTATTGCCTGAGCTGAACTGTACTCAGATTTAATATGCTGCATGAACAACCTGATAAATGCATGTGATTCCTTTCCTTATAAAACAGTTTCGAAATATTGTATCTCAAACTATAATTTGGCCACCTAATATAGTGGAAAGAAAATGAACTTTGGAATTGGGGAGACTTAGATCCTCAGGCACACTCCGATACTACTAACTGCCCTTGCTTGGTAAGTGTCCTGACTGTGGCTTTCTAAGAACGAGCTTCCTCACTTACAGTAGAGAACATAATACCAGCCCATAACTTGTGACGAAAAGCCAAAATAAAAAAAAAATTAGAATAATAATATATGTGGCATTCTCAGCACTTTGTAGACAATAAGTAGTTATCTTACTCCCCTCTTCTCAGGTCCCTTTCGTGAATAGTCTCTTTGGTATATATGGATTTTTAATTTCTGTAATAATTTAGGGCAATAATTTAAGGTTTTTCCTTTAAATTCCAAATAACTTATTTAAACTATTTTAAATGGTTTGTTGTAATTCTCACTGTGGATGGCAATAAATGATTAATTTTTTAGTCAAAAATATGCACATTTTCTTTTTGCCCCAGTTTATAGAACCTATATCTATATTCTAATCATGTTAAATAGCAACAGCTGGAGTTTGTTGTGGTTCAAGTTAATTTATTAATGTACAGAAACTGACTCCGGAACTGGTTGATCTAATCTTTTCTGATCAGCCTTGATGTTTGTCACTTATCTTCTTCATCCACATATTCATTTCTGTAACCTACAACTCAAAGATGATAAATACAGGAAGTTCTGCTGCTTTGCTACAGATATGGAGAGACAATAAGAGGAGCATATAAGGTAACCCTAATTTGGGAGGTGGGATGGAAACTCAACTATAATAAAAAATAAAAGGCAACTTATACACAGTAATATAATGTATTGAGAAGATGTGTGTATATCTTGGATTCTCAGCCTGAGGCATGCAGTAGTTAGCTTACAGTATTGCAATAACATTTCTCTTACTCGAGTCCTACTTAGAGATGTGTAGGAACCTCAGGCCTAAATCTTTCCTTCTGATGTCCGGTGGGTTAATAGGATGTATAGCTCACACATACCAATTAGCAGCAACACTGTTCTCCTGTCATCCTTTTCCTTGGCTCCTCTACCATGATGGTCCCAACTTTCAACCTGGACTGCATGGCACGGTGCCCTGGTCATTATGGTCTTCTCCAGCTCTTGGTGTTGATTACTTGTACATGCTTGGTGTTTTGGGGAAGGATAAGACTTTTCCCTCTACTCTCCTAGGTGTTATGGCTGGGGCCCTATGAATTAGATGGACAAAGAACAGATTAACAAAGAAAACAAAACCAGCTTATTAACATGTTCATCGAGCACATACATGGGAAACTGAGTGATAGTAACTCAAAGGGGTGGTTAGAACTTGGAAATTATATAGCATCTTAACAAAGAACAACAATTTTATAGACAAATGACAAGAAAATGGAAAAGTGGTTTAGACTTTTAGGGGCAGCAAAGTTAAGAAAAGAAAGTTAAGATCTAGTGCATGCATAAGGTGTCTTTTTTTTAATGTCTTAATTTTATTTATTTATTTTTTTAGTGTTCCAAGATTCATTGTTATGCATAAGATTTCTTATGCAGATTTCTCTGGTGCCCTCTCCAGGCTGGTAAAGAGTTTAGAGTTTTCCTGCCCTTCCTGATAGAAAAGAAAAGGCAGAGAGATTTTCTTGTGTCAGCTCATTCTCTATTGCCTTTAGCTCAAAATAATCCTTATGTCAAAGTGGCATATTTGGGGGTGGTGTACTCTGAACCCTTTCAGTGGCTTCTAACTTATAGTCATTCCCTCCTCTGGTTCATGATCCAGTAATGTTTCTATTGAAATGAGAATATTTACCACTCCATTTGTGTTATAACTTAGGCAAAAATGTATCATTATCTTTTACTCTATTCCTGGAATGTTAGTACCGTTTTGCTTTTAATCCTTTTACTATCCATCCCCACACACTCCAGGATTTAGAACTGACATCTTGTTTTACTCAAATTAGTCTTGTCCCCTGGAAACCTCTTGTTTCTTGGATTGATGTTGACACCTTACTCTCTCCTAGGGATAGTTCCTTCCCTGGAAGTCTCATAGCTCAAACAGATGGATGGTTCTGCCAGACTAGCCCTCCAATTTCTCTCTGGGTCCTCAAGTTACCTCGCCTTCTACGAATGCCTCCCCCATGCCCTCTAGTTGAAGGACACATAAATATGCATGCATACATGAGTACACACACACACCCCTACACAGCTGCATGTTTTTTAAAAGAATCTTTTAATATTATTTTAAAAATGTACTAAGATATAAAGATGTAATGTTAAGACTTATCAAATTGAACAACTTGAACATGTACAGTTTATTGTATGTCAGGTATGCCTCAATGCAGCTATTAAAGAAAATACAAATATAATCACTATTACAATCTTATACTTAAAAATATATACATAAACATATGGAAGGAGTTTGTGCTGGGGCTGGAGCTGAGTTTTAGTCATATATGTCATGTGGAATTATGTAGTTGGGGAAGGAGAAAGCAGAGAATGGAAAAGAACAGAAGCCAAATTGCAAGGAAATATGGTGGAAAAAAATTTCTGAGTCAGACTCAAAAACAGAGCCAAAGGTCAAGGGGAAATAGTGTTTCTGGATAAATGTAGTAATTTGTTTGAATACTTTGTGACCCAGCTACTCTGGACCTAGCTATGCATCCTGGGGGATTGGGGAGGGAAGAATGGCCACAGGTAAATCTGACTGGATCTTGTAATGCACTGGGGCATAAGCAAACCTTCTGGGGATTCCCTCTAGGAGAATGGCAGTCTAAGCAGGGGTAGCAGCCTCCTCATTTTAGGGCAGAGTCCCAAGCAAACCTGGCAACATGAAGCGTGAAGTCATCATAAGTTGTTGAAATGGAAAAGGATCGATGCCCATTTAGTGATGAGGGAGATCACGGGCCTCAAACAGCATGGGCCAACAGCAACTAGCACTGATCACCTAGTGCATGTGTGGAAGTCAAAACCCATGGACATAAGAAATAGTTCATGGGTTGAGGACCCTACTTATAAGTGGGAACAGTGAAAGGAGGACACTTGGGCATTTGCATGAATGGGATCTCATCTGCACTCAGAGACTGGCAAGGCTGATGAGTTTCAGTTTATAACTGTG
>CM052809.1:104427091-104467692 GCA_028533885.1 Nasua narica
CAAAAAAAAAAAACATAGCAGCATCCTATGAAACCCTTGGTTGGAGTAAGACAGTTGCCCTAAGAAGGTAGATGCTGGCTTCTGGTGAAATGGAAGGGCCAACTTAAATAATAGATAAAGTGTCTCATACCTACCAATTATAATATTTTATGATTTATCACTATAGCAGTCAAATATTAGGAAGTCATATTTAATTCTTTGCAGTCTCCCCTAAACTCTACAGTTTGATCAAAGATCAGTCAAACAGATTTTTCTTGCAGAAAATATAATATATAACCACTTACTACCTATGCTGTGTTAGAATAGAATACTATCACTATCATTAATAGAATCACTAATAGAATACTATCACTAGAAACCTGGAAGCATGTTTAAATACTGACAAATATTCTAGGTATTGAGAAGACCCTTTTTATTCTAACAGAAATATCTAAATCTATATCTAGGTAGGTAGATAGATAGATAGATAAATAGATTTTTTTTTCATTCCTGATCCCCTCCAATCCCATTGCTCAGAGAGTTGAGTTTCGTTTGGTTGTTTTTGGTTGTTTTTCTCAAACTTTTTGGCTTTTTGTAAGCCATCAAAAACTTTAAAATTGGACTGTAACCTTTCTGTAGTATCACTAGGTGGAAAAGATGTCCTTTCAAAATCTTTGAAAAGACAATAAAATGGCCTTTCACGAGGATAAGCTACCATATAGAACCCTCAGGATCCCGACTATTCCCTCATAAAAAAGTATATCCAAACTAATGTCTTAATTATCTTTGCATTTTTATAAGATACAAATTTTCTTCAACTCTAGGGTCTTAAAAATTCTCATGTAAAATTCTGTAATATGTCATGGACTCCCTTCTGAGGAAATGTGGTCCTAGATTCTATTGGTGTCAGTGGGGTGTGGTCTTCATTGTTGCTATTGATTTGGTTGTGCTAATTTCTGCTTCTTTGAAGATCCAAATAATAATATAAAATTAGAGAGTTGCAAGAATACATGGAATGATGAGAAACAATGAAGTCAGCAATACTTAAGGAATATTGTCAAATACACATGCTCATTCATCTGCTATAATCCTGCTCTATACTGTTTAACCTTGCTGATAAGTGTACAACTCCTTGGCATTTTTCCTTCCATCTTTATATGTTTATATTCTTAGAAGTAATGATCAGTACACCTCTGGCATGCTGGACAGTTCTAAATTGAGTGATGACCTGTTTCTTTTACATCTTCCCTGGGAGCCTAGTGTTTGTGAAATAAGGATGGCCAGTAGAAAATCAGTAAGTGTTACTTGACTTACTTCCATTTATTTTAGTTACACTTCTCTCAGAGTAAGGAATTACTCTGAGTTCCTGGAGAAGCACATGTGTCTCTTTCTTAATGTAACTCTCAGTTCCATGATTTGGATCATCTGCAGTTCTCTAAAGAAGCAGACATAGCCATATAAATTGTACAGTCCAAGAAACTAGACTGTGGACAAGTACTGGAAAAGAAATAGTGAAAATTCTAGCAGGTCAGTTCCTTTTCAGGCTGGTGTATTTGTTAAGCAAATTGGGAACTTAGTATTAATCTCATTTCTAATATCCTGATTTTTTTTTGGCTCCTACCAATGTCCACCAGAGTGTGAGTGGAAGATGCAGCTACTGTAACAAATGAGATCTGACCAAGGATGGTTTGTCAATCAATGACATTGATTGTAAAGGAATTGTAGAAAATAGGAAATGGAAAACAAGTAAGAGAAGACCGGGCTACCCATAAAGCTTCTCTTTCCAAACTCACCAGTCATTTAAGTGTGAAAGGAGATGGGCATAGTTGGAGGGCGGGGGGTGTTTACAGGTTACAGAGATCCCTTTCATGCGGAATGGGAAGTAAGCATTTTCCTCTAAAAACATAATTAAAAAACATTTTTCTTTCCTTTTGGATCCTATTCTCTTCCTTCTCTTGCCCCCAGTCCACAGGTAACCTCTACTTGAATTTCAGAATCTTTGTATGTAACAACTACTTGGTCACCAGAATTGCGATTGTAAGTACCAGTATGCTTCCATTTAAGGAAGATATTGGCTGCCAGTTCTTGGGGATTTTGATATAACATCTGTATTTACTTCAATTACCAGATACTCTAAGAGATGAATGGAAAGAATGTAAAAGATGATGCTGCTAGATAGGAATAAAGTTTGAATCCAAGGATATTACTGCTCAACTAATGTTCTAAGTGCTGAAAGATCATCATGGTCTTAGCAACAACAATTATAGCTAAGAAAACAAAATTGGAGCTATCTCCAAACAGAAAAGAAAGCATCATTAAGTTATCTCTTTCCTCTGAAAAGAAAACAAACATTCTTCTGACCCTTGTCTTCTGAAATAGTTGAACATTCCAGGCTACTGAGATTTTTCTTCATCCCTTATAAACAAACCCATGTACTTTAAAATACTTTCTGATTTATTTTCCAATTTTTTTCAGTCAAACCACAAGTTATACCCATTTGACTTCCGTTATTTTCTCTTGATAAACTGAATAAGTTTTAAATTGAGCAGAGGATGGGCCCCTGGGTGGCGCAGTTGGTTGAGCGACTGCCTTTGGCTCAGGTCATGATCCTGGAGTCCGGGGATCGAGTCCCATATCGGGCTCCCAGCTCCATGGAGAGTCCGCTTCTCACTCTGATCTTCTCCCTTCTCATGTTCTCTCTCTCTTTCCTAATAAATAAATAAATAAAATCTTAAAAAAAAAATAAAAAATAAAAAAAATAATAAATTGAGCAGAGGTACCAAAAGACTTTAGAATGAAGAGAATGGTAATGAATGAAAACTAGATATAATAATTAGCTAGGAAGGGAAAGAGATATTATGAAGAATCATTTTAGTCTAAGTGCTAGTATGTTATTTGGAACATCTAGAAAAATTAGCCTATTACATGGTATATGAGAATCAATAAGGCATCTCTTAATCTATGCCATTTGAAATTGCCAATTAAAACTACTGGGTAACTCTAGAATGAGCAATTGTTTTCTTATAGACTTTGTTTTGGGATATACTGTCGAGGTTTCACACTATTTTATTTTTTTACTTAGTTTCATGAAGCCCTTAATTTATTAATGTTAATGATTGACCACTTGTGTGTTAAACCAGAAAGTATTTAGATAACCTTATTCCATCAAAAAATAAATGTTATAAATCTGTATACTTTGCCTCCTGCTTCCCAGCAATATGGAAAATAAAAAATATGAAAGGTTAAGGCGAGTTAAAGTTAATACCCTTTTGTGGCCCATGGCAAAATAAAATATAGGTAGACTGCATTTTATGTGTTATGTTCTTAAAAACTTGAAAAAAAATCAAGACATTTTTTAAAAGTCCAGGCATACTCAGTCCTTGAAAAAATATTCTAGTTGATTCAAAATGCCAGTAATTAGTTTCCAGTCTAAATAATCACAACTTAATTTAACTGATTTTTTCACATGTTGGAATTTTTCCATTCATTTCTATTTTGTGTTACACATAAGTGTTTTCACTTAAACAATTTTAGCTCCTAACTACAAATTGTACAATTAAGACAGAATGGCTTTTGGCTCTTTTTAAAAGATTTATTTATTTATTTTAGAGAAGGGCAGAGGCAGAAGTAGAGGGAGAAAGAGTCTTTTTTTTTATTTAATTTAATTTTTTTTATTTTTTATTAACATATAATGTATTATTTGCCCCAGGGTACATGTTTGTGAATCATCAGGCTTACACATTTCACAGCATTTGCCATAGTACATACCCTCCCCAATGTCCCTAACCCAGCCACCCTATCCCTGTCCCCCCTGCCCTCCAGCCACCCTCAGTTTGTTTCGTGAGTTTAGGAGTCTCTTATGGTTTGTCTCCTTCCTGATTCCATCTTGTTTCATTTCCCTCTCCCAGGGAGAAAGACTCTTAAGCGGACTCCACACAAAGCCCCATGCAGGGCTCCATCTCAAGACCCTGAGATCAGGACCTGAGCCAAAACCAAGAGTCAGATGCTAAGTGACTGCACCACCCAGGTGCCCCACTTTTGGCTCTTTTTATACCATCTGTACATTAGATAACTTGATAATCTTTTGCATGTTTTTGAGATGCTTTTGTTTCAATCTCAGAGTTACATCTTACCCAGCTGTCCTGTTCATTGTGACCATCAATGCCTGAGAAGAAAAACCTGAATAAAAGGTTCTACCTTTATTTATGGATTTTTTTCAATGAATTATATTACTTTACATGTAATTTCTTCTCCATGATATATATGAGCCAGTAATACATTGCCAGTCCCATTATTTTTGCTAATGTGCACAAGAGGTAGTTTCATGCATAAGGAAATCAAAGAGGTAGTATACACAGTGATATGAATTATTTTAAATTTCCTAATTTCTATTGGAGTTATCAAAACACATAAACAAACAAAAAAGTAGAATTCATTCTCCCAGTGAAGCAATAGAAGTATCTGAAGTAGTGAACATGTCTCACACACTCCAACGGTATATGGACTTCAAAAGCGAATACCCAAGCCATCCAGAAAAATTGTCGTATCGAATCTGTGGGAGAATCAGTACTACAACCTGTTAGTGCCTAGAACCATTTATTTTACAGTGCAAACTACCTCTTTGCTTTCCTGGCCCTCAAAAGTACCTGTTACGCATGCTAACAAAAATAACCTAAAACTGACAATGCTTTACTGTCTCACTGAGATTTTATATGTAAATTAATAAAAAGTTTTCATTAACAAAAGTGCAACCTTCATTCAACTTTTACACCTCCAAACACTTTGCATCTCACATTTCTGTATAAATACTTGAACAGGGTCTGTTCTGAAGTGTAATACGCCTTTCCCCTTGCAGCGCTCCATGCTGTGTAGTCACAGAAATTAATGAGTTCAGCTCCCAGGATAACAGGGCAGCTGGAGAACAGAGTTCTGTGCTCATGTTGCTTGCAAAAACACATGAGTCGTGTTTCCCACAATGGGGTCCAGGGACCCCTGAGGTTCTGCAGCTTTTTTATCCTGTAAAACAGAGCCAGAAGATGATGGCGATAGGGTGGAGGCATTGAGAAACTGAGACTGTTTAAGAATTTCGAGAGAAGGGACAATCTGAGATGAGCTGGCAGAGTAGGCAGTTATTTGTGGTGGGAGGATATGGGAAAAGAGCAGATGTCTGTAGATACTACAAAGGAAAATAAACACTGGAAGAACAAACTTATGTAGAAAAATTTAAAAGGGGGGATTTTTAACAAAGGATGTTTGGGAAACACTCCATTGGAGTTTAATATTCTGGGCAGCATTTACAAAAGGGAACAAGTTCTTACAGCCAGAATGACCTTTATATGAGAAATCATTTCTCTGTTTATTCCATTCTGTTTCATTTAACAAACTTGTATTAAACACCTACTATGTGCCAAGAATTAGGCCTCCTTGCCTCCTTCTCACCAGCCATATACAGAGGCACACATAAACACACACTCACTTTGAAGTTCAAATACCATTTGTATTAACTGGAAGCCCACAGGACGTTAGCACTAAAGTCAAAACAATTCACTCACTACAGCAAGCTAAAGTTAAAAAGCAACCTCCCAGGATGAAACTTGGAAAATGCTTGAACATCGAGGTGTTTATTTGGATTGGCTTTTCTGGACTTGATAGAGGTAGATATCATGCTGACATATTACATCATTTCTGATGAAAGAACTCTCAATGGTGGGATTGATTGAGCCAGACTTTCCTCTTACATAATTGTATAGGGAAGGTCAATTGCTTGGAGACAGTGAGTTGGATATGGTATTTTTTCCAGAAAATATAGATTCCTGTATTTGAGACTATGATTGCATTTCTAAACACTTGTGTTGATGCTACATCAAGGCTCAAGGCTCTAATGTTGTTTCTTTTGTTCTATTTTTACTTTCTGTTGTCTTTACCACTGGAGTTCTTTGTCTCATTCTTCTCAAGATTGCAATGCTGTAAAAATAATCACTTCAGATTTCAAATCAACTAGAATTATGTAGTTCTATATTTGTGGATAGATCCAGTTACACTATTTATCAAACTTTATCTTGCCTAAAAATATTTTTCTTTATTTCTTTTAGAGAGAGAGAGAGAGAGAGAGCACACAAGGAGAGGGAGGGGCAGAGGGAGAAGAACAGGGAGAGAAACAGGCTCCCCACTGAGCTCAGAGCCTGATGTGGGGCTCAGTCCCACGACCCTGAGATCATATCCTGAACCAAAACCAAGAGTTGGACACTCAAACAACTGAGCCACCTAGATGCCTCTCAAATTTTATCTTTTAAGGTAATCGTGTATAACAAAATTGAGATCCAACTCACCTAGTCACCCAGAGTAATTGAACTAATTAAAATTTCAGATGTATAGCACTGATATTATAAAGATGTTTCATTATACATTGCAAGTGAGGAAAGGGGCTTTCAGTTTCCATCAACTCTTATCATTAAAATGTTTTTCTTCCAACCCCCTGAAGTGTCTCAAAGTTGAATATATTTTATTTGAATTTAAGGAGAAGGAAAAGTAAATTTGAAGTGATATAATGTGTCACATCATTAGTTATAATGAACATATATAACTTGAGGAATTTATATCCATTTGAGCAGGGGTAGATGAACTCTTTCCACCAATAAGCTTTGGGACAGCAAGAGATATAACAGGCACCCAGGATGTACCAGCATTCACACTGAAGGATCTATGGGGGCTCTGCAGCTCTGCATTACAGAGGTTGCACTGCCTAGGTATTTTCTCTGATTCTCAGGTGACTCAAGACTGTCACTCAGTATGCCCTAAGTCACTTCAGGCTTATCCTGTCCTGGGAATAGACTTATAATCTTTGAAATAAGTTAGAGAAGAGTAGATTGTCATTGGAGTAGAAGCCTTAACTTGCTATTGGCTGAGAACCTGGGTGGTATCAAAAATATTCACCACATCTTGAAGAACTGACATGAGAATCCAAGAGATCTAACTGGAAGAACAGGAATCACCTGCACTCCTCTTCCTTGGCCAGATCTTTCACCTGGAAAACCTAATTCCCTCATCTTATATTTTCTATACACATGTCATTGCAGCCAGGTTTAGGAACAGGAAATTTTCTATGGAAGTGAGTCAATGAACCCACTGTCCTGCCCCACTGATATAACACATCATTTTCAAGATACAAATGGTCATCAGGATGGAAGTAGGGGATCCTCTTCCAATAGAAAATTCAACTGCCAGATGGTAAACTGATTCTTTGAATTCTACTTATCAACACAGTTTACTCATTTATTGAGTATTCTTTATTGCTACATGCATAAGTTGTTTTTGTCACAGCAACCAATACCTATAAAGCATTTGTAAGTTCATTTTAAATATGATAAGCTGAGGGTAATGGAAGTTAAATCACTTACTGTATTTTTCCGAGCAAGTCTATAAGATCTTAAGAGTAAAAGCGACATCTTATTATGACTCTATCTCCAGGACCTAGCATATATTCAACCAAAGTAAAGCCTTGATAAATATTTGTTAGTAGTTGAATAAATGTGAATAATTACATAAATAATATAAGTGAAAGGGCTCTGTTTAAGCCGAGGTTCATGTATCTCTAAAGATTACCATATTTCTATACAATCAAGGAATTTACTCAAAAACCATTAACTATAGGGGCGCCTGGGTGGCTCAATCAGTTGGGCATCTGCCTCTTGGTTTCCACTCAGGTCATGATCTCAGGGTTGTGGGATTGAGCCTTCCACTGAGCCCTGTGTCGGCCTCCTCACTAAGTGCAGAGTCTGCTTCAGATTCTTTCTCCCTCCCCCTCTCTGCTCACACACACTCTCTCTCTCACTCTCAAATAAATAAAATATTTAAAAATAAGTAAATAAAAATAAAAACTATTAACTATAATAAAACAGATATTATTTCCTATCTTAATATTGTGCCTTTTCACTCTTTAAAAATAATAAATATAATATTAATTCTATGATTTCTCCTATGTCCAGATTGGATAAATGTGTAGGAAGTTGTTGAAAGAAAGCAATAGCATTTTAAAATCAATCTCTAGCCACCATTTATTTGATACCCTTTTTACTTGGGCTTAGAATTTTAAATATTCAAAATTCCATCGACTATTAAATACTTCAATCTGGATATTATTAGATCAGAATTTCTAGACCACCCTGTGAAAGACAGACTTTCTTCATTAAAAAAGCAAAAAAAAAAAAAAATCAACTGGCTGCAGTGACTTTTCTTGGAACTCAGAGGATGTGTGGAGGAGGAAGTTCTTCTTTGACCAGAGAGTCAGTGCCCTTGGGAGATGCCCAGACTTTTCCCCCTTCATTCAACTTTTCCTGCCAGTCCTACCCTCGACTACTCAAGCTACAAGATGATTAAGAGCTCTCAGGGGCCATTTGAGGGTTCTGTTGACCTGGGTTATTATTTTTATTTTTATTAATCTGACAACATCAATGGCGCTCTTGTCACAGAAAGTCTTTGATTTGACCTGAGAAGCCTAATGTTGAATTTCTTCTCTGCCACTAACACAACCTCACATTAGGCCAATCACTTAACCCTTCTGAGGTCCAGGGTCCTAAAATACAAGAAGAGAATTGTGGCTGCTGTTCTGCCAAACCACCACAGTTTATTGTTTAGTTCAATACCCTTTTTATATGAATATGTTGTAAGTGGCAAAAGGGTTTTTTGTGATTTATTTACTTATTTGAGATAGAGAGAAAGTGAGAGAGAGAAAGCAAAAGAAAGCAGGGGGAGGAGCAGAGGGAGAGAGAGAATCTGCAAGCAGACTCCCAGCTGAGCACAGAGCCCACCAGCCGCAGTGTGGTTTGATCCAAGGACCCTGAAATCATGACCTAAGCCAAAATCAAGAGTCAGCAGCTTAACTGACTGAGCCACCCAGATGCCCCCTGGCAAAATACTTATTTACAGAAAATACCATACAATCGTAGTTTACCTCTCCCTCTCTTCCTCTCTTTTTCTCTTTCTCTCATTTAGTTGTCTTATACTTCAAATTCTATACTGGGGCAAAGAAATTGTGCAAAACTATTTCTTTTACAAGAGATACCCTTCAACACCAACAATCTCATCTTCCTCCTCAGTTTTTAGCCTTTAAATATATAACACATATAATCATATTTGAAAGAGAGCAAGCCTTTCCATTTCTTTTCCACTTGAATATGAATGTTTTGGCTGAAATCTCTCCTGATGCTTTATCTAGATCTCTGAAGGCATGACTTCTTCCTTACTCTAGTCATCCCCCTTATTCCCATTTTCTTAGCCATGGCCACTGTAGAAGGCCTTTTCCCCAGTTTTGCTTCTCAGAAGTTGTAGTTATTCAGACTGAGTGGTGTTGTCTTTTATTATCCCTTTTCAGATTTAGGGGTAAGGTGTAGAAATTGAGTTAATGTGAATGTTTGGGAATCCTGGGGAAATGTGGGCAAATTTCTCTGCTATCCTGAGCCTCCTTCTCTTCATTTGCACAGCAGAGATAATAACACTAATTGTAGGGTTTTGGGCAAATTGTATGAGAAGGAGCATGTGAAGAATAACACATAGTAATTGTGTTGCTTTTCTTAAGGGGAAAAAAATTCCTCTTCTGCTGGTACATGTGAAATCAGAACTTAATTTTGACATCTGACTCTTGTCTATGTTTTATTTCCCATATTTTCACCCTGTATGGCCCCTTAAGCCACTTCAGCTTTGTTTTTGTTTTTGTTTTTTGACTTTGACAGAGTATGAATTTTTGCTTTACTTCTGGTACATAAAGTTCCAAGACAACTTAGTCTAACAAAATGAGCATCAAACTCAAAGTTACAAGAAGCTGCTTGCACTGTTTGTGCACTCCTTTAAATCAAAAGAACAAGATGTAAACTATTTTTCTTTATGTCATCTCCCGTGCTTCAGGCTTCTTGGTGCCTTAGCAAACATGAAAGAGACTGATTTACAATCACTTTGGGCAAATTGCCCCTAGAATTCTGAAGACAGGAAATGAAAAAAAAAAAAGTGCAGCACACCCCACCCCCTCCCCCGGACATTCCACACAACATGTGGAATAAACAGGCCTAAAAAGGAAAACAAAAGCTCTTGGTCTTATACTGAGGAGTATCATGAATGGCCTTTGGGAGAACATATACTAAAGACAATAAAGTGCTGGAAAAATACTTCAAGAGCAGTGAACTTGAACCTGATTAATGATAACTCCTTTCCCCTTTGGTCTAAAAGATGGTGAGTACTTTTAATTTAGGTAAATTATGTTACCTACATCAACATTATGAAAAAGGGTTACCATATTTCAAGCTTACACTTCTCAAACCTTAACAGGAATTGAACTTCCTGGGGATCTTGTTGGGATGGAGATACTGATTCAGGAAATTCGAGTGGAACATGAGATTTATCTCTAGAATAGTCATATTGAACTTGGGCTTTTGGTCCCAGGGGAATTTGTCCATGTCTGGAGACATTTTTTTATCTTCATAACTCGGGAGTACTAGTGGCATCATGTGGGCAGGGACCACAGATGCTGCTGCAACACACAGTATAAACTTTCATAACAAATAATTTTCTGATTCAAAATGTTAATAACATTAAAGCTGAGAAATCCTGTTGTAGATGTACTACTTTGTGTTTCTCTTATATCAAAAATAATCTCTTACAAGTTTTTAAAAAATGAACCTGTGAGAGAAGGGTAGGAGCATGTACTATTTAGTTTGGAGTAGAGAAAACTATCTTCAAATATGTAAAAGGCAATTATGCAGAAGATGGTAACCAGCTGTTCTCCATCACACTTGAAGTAGGAGCAGGAAATGTACATAAATGGACCTATGCTACCCATCCATTATTTTTCTGCATCTTCCACATGAGTCAGGCAAATCTCTCTATGATTTTGCAACCCTATTTGTCCTATTCTATGTCTTATTACTTGTAGAGACTCTCCGAAGTCCTTGGGACATATTTTCTTCTCACTGCCAAGTTGAATCTTTCCTTCCCTTTAAAAATCTAACTTGAAAATTTCCATCTCCATTCTTAACTAAAATGAAATAGTTGTCAATTCACCTCTAACTTCAACTAGTACACTTTCTCCTTCAGTATGTTTATTCTACAAATATGTTATTGTCCATTTGTGTACAAGGAGCTATGCTAGATTTTGAGAAGGGATAAGAAAGAGAGGAAGAGAGTCCTCGCTTTTAAGAATTTTCCAAACTGTGTGTGTGTTGGGGGAGTCACACACAGATAATTACAATTTAAATAAAATAATATTTAATATTTCTATGAGAGATATTTAAAAAATGAAAGAGGAAGATTTAGTAGTTAAAAAGATTATTTCCAGTTGGAAAGATCCAGGAAGACTCTATAAATAGGTATACATATCTTTTATCATAAATAAGTATACATAAATATCTTTTTTTAAGAACAAAATTTTCTCTAAATTAAATACAATCCCATACAGCAAAAAAAAAAAAATCATGTTAAAATTGAAGATTATAAATTGGAGCATAGAATGAATTAGAGTCTGGATTTAAGCTATATTTATGGAAGAGTTTATAATGAATAAGGAAAGATAATTTTTCAGGATATGTGTAGCTTTTAAATGTGGATATGTGTAGTTTTAATAAAGAACAGTGAATTTAATTACCTCTGAATGTACCTTATGATGCTTGTAATTTTATAAGGGAGTGCTCTTTGGGAAGAATTCTTAGTTGCATCTAGGAGAGAAATGCTTTGTTACTTCACAAGTATACTTTAAAAACTAATACCAAACATGGAATTTAGCACCATCCAGAACCCTTTTTAGGAGAAAGTCTCACTTGTAAAGGGTTTTCATTACCTGAACTTTAAGGAAATTGAAGAGAATTAACCCTCATTGAATATCTAGTGTGTGTCAAGCACTGAGTAAACTCTTTAGATATGTCATTTGATCTAGATATATCATGGACAGCAGCCTGTGAGTTTATCACCACCAACACCACCAACCCCTATATGGAGGTTCTAGTGTATTAGGATAAGCTTTCTGTCCACTGCTTGATGGAGAGGGAAGCAGAACAAATCTCAGGCCTGCTTAGGAAGCCATTTCTGGGTGGATGCAATCAGCTTGCATTCCCTTTGGACGCAGCAAGGAGAAAGCTTCCTCTCTTGAGGATTTAAATGGTGATTCTTGCATCTTTCATAGTCAAAACAGGAAAATGAAGTTGTTTACATTTCGTTAGTGGCCATGATTTACTGTAGGGGTCACTACTGGAAAGCTGTCTGTAACCACATTAGGCATATCGAAACATGAGTTTCTGCCAGTTCTCTCTCTCTCTCATATTCTGAAGTCATTAGCTCTGGGAATGGTACAGCTACTAGATTTCTATAGGGTTTTGTTTGAATATTAATACTTTTACTCTTCAGTTATTTGCAGTCAGTAATACAATTAATACCATAGATCTTTCTTGCAGTTTTCATTTTTTGAGCATCGTTGCTCTTTGTAACAAGAGCACGGTTTTTAATCAGGCCTTCCATAATTCAAAACATGATGGAATCTTGGTTAATTCTGTGACTGGATTTTGTTTTCCCTCTTAAAGTTGTTCTAGGCTTCTGCGTATCATTCAATGTGGATGTGAAAAATTCAATGACTTTCAGCGGCCCCGTGGAGGACATGTTTGGATATACTGTTCAACAATATGAAAATGAAGAAGGAAAATGGTAAGACGGTTGATTTTGTTGTGTTTAGTTTGTTGTTGTGTTGTGTTTAGTTTTTTTACAAGGTAATGGAAAATATTATTTGGTTACAGTTTGTTTTATGAGTGAGACTTCAACAGAATGAATCATCTGTGGTAGAAAATGCAGTCTAATCATTTGGTAATGAAAACTGACAGAGTAAAAAAAAAAAAAAAAAAGGAAAATTCCTTGGCAGTGCTCAAGGAAGTGGTTAGTGATTTCTGTTGAAGCTCGTGTTGACCTCAAGAAGGTCCTTGTCCAAAATAGTCATTGTTCCGCAGTTGTTATTCTGGCAAGAGTTCTTTAATTGTTCTCACTCTAGAGTAACTGAAAGTCAGCTGGAAAGATTGGGAGACAGATGAGATGCTATCTTGAAAGGGTTACTATCACTTCCATAAGATATTATTGGGCTTATATTTCTGGTGATTTACTGACATACTGTGTTTGGTTTACTGTTTATAATGAACCTTACTGAATTTCTTTTATACACTTTTAAGCCCATTACTAATGATTCAGTTCAGTTCAGGTATGATTTTTAAAGCATTATTTAACTTGTTGAAAGTTACACAAAATTAATATTAAAGCTCTTTTACTTTATATTTAACATAATTTTTAGGGCCTGTGTTTTATTAGAAAAAAAAGAACAAGAATTTGTTAAAATTTGCTTCAATTTAATAACTTAAACTATTCTAGTAACTAAAAGAATAAACAAAAAGGGATCTATGCCTCTTAAGAAAACAATAATCTATCACTACTATATTTCACAAACGGAAAAATATAGATTTTTTGACATTTCACTTTATCTTTTAGGCTTAATTTGATCATAATGCCCCCAAAATTATCAATAGTAAGAATTCAAGTTCTCACATATTCTGTGTACAAATATTATATCCTGGGCACAAGCTAGAATTTGTGGAAGTGTTTCACTCTCTCCTTACAAATATCTTAGATGACAAATCTAATAATAGAGTATGAGTTTTGTATTCTGTGTCCTACCAACCTATACTCTCACTAACCACCCTACCCCCACCCCATTTAAGGTTAAACAGGTGAAGTCATCACTCTAGACACCAGTTTTATTCTTTTAGGCATTATGCCTGCAATTCAGGGAGCTCTGCCTCTCAGAGAATAATGTGAGTGAGCCAAGCATAAGCTTTAATAAACTGAAACTTAGTTGGCCAGCTGGGTAGCTCAATCAGTTAAGCATCTAACGATTGATTTCTGCTCAGGGTTGTGGGATCGAGCCCCACATGGAGCCCTGAGTTGGGCTCTGCAATGGGCCTGGAGCCTGCTAGGGATTCTCTGTCCCTCTGCTCCTCCCCACCTCTCTCCCTATGCCCTTCCCCATATGTTCATTGACTGATTAATGGATAAAGAAGATGTGGGGGTGTGTATGTACACACCCACAAACACACAATAATATATTACTCAGTCATCAAAAGAATGAAAAAGAATGAAATCTTGCCATTTGCAACAACGTGGATAGATCTAGAGTATATTATGCTAAGTGAAATAAGTCAGTCAGACAAAGACAAATACCATATGATTTCACTCACAAGTGGAATTTAAGAAACAAAACAGATGAACATAAGTGAAATTAAAAGAGAGAGAGAGAGAGAGAGAGAGAGAAGGCCAAACCATAAGAGCCTCTTAACTATATAGCAAACAAACTGAGGATTGCTAGAGGGGAAGTGGGCAGGGAATGGACTAAATGAGTGGTGGGCATTAAGGAAGACACTTGTGATGAGCACTGGGTGTTATATGTAAGTAATAAATCACTAAATTCTACTCCCAAAACTAATGTTATACTAAAAGTTAACTAATTAAATTTAAATTAAAACTTGAAATATTTTTTTTAAATCATGCTAATCAGTATAACATAGACTATGAATTTATTAGGAGTTAAAAGGAGAAATTGATTCTTGACTCTTAAGCTGAGTCTTGAAAGATGACTTAATTTTAATAAGAAAAGAAGCAACGCCAATCCAATCTGAAAAGCCACATAAGCAAGAGCATAGATTTGAGAAGTGAGTCCTGTTTGAGTAGCAAACAGGACTGACACAGGGAAGATAGAGGACAAAGGGCAATGGAAGACCTCAGAAGCCAGACAAAGGAACTTGGACCTAAGCAGAGGGCACTAAGAACCTTCATAGGTGATTTTTATGAAACTTACTTTAAGAAATTACATAGAAATTGGATTGGAGAAAAAAAGTGCCTGAAAGCTGGGGAATCTATAGGTAAGCAAAAATAGCAATCTGGTGCTTAAGAGATGAGGTCCCAGGCTAGATTAGAGAGAACTGAAATGAAAGAAAAGTGCATCCAAGATAAATTTAGATGAGTCATTAAGGCTTGGTGGAAGTTTGGAAATGTCAATGGAGATGTAGGAGGAGTCAAACATATTCCAGAATTTCTACACTGGATCATTGGAAAATAGGTAGCCACTCAGAGACAAATATACAGGAAAGAAAAATAAGTTTTATCAAGAAGTTGGTAAATATGGTTTTAAACAGCTTGAGTAATGTCTGGATAGTTGGAAACCCTAAAGGGAATACAGATAAGAGGGAGAAGTCAATATATGAGAGGAAATGTTTAGAGGTCAAAGACTGGTTTTGGTTCCCACTTGCAATCCTGTGAATTGCCCAACATTTAGCACCAGGCCTTAAACATAATATATATTCAGTGATTATTTGTTGGCTAAACAAATTAATCTAATTTAACTCCCTGTTATCATTAATGAAAAAACAAGCACACACACAAGTAATGTTAAAAAATGGCTCTCCTATGAGTATTATCAAAAACACAAAAGATAAGTTTAGTTGGCAAGGATGTGGAAAAAAGGAAATATTTATGCACTGTTGGTGAGAATGAAAATTGGTGCAGTCACTATGGAAAAAGTATAGAGCTTCCTCAGAAAATTAAAAATAGAACCACCATATGATCCAGTATCCCACGTCTGGGTAAATATTCAAAATAAATAGAATCAGGATCTTGAAGAGGTATCTGCACTCCCATGTTGATTTCAACATTATTCCCAACAACCAAGATTTGAAAGGAATCTAAATGTCCATTGATGGATGAATAGATTTTAAAAATATGTCATATACATACAATTGAATATTATTGAGCCTGAAAAAAAGAAGGAAATCTTGCCTTTTGAGACAACATGGAGGAACCTGGAGTACCTTTTGCTAAGTGAGATAGCCAGACACAGGACAAATATTACATGATCTCATTTACATAAGGCGTCTAAATAGTCAAAGTCAGAAGCAGCATGTAGAATGGTGGCTACCAGGAGCTGGGAGGAGGGAAAACAAGGAAGTATTAGTCAAAGGGTACAAAGTTTTAGTTATGCAAGATGAATGAGTACTAGAGATTTACTGTACAGCATACTGCTTATAGTTAACAACACTGTATTGTATACTTAAAAATTTACTACTAAGGTAGATCTTATTCAAGTAACTATGTCTACATAATAAAGCTCTAAGAAAAACTTTGGACACTGAGGCTTGAGTGAGTTTCCTGTGCACTAATGAGCTGGAAGGGTGTTCTTTCCTGAGGACCTAGAAACTTGACATTTGGGACCCTCCCAGACCTTGTACTATAGTCTCTTTTGGGGGACTCATCTTAATTTGTATAGTATTATAATAAACTATAATCAGAAGTATTTTATAAAAGAAGATAGATCTTATGTTAAGTGTTCTTATCATGAACTAATAATAATAATAACTAAAGAGGGTTGGAGGAAACCTGTAGAAGTGATAGATATGTTTATGGCATAGACTGTGGTGATGGTTTTCAGGTGTATATTTATCTCCAAACTCATCAAATTGTATACATTAAGTAAGTGTATATGTACACACACCTACACCCACAAACACACAATAGAATATTACTCAGCCATCAAAAGAATGAAAAAGAATGAAATGCTGAAAATTAAAACAACTTTTAATATGTCAATCATATTTCAATAAAGTATCTGGGGTGTTTTTGTTTTTGTTTTTTGTAAGTGACTTCCGTAGGGAAATGTAACTACTTAGGGCCAGAGCTGAAAATAGAAGTCATGTCTCTCCACTCCCAACTTGGTGCTTCTTTCTTTATGAGAACTATATGAAAAAGTAAATGCTGATAATAACTATCTTTGCAGTTTTAGACTTTTACATGTTAATATACATGTGAGAATTTGTGAGCATTTGAATGTATAAGGATGTCAGATAATTAATTTCATTCTGGAATTCCATATTTACAATGATTTTATATAAGAGGTGTGAAAAATCAGAACAACAAAAGTGATGTGGCCAACTGAATTTAAAAGTAAGCAAACTACGAAATCTAAATGTCCAAACCTTTAAGGATGGCATAGTAGCAGCATATTGTTCTAAAGGGATCCAGGCACTGGTAATGTAAAATAAATTCTAGAAACATGTTGGATATTCTGTAAGTGTTTATAAAATCAGATAGGATGCAGACTTACTTTAAGAAATGAACTATGGAATAATTGACATATTTGAGAGAACATGGATTTTGTTATTCAGTTTTTCTCCAGAGGTGGATACCTTTATAAATCATATTTACTACTCAGGTTTTGGAAGCTCATCAACCTCAGATTTTTTTAAAAATCACCCTGACCCACATTACGTCTTGGCTGAAGTTTGCCTCAAGAAGGAGTACTTGTTGGTCCATTATAAGTATAGTCTGTGCATTTGAAAAGCATCAATTTAATTCTTCGGAAAGAATTAAAAGTTAACGAAAAAGGCAGCCTTATGCCCTCTTTACCTTTCAGAAGTTTACTGTGAAGTGTAATTTACTTTATATTTTTGGCTCAGAAACCACATGTTTTCTCAGTAGCAGAACACATTATACCTCTGATTAAGATCAGCCGTTGTTCGTTATGACTAGCATGAGCTGAAACATCCAAGTAATTGCAATGTGGTTCAGAAAAATTCACAAACACAATTAGTTTAATAATTTTGCTTTGAAGAGAAGAAACTTAAATGTGCTCAGCATTGTACAAGCTTTCTAGATTTAGTAGTAATCACCAGTATGGCAGTTTCTACCAAATGGGAAAATATGAGATACTGTCTCAGGGCTTTCCACTCTGTGGCTCCTTTCCTTCATTCCTTTTAATATGTGCATCAACTCTTTTAATGCTGTTCCAGCAACCATTCTTGGGGTTCAATGGGCCTGCCTCTCAAAGTAGGTTTTCAAGATGCAGATACCTCCCTAGTCAACCCTCCACCCAATATATTTCAAAATATGTTGGCTTCTTGCCTTTTCCCTAGAGGACCCTGCTTTATGCCAAGTAAGATTTACCAGTGAACTCATGTGATTGATGATCACTTTCCAATGTATGTGTGTTTTAAGTTAAGCCTGTTCAAGCTTGGTGTAAAAAGACTTTTTGAAGGTTCTATCACATTTTATCTTACAATTTTTAATATAATATTTATTTTCCATTGTTTATAATAACTTTTGAAGTTGAAATTTCCTCCTTGCTAAACTTGTCATTTCTTTGGCTCACCTCATTTCCACCCCTATACCTTTCATGACTGAAAATACTACAGCTAATGGGGCCACTATGTAACTTCATTCTCCAAGATGACCAAACACTCTGTTCATTTAAAAAAAAAAAAAGGCTGGCTGGCTGGCAGGAGTACTTGGCACTCTGATAGTGATTTTGACTTGGACATGAAAAAAGAGTTAGGTGAAAAGAGTGTTCATGAAATAGGTAAAGATGAGACAACAATCTCTAGAAAACTACCTTTTACAGAGGAAAAAACATAAATAAGTAGAAGAGTCATAGAACAGCTACTCTTTAAATAAGTAAAATAATGGTCATAATGACAAGAATGACTTATGAATAGCAAACATTTCTCGGGTACTAAATTTTATTATGATTGGAATTTTTTCATAGAGAACAGAGTATAGGATAAACTTTCAGAATGAGTGAATGAGAATCAGAATTAGTTGTTTCAGAATGAGTGTAGAGACAGAATTAGTCATTATAAAATGAGTGTAGAAAAATTATTTCTCTTGCTTTGATGATCTTTGAGTTCATCAGGTGTTTCTCTAGAGATCAATAATGAGATCCGGAACATTCTTTAATCCTCTTACTCTGCACACAAATCATTGCAATAGTGCCATAGAAAAAGCAAATATTGAATAGAAATAAACTGTAATGAGTTAAAGCAGACTTGCATTAAAATTTGAAATAACAATATCCATAGTTCGTGACACAATGCGTCTTGGGTCTTCACAATGACCATGTGGGCTTGAGCAGATATCATTGTTACCATCCTCATTTTCTAGACAGGAAACTGGGACTCAGAGAATGAACTGCCAAGGGTTTAATATAGCAAGTATGTGCCTGGGCCAGGACATGGAACACCAGCCTTCTGACTTTCAGCCAATTCTGTCCTGTAACAACAAGGATTCCCTGGAACCTTGACCTGTGGAAATGCCTCCTGTGTCATACCAAAGGCATATATAGCATTCTTCTTCAGCAAAATATTCAGCCTCTAAAATGAAAAAGAAGACTTCACAATTAGTTCCTCTTAGTTGGTCACATGAGTCATAAATTCCCAGTTCTTATTCAGATTCTTAGGGCATTTCATATAATCGTTAAGTCATTCACTTAGTAAATACTTGCTGAATACCTCTTGGTTTTGGCACTGTTATAGGCCTTAAGAGTATATGAGTGAACAAAATAGATAAAAATTCCTGCTGTTGTGCAAGTTATATTCTATTGGAGAAGGAGGGAACAAAAAATAAATAATAAATGTAATAAACAAGTAGGTTATATCATATGTCAGAATGTGATAAGTATATGAGAAAAAAGAACAAGATAATGGGGATTGAGAATGCTGAAGATTCCTGAAATTCCATAAAGACTATGCTGATACATTTCTAGGATCTTGTTGTTTTTATTCAGCTTAGGAAAAGTGAGACTTACTTCAGATTAAGTAGTAAATATATGTACTTTCCAGAGCTGCAAACTTGATGTCAGAAAAATAGCTCCTAGGAAAACACATGAAATCATTTTATATCATATTCCTGCTAATCCATTCTTTACCATTCATCCCAGCTCTCATGCTCCCTGTCTCGATCCTGGCCTACTACACTACCATTTTCTGAGCTCTCACATCTCAGGGCTTACTTATCCAGAATATATAATAAGCCATGATTCCAGTTTCTATTTCAGGTTATTTCCAGTGATTGCCATACTGTAGGGGCTTTCTGTTCCCCTAGAAATAAAATATAAACTACAGAGTCTTTCCTTTAAAGTCAGCTGTGTGCCACTCTCAACCTCCCTGCTCCAATGTATACAGAAAATCTAAACTGTGTTCCCACCACCTGGACCTCCTCATCACCCTTGTTTTCAGCACTTGCTCTCCAGTTTTCAACTTTGCCTGGACTGCCCACAATTTCTCTCCTCTCCTGTTTTAGAATTCACAATAACTTAATATTAACACGCCATCCAGAACTCATTTTTCATCAATTATCCTAATTTTTCCCTAGTTAATGGTACATGTGTTCTAAACAAATCAGTACTCTTCTACACACTTGTAGAAGATATACATCTTCTGGAAGTTATACATCCAAAAAACTTGTCTATTTGGATGAAGGGTCTTTGGAGGCCTATCTTACAGCCACAACGGAAACAACTTCCAAAACATCCCTGACCTCCTTTTGGCCTGAGGGGCTGTCTGACTGGCCTACATAAGCCCTGTCAGTTTAAATCTAAATTAAATCTCCATAAGCCCACCAGCTGACTACCTCTTTCCCTAAATCTCATGAGATGGCAATTGCTACTATTTTCAAAGAAGGAAAGAAGGAAGTTAAGAAAAGAAAGAAGGAAAGAAGGGAGGAAGGGCCCCTAGATTAAACTTTATCCTCCCTTCCTGTTTCAGTTAGCTCTTGATATATAACAAATCATCTCAAAACTTAGTGAGCTCAAACAATATTGTTTATAATTTCTCAAGATTTTGAGGATTGCATAGGTGTTCCCCTGCTACCTGGGGAACTGCATGAATGCTCATCTGATACCTCACTTGAGGCTGGAGGGTCTAAGATGGTTTAACTAACATGCCTGGCAGTTCATGCTGTTGGCTGAAGCACTGCTTCTCCTCCATATGGCCTCTCATCCTCCATTAGGCTAGACTAGGTTTCTTTACAACATATGATCTCAGATTTCCAAAAGAGTGAAGTGGAATCTGTAGTACATTTTTTTAAATTATTGAAGTATAGTTGACAATGTTACATTAACTTTAGGTGTACAATGTATTGATTTGACAGTTCTATACATTACTCAAGCCTCAGGATTCATAGTGCCATTTCTCTTGCCTTCTATTTATTAAGTAAGTCCCAGTTTGACAGGAGGAAATACAGATTCTGTTTTAGTGAAGGACAGCAAAAGACAATATCACATTACAAAGAATAGAAAAAATTTCCAAGTCATCTACTCCAATTTCAAACCTCTGAACATTGAGGCACCCAGATCCCCACTTAGGGAATCAGTGGCCTTTCCTCATGTCTAGGACAAATTTGTCCTTCTGGATCCACCCCTTCTACCAGCTCAGGGGCTCTGCTCTCTCTTCTGTAATATTAGCTTTTTTCATGTTACTAGATCTTTCTCAATATCGTTTATCAATATATGGATACCTTCTATAATAAAATTAAACTCATCTCAAACCCTTGATGGTTTGCCTGGGAAAAAAAAAGCCCACACATATTGACATGGCCCATCTCCCTCATTTTTAGCCAAACATCTTAAAATGAAATCTGCTCTTTACAAATGGCACTCATTTTTTATATTCTTTCCTCTTTGGCTTTTGTGATACCACTGTTTCCTGATTCTCTCTCTCCTTCTATGGACACTCCTACCAGTTTTCTTTCTTTCCTCATTAAAATCTTAAGCGTTACTTTTTTTTTTCTTTTCTTCAGCTCTCTTCTTACTGTGTACTCTCTTAAGGCAATAGTATTTATGCTTAGGGCCTCAACCATGCTCAGAGCATGTTCAGATATGTTCCACGTGATTTCTGAGATGGTCACCAGCAAGACTGAGCCCAGAGGCCTGCAGAAGTAACCAATTTCAATGCACTCTGTTGGCCTTTCTTCCCTCTATCATTTTCCCTCCACATTTGTGTGTGCTTAGAATTGACTCCCCAAAATTTACCTGCACCGAAGTCCTTGTCTAGGGTCTTTTGAGGGAACCCAAAGTAAGACAGTTTATATTCTAACTTCTTATAGAATTGGTTCTCCCTTCCTCTCCACTTCCTAAATTCAGAACCTCTTTTCTTGTCTGGGTCTAGAAACTCTTACCTTCACTCTCTGAGTCTAATTTACCCCTTTCCCAATATATTCATAACATTGCAAGCAAATAAGTTCCACACAGCTTTTGATCATGTCTCATCCCTCTTTAAAACCATTGATGGTTGGAGGAGGAGCAAGATGGAGGAGGAATAGGAGACTGAGATATCATCACGTCCCAGAAGTTCAACTAGATAGTTATCAAACCACTCTGAACACCGACAAACTCTACAGGAGATAGAAGAGAAGAGCAAAAATTCTAGGAACAGAAAATCGACCACTTTCCGGAAGGTAGGACGTACAGAGAAGTGAATCCGAAGCAACAGGAAGATAGACCATGGGGGGAGGGGCCGGCTCCCAGCAAGCAGTAGAGCAGTGGAGCACAAAATCAGAACTTTCAGAAATCTGCTCCATTGAGGGACATGGCTCCAGAGGCTAGGCAGGGGGGTGGGGAAGCCCTCACGGGGACAGCGTGGTCTCATGATCCATGGATCACAAAAAGACCAGGGGTGTCTGAGTGCAGCAGAGCTCCCAGGTGTCGGAGTAGGGAAGCCAGCTACAGAGACGGAGCCAAGAAGTGGGCTCTCAGCTCACAGTTACCTCAAACTGTGATCCAAGGCACAGTCAGGCCAATGCTTTTCAAGCAGGAACCCCACAAGTGGCAGATCCAGAGAGACCCTCTCCTTCCTCCTTCAGGAGGAGCGGCACTTGAGTGCACTGCAGAAATCTTCTGGGTTTGGAGACTCCAGGCAGGGCCGTGCACCAGAGATAGAAACACTCTGTCACAGGGCAGGTGAACTTGGAATGCAACCAGAGACCAGAGAGACTGGAGTGATTGACTGCTTTTCTATGAGGGCACACTGAGGAGTGGGGCCCCAAGCTCTCAGCTCCTACTAGGCCTACTCTACTCCACTCCAAGACTGCTAGAACTCATACAGGAATTCTGTAAAGTGTCAGGATATGAAATCAATGCACTGAAATCAGCTGCATTTCTATACACCAACAAGACAGAAGAATGGGACATTAAGGAGTCAATCCCATTTACAATTGTACCCCAAACCATAAGATACCTAGGAATAAACCTAACCAAAGAAGCAGAGAATCTGTACTAAGAAAACTACAAAGTGCTCATGAAAGAAATTGAGGAAGACACAAAGAAATGGAAAAACATTCCACTCTCATGGATTGGAAGAACAAATATTGTGAAAATGTCTATGCTACCTAAAGCAATCTACACATTTAATGCAATCCCTATCAAAATACCATCAATTTATTTTAAAGAAATGGAACAAATAATTCTAAAATTTATGTGGAACCAGAAAAGACCATGAATATCCAGAGGAATGCTGAAAAAGAAAACCAAAGCTGGTGGCATCACAATTCCAGACTTCAAGCTCTATTACAAAGCTGTAATCATCAAGACAGTGTGGTACTGGCACAAAAACAGACACATAGATCAATGGAATAGAATAGAGAGCCCAGAAATGGACCCCCAAATCTATGGTCAACTAATCTTCGACAAAGCAGGAAAGAATATTCAATGGAAAAAAGACAGCCTCTTCAACAAATGGTGTTGGGAAAACTGGACAGCCACATGCAAAAGAATGAAACTGGACCATTTCCTTACACCACACACAAAAATAGACTCAAAATGGATGAAAGACCTCAGTGTGAGACAGGAATCCATCAAAATCCTTGGGAAGAACACAGGCAGCACCTCTTCAATCTCAGCTGCAGCAACTTCTTCCTGGACACATTGCCAAAGGCAAGGGAAGAAAGGGCAAAGATGAACTATTGGGACTTCATCAAGATAAAAAGTCTTTGTGTAGCAAAGGAAATAGTCAACAAAACCAAAAGACAACCGACAGAATAGGAGAAGATATTTGCAAATGACATATCAGATAAAGGGCTAGTATCCAAAATCTATAAAGTACTTATCAGTTTCAACACCCAAAAAACAAATAATCTGATCAAGAAATGGGCAGAAGACATAAACAGACATTTCTGCAAAGAAGACATCCAAATGGCCAACAGACACATGAAAAAGTGCTCAACATCACTCAGCATCACAGAAATACAAATCAAAACCACAGTGAGATACCACCTCCCACCAGTCAGAAATGGCTAAAATTAACAAGTCAGGAAATGACAGATGTTGACAAGGATGCGGAGAAAGGGGAACCCTCCTTACGCTATTGGTGGGAATGCAAGCTGGTGCAGCCACTCTGGAAACAGTATGGAGATTCCTCAAAATTCGAAAATAGAGCTACCTTGTGACCCAGCAATCACGCTACTGGGTATTTACCCTAAAAACACAAATGTAGTGATCGGATGGGGCATGAGCACCCAAATGTTTATAGCAACAATGTCCACAGTAGCCAAACTGTGGAAGGAACCTAGATGTCCTTCAACAGATGAATGAATAAAGAAGATGTGGTGTATATATATATATATATATATATATATATATATATATATATATATAATGGAATACTATGCAGCCATCAAGAGAAATGAAATCTTGCCATTTGCAACGATGTGAATGGAACTAGAGAGTATTATGCTAAGTGAAATAAGTCAATCAGAGAAAGACAATTATCATATGATCTCTCTGATATGAAGAATTTGAGAGGCAAGGCAGGAGGTCATGGGGGGTAAGGAGGGGAAAAATGAAACAAGATGGCATAGGGAGGGAGACAAACCTTATAAGAAACTCTCAATCTCATGAAACAAACTGAGGGTTGCTGCTGGGGGGGAGAGGGATAGGGTGGCTGGGTTATGGACATTGGGGAGGGTATGTGCTATGGTGAGTGCTATGAATTGTGTAAGCCTGATGATTCACAGACCTGTACCCCTGGGGCAAATAATACATTACATGTTAGTAAAAAATGAATGAATGAATTAATTAATTAATTAATTAAAATAAATAAAAGCATTGATGGTTCCCAACTCTCCTCTCCATATAATAAATCCAAAGGTCTTAAACTGGACTCTAGGAACATTCATAATCTGGATGCTTTTTGGCTTGACAGGTTCCACTTCTACTCCAACTACCCTGAGCTACTTGAACTTACCAAAAGAGCTGTTTCTTCTTGCTTTTGAGACCTTGTTGACGTTGCACCAAGTTCTGACCTATTCAGTATTATAATAGTCCATTTATAGTTCTGCTTCCCCCCTAAGTTTTAAGCAACCTAAAAAAATTGTGTTCTATTAATTCATATCCCCAGGGCCTAGTGTACATGCTAGGCTTGTAGAATCTTCTTAATAAACATTATTCAATCTATCTAGCCTCAACTTAAATATTTTCCATAATAGTAGGCACTACTTTTCTCTAAACTGTCTTAACTATAAAATTAATTTAATCAATCACATTACAAAAAGCTTTGAAAATATTGTAGACAGAACACTAACCATAACTTCTTTAATATAATTTTTATGAGCTCCCTTTTAATCTATGTTTTACATAGATATAGTAGTTCCATTTTACAGATGAAGAAACTAAGGCACAGAGGATAAGTGACTTGTCCTAAACCATACAACTAAGTATGTGACAAAGCCATGATTTGAATTCATGAAGTCTGGCACCAAAGTCCATGCTGTATTTAATGGAGAGGATTAAATTACTTAGTATGTGGAAAGCACTTAGAAGAGTATATAACACAAGGTATACATTTATAGTGCCAACTATAATAGTGCCAGCTATTGTTGTCATTGCTATTATGATGACTACATTCAATATAATTTGTATTATCCACTTTGAATGGTCATAGGTTTTCACTAAATGAGGCAGATTTTTACTTTAAATTAGATCATAAGTGATTTTAATACCACCTTGCAATCTTATTAACTATTATTTTTATGATTGCAATATTCTATAGACTGGTCCTGCAGTAATTAATTAGTTCTTGCTGTTGACTATATTTTTTTCATCTTTTATATTATATATAACACTTTGAGCATTATTGTTATGCATTAAGCTTTTTCCCTTAATTTAGGCCATTTTTTAGGATCGATTTTCAGAAGTAAGAATTATGCATTAAAAGGTTTAAACATTTTTATGATTATGCATACCAAAAATGGCTTTACAAAGGCATTATATCATAGCAATGTTTTAGGGAGTCTGTCCAACAATTCAATATTTTCATGTTATAAAACATGTTCATTAATACTACCTTTGCCCAAAGAATTTCCACAAAATAAATCCCACTTCTTTTCAATATAAGAGACTTTCAAATATTAAGGTTTCTTTTTAAATATATGCCTTCACCACCTACACTCCTATGAAACTGCTCAACTCTCCTTCAGATATATTTTGTTATGCTAAACATCCCCAACTTTGCCTCAAGCATCTCTGGTCTGATAAAATTACCAGCACTTAACCATCTGAGTCATAACTCCTAAATACATTCCATTGTGCCTATGTCCCTCTTAACTTGGAGCTTACAGACATGATCTGACAGTGCAGAGCACAGAGGAGTGATCACTTTCCTTGACCAGGGCATCTATTTCCAGCAGTGCCGCCTAAGGTCACATTAGCATTTTTGATACTAAAATACACTGTTGGCTCATGTTTACTTGTTATCGGCAAATCCCCCATGTCTTTTTTACATGAACTCCTATTAAGTCAGGTTGCCCACATTCTGTATTGATGTAGATAATAGTATGCAGCTAAGTGAAGTTATTCACATAAGTTCATATTATATTTTAACTAGTTTATTAAGTTTCTTGTTCCAGAATGTTGAGACACTTCTGATTGCCCAAATAGATATCTTGATTTACTTGATGCATAACTTTATGCTTTCCATATCTTCACAAAAGTCATAAACAAAGGTACAGGCTAAGATAATCCCAAGTACATTCTTATGGCATATAATTGAAGTCCTTTGGTTGATAGTAATCAGCATCTTTGTATATAGCTTTTCAGCCAACAGTGAATCAGCAGCTGTGAATCCACCCAAGTGCCTTAAAACTCAACCACATTCATCCAGTCTATTCCTGAAGATATCATAGGAGACCTTGTTAAATGGCTTCCTTGGAGTAAAATAAATCACGACTGTATTTCTTCATTAATTATTACTAAAATGATTCTATAATTCTGTCCAAAAAGACAGTAAGTGATTTTAACCTGGGTCTCACAACTATATTTATTTTTTAAGTGCTTACAAACTAGTATACACTAATATTAAATCTTACGATAATTAAATGTTTACATTTGCTAACGTCGCTATGAAATTATCAATTCCTTATAGGAAAAAGTCATTTTGTAAACTAACACAGCAGCAGGCTTAACCATAATTACTATTTTAGCCCCCAAATAAAATATATAGTAAAGTAATATATAATACAATAAATAAAATATCCTGAAATCTCTCCTCTATATATTTTAAGATTTTTTTAATACAAATCAACCTGCAATTTGAAGACACTCAGTTTATTTTGAATAACATTACATTAGTAATAGAGGGTAACTATTTGATTATGTCTATGAGAATTACTTTCATTGTCTTAGAACTAATCATAAAATAAAATAAAATGTTTCCTTTAATTCAAAAATGTTAATTGAGTTATTTAACTTCCAGGGTGCTTATTGGTTCTCCTTTAGTTGGTCAGCCTAAGAACAGAACTGGAGATGTCTACAAGTGTCCAGTTGGGAGAGGCAAACCCTTACCTTGCATAAAGTTGGATCTACCAGGTATGTAAAGTCAAAACATTAAAGTCTGATCCTAAATTATACCCAGGATTCTCGTTAAAAATAAATTTTAACTCAAGAAAAGATTATAAGAATCTGTAAATATTCTTCAGTTCTTATCATTCAGATTCATATAAAATGACATTTTGATTCTGACTGCCCTTCATTTGCTTCAGAATTCCTGATAGAATATCCACAGATTTAGAAATAAAAGATCTTTCCAAATAACCCCACCCATTACACTGCCTCCATAAAATTGAACTGTTTCTTTTTAAAGAAAATACCACAGGAATTGTCATATATAATTCTTTTAAAGAGAATAACACAAGGCAAATTTACATAGAAACGAATATGTTTGATAGAAATATCACTGTAATTAGAACATGACTAGAAAATTCCTACTAGAACTATCCAAGAATTAGAATTCTATCAGTGTTCTATACAATGTTAAAGCCATTAAATTAATATATACTTTACAGTTTTAGTTTCAAATATTGCATTTTTTGGTTCTCTGCTTTTTCAATTTCTTATTTGTTTGTTTATTATGAATATTTTTCCTTTACATTCATGAGCATAGTTATAATAGCTGCTTTAATATCTTTGTCTGATAATTACGACATCTGGAATATCTCAACATCACTTTCCATTTATTACCTTTCTCTTGAGGTTGAGTCACATTTTCCTGTTTCATCTTGTGTTTAGTAATTTTGGATTGTATCCTGGATTATACTTTTGAGTTATAAGTGTGGAGATTCTAGATCTTTTATGTGTCTTTGAATAGTCTTAACTTTTTGTTTTAGCAGACAGTTTACTTGGCTGAACTCAATTTCCAAACTGCAGTGGGAAGCAGTTAAATCTCTATTCAGTTCTTCTACTTGTAGCTGAGCCATCTGAAGTTTACCCTGAACATGTACAGTTCAAGTCCTTCACATATTTGGACAGAATATACATGTGTATGTTGGTTCTTTTTGTGGTTCTACTTTCCACATATACCCCATTTAGCAGTTGCCGTCATTACCCAAATTTCTGTCCTCTGTTTCTTCAAAACATTAAGATTTTGAGTTTTATTTGAGGGTTAGCCACTGATGAGGGCCTTCCCTTGGGGGAAAACAAACATATAAACAGGAAACTCACCCAGTGCTAATCTTTTCTTACAAGTACATTCTTGCCTCCAGTTTCTGTCTGCTTTTGGTTGCTTTCCAGTGCCTTCAGATGGTTGTTACTTTTTTTTTTCCTTTTCCTAGAGTTAGAGTTGTTATTTGTAAAAGACTTGTTCTGATAGGAGTTACTCTTTCATTACTGGAAACTGTAATAGAGTTTTAACATTAGCATGGAGATTTTAACCACACCAACAACAGTGGAGAAGTTCCTATAGTCCCTATTGTCCCAAGAATGCTCATCCTGGGTCTACCCTAGTATAAAAAACTCCAATCCAGATTATTCAAAACCAGTATAGACAATAGCCCAATTCCAGGTGCTTTCAAGGCAAACCAGACTAAACTCTGGGACAAAGACCATTGTCAGATTAGGAAGACAATGTGACCATTCAGGAATCTCTGCTTCCATTCTCCACTTAAATTATATATGGTCTTATGTAGGAAAAACTTCTGGGCACAAACAATGAGATAAATCTTTCTTGAACCTGAAAAAATTTTTTTGTTTTGCCACTTTCAAATATTTCAGCATTCTGCTAAGCAGGGTTTAGAAGATTTTTATTTTCCTTTCCAAAGTTTTTTTTTCTTTTTTCAATATGAATAACTGGAACTTCTTGTCAATTTTACCAGGTTGGCATGCTTCAAGATCCAACGTTCTTATCTCAAATGTCAAATGGCGTCCCTTCATTGTGTTTCTTGTATCCAAATGTCCTGATCACTGCTCAGTCTTGCTCCAGTTTTCTTTGTTACCCTCATGATGCCCCCATGATGGTGAAATTAATGGTCATAAACTTATATTTGAGGGTTTTTTTTTCTGCTCTACTACTCACTTTCCCTCTGGTCAGAAATCATGTTTTATCATTGGTTATTTATAACATATAGGCATAATATGCAAGATAGGTGTGTAAGTTTACATTATATCTATAATACTATGAGATTAAATATTTTATTTGTTTTAATTAGCAAAAATGTGTGAAAGGCTATCTCACATTTTCTCATTGCTCCAATAGTTCTGCATTCTTTTACAGTTCAGCAAAACTATTTGAGACAGTTATCCAGACAAAGTTTCTGGGACATAAGCCAGGTTTTCAGCCTCAGCTTGTTCATTATTTTCCTTAATAATACTTTGAAGAGTATTTAGTTGAATCAGAAGAAGAATGTGCTATGATATGAACAAAACAAATAGAATGTCTTAATGAGAAGACACTTAATTATACTTTATTTTCCACCCTCATAAAATTTTGCTCTATTTTTAGTTAATACATCAATTCCCAATGTCACGGAAGTAAAGGAGAACATGACATTTGGATCAACTTTAGTCACCAACCCAAATGGAGGGTTTCTGGTAAGAAAGCAAGAGTTGGTTAATGAACCAGGAATGCTGTCATTGTGAGTCTTTATAAAAATCTGTTATATAATTTTTAATCTTATGGTTTTTAATTTTTTAAAAGGCGTGTGGCCCTTTATATGCCTATAGATGTGGACATTTGCATTACACAACTGGAATCTGTTCTGATGTCAGCCCCACATTTCAAGTCGTGAACTCCATTGCTCCTGTACGAGGTACACGTTTTATGCAATGTTCTTACAAGTTTGAAAAGTGTAAGCAATGAACGAGACATATATATACACAGGAGCATACCAAAAAGCTTGAAGTTTTTCTCAGCTACCAGCATTACCAATTTAGGTAAATGTTTGCTTTGCCAATATATAACCAAACCCCACTGCTATTTTTGGAGCTGATTATGAGTGTAAATAACCTTTTACAGAGCCTTGTTTAAACATCATAGATAAAGCTGTCATATTGTTTTTATTTAAAGAGTGAATCTCCTTGAAGAAAGTAATCCCATTTGAAATACACACAGAATGAGAACAGTTATATAAAATTCATATCGAGAAAATTTCCAAAGATAACTCATACAATGTTGATTAAAATTAAGTAGAGATGAGTTTTACTTGAAAAGAATCCCAAACCAAGTGCTATTGAATAGAGTAGTATTTCCCACCTTTACTTTTCCTAGAACTAATTTTTCTGAATATAAAAGCCATGTGTCCACTATGTAGACTATCAGCTTATCTTTTAAAATGAGCTTATTTTAGCTATGAAAACACTCCATACACCTTCTTACTATTTAAAAAGATAAACTCCAAATTTTCACAATTGACTCCTTTTATTACAGAATGCAGCACCCAACTGGACATAGTCATAGTGCTGGATGGCTCCAACAGTATTTACCCCTGGGAGAGTGTTACAGCTTTTTTAAATGACCTTCTTGAAAGAATGGATATTGGTCCTAAACAGACACAGGTACGTGACTTTGCATTTTGACTCTTGTTGTTCTAAAGATAAAAATGCATGGATTTTTAATAATACAAAATACTCTGAAAATAAATTAATCAATTAAGTTAATATTCAGGATGAATTTTATATTCTATATCTCTGAACTGGAAGATTCTGTTGTTTTCAAAACAGAAAATATTATGAAAGCTGCCATTTCTAATGCTCCTAGAAAATACCCCTATCAATCTCTGTAAAATCATAACTATAGTCTTACTTATAAAGTAAGTGTAGCCACCTTTGGTAATATCAAAACAGGATTTCAGAATTTATGGAAACTAATCTAGCATCCCAAAGAACACATCACATTACAGTCTCCTTTCTCATATTACATAAGTAAATTCATAAGTGACCACAGGATATCACTTAAGGTCCATTTTTTCTCATATTTAATAATCTCTTTTCTTAAGCAAAAAGCACACGCTCCATGTTTTAGCTACAGTTAAGTTGAATAGTTGGTTGGATTTTTTTTAATTTCTCCCCATGAATATCTGTTTCTAACACATCCCCTTTATTGCCATTAAATGAAATGAAACTTCTTGCGTGACTCCCACTTTAGACACTGAGTTTGGATTTAACTAATCTAATGTTTATTAAACATTTATGGCCTTATGGCTTAAAATATGGAGATGACAGTGGATAACAGGCAAATTGAATGTCAGTGGGAAGTCAGTGCCATGAGAGCAGAAGTTAGCACAGGAGCCAGAGTCAAAATGGTGATTGAATGGTTTGGGGACTGCAGGAGAACACAGGACACTTTAACACTGCACATGCAGACCTTTCCTTTTGTCTCTGAGAGCTCTACATTTGGAGAAATTTCTGAGGCACTGAAAAAGTGGTCTGACTTCATTAATGTTTGCCACACCCACACATAGTGCAGGATGTATACACACAGAGATGTGTGTGTGTGTGTGTGTGATATACTTGTGTATGTTTCTGTATGTGTATACTTTTAAATATAAATATATATACACATATATGTAAAATGAATTTTCCCAAAAGGAGGTAGTTGAAGATTGCAAATTTGATGCAAACCTCAAAGCGAAATGGCATGTGGCCATGTTTCAAGGCCGAATAGGTGAGCGCTAGGTGAGGGACAAGGCTGTATATATCCTACTGTACAATAAGGAACATCTTGAAATCAGCATACACAATTTAAAGAGAATGAACTTTTATGCATCACCAAATGTAATTTTTCCTGGATACAAATTCTCATTTGCGATTAATCTTCCCAAGTGAATTACCAGAGGTTTGGAGAGGATACTGTATCTCTTCTTGCTACAGGGCATAAGGCAGTGTGCGTCCTTTAAAAGACCACTCCAGAATTCCAAAATTGTGACTTGCTCCTCCATCTGGTCCTTTTTTTTTTTTTTTTTTTCCGCTTTCTGAGGACCTCTCTCTTCCTTCTCTCCTCTCTTCCTCTATCCTTTGTCCCCTTGGTCGATAATATTTCATAGAGCCATAAAATTAAAGCTGGACAGAACTGTAGAGATCATTTAGCCCCAGATCTCAATTTATGGAGGGAGCAGGAGAGTCTAAGTAATTTGTTCAAGGTTGCTTGCTTCCTGATGACAGATCAGAAACCATAGCTTTCCAACGGCAGTCGTGTTCTCTGTCCTCGCTGAGACCTCTGCTTCTGGAAAAGTTTCAGAGCTGGTTCTAAATATTAGGTCTCTATTTTCATTTCATTATTTTCGTTTCATCATGACTGTCCCTGTCCTTCCATAGCCAGTCCCACCCAAAGCACTCTCTTCCCTGACCTGACACACCTGCCATAAGATGGCTGGACCACAGCTCTGTCTTCTCTCACTGCCTTCCCCAGGATGTGCTTTCTTCCCTTCTGCCTGTCTTGCCAGCCCCATTTGCTTCCTTTTCCAGTCCTTTTTTTCCAAAGCTAAGACTAGTCTTGGAATAGCTTTTAATTTCTAGTAATTTTTAGTCATCTGGAAATGTTATTTTACTTTTAAATGCATTTATCTGTTTCACCTTAAAAAAATTTTCTGTAGCTATTTGTGGACATTAGTGCAGCAGCGACATGTTTGAAGTTGCTCTACAGCTTCAAGAAGGAAATCTATAAGACTCTCTTAGAAAAATAATCACCGCCTCAGTGGGGATCTGTGCCAGCAACTCAGTTTTGTAAAGAAATAGGTAACAATCAGTTGCTTATATGCCAACCCATTCTGCTGCAATTTTGATGTTTCTACCCACTAGAACTGTAATTAATTTTATATTTCCATAGTGAAAGTCCTAATAGAGGAGCTATTCTGCCAGCCACCAGTGGAATTCTAGCCTGCTGGGGTGGGCTTTATGGAGTCATAGTCTTCGTTGGGGAGAATAATCACTCTATTCAGAGGAATAGGGGCCAGCCCTTAAGGGTTCAGATGCTTCCAGCAAATGGGAGGAAAATGAACATACTCTGAGACAGAAGAGTCAGGTTGCATTTACTCAGTTATGAGACCCCATTCCACAGGGGGGATAATTTCAGAATGCTCAGTCCTGTACACTGAGTCATTTGTGATATCTGCCAACTTCACCCAAAGAAGCCTTCCTAAGGAGAGAAGAGCTTCTTAAATAGATGAATTTTATGTTACATTTTGCTTGTATAGTTCATTGTGGAATTTAGTCATACTCCTTCATTCATTTACTCAAATGTTTTTCCTGAAGGTTTAGAGTGTGCACCAGGCTCTGTGCTAGGGCTTGGATAATTGTGGAGAATAAGACAGACACAGCCACTACCCTCATAGGTCTTCTGTACAGCGTGGTGCTTCTCCAAAAGTGGGTCATAGAATTTCTTTTTCCAAATCCCTAAGGTGCTTGGGCTATACCCCAGATTTTCAGAATCAGAGTCTCTCAGGGTGGGACTATGAAGCCTGCGTTTTAACTAAGCAAGCTAAATGATTCTTTAACACAATAAAGTTTGAGAAATATGAGAATAATGCATTATTATACATTGATGTGTATGTGTGTCTGCTGCATCTCTAAATACAGACTTTATATCATCTTTTAATCCTTTTCAGTGGCCAGCTGGTGCTTTGCTGTGATATAGTGGGCCCTTAATGAGACTCTGTTGAATAAATGTATATATCATAATTAATGCTTTTAAAAATTTTTCTCTGATAGGTGGACATCTAATGAGACACTTTTTTTTATAACTGGCATTATAATACTCTTATAAGTATATTACTTTATAGTTTGGGCTTTCGTGTTTATACTTTAGTATTTTCTAATCTTTTTCTATTTTGGCTTACGTTGTATTGATGACTAGGTTTGTAATTCTCTAAATGAAATGGATTGGAAAGAACATATTTACTAAGCCATCAACTTGCTAAACTGTATTTAATAGGGTTTTAAATGTAACACATTTAAACTCCCTTTAAAGTTTGACCTTCTGTCAGTGGATTCAGAAAAGAAATTTGTTTGTAGAAATTTTGGAAAAATACTTCTTCAAAGAAATGTGTACTGAAAAGTATGGTTATCTTTCATGTGGTCTTATAGTAATTCTCTCCAAAAACATAAATAATGGGGCGCCTGGGTGGCTCAGTTGGTTGAGCAACTGCCTTTGGCTCAAGTCATGATCCTTGAGTTCTGGGATCGAGTCCCACATCGGGCTCCCAGCTCTGCAGGGAGTCTGCTTCTTCCTCTAACCTTCTCCCCTCTCATGCTCTCTCTCACTTTCTCTGTCTCTCAAATAAATAAATAAAATCTTAAAAAAAAAAAAAAAAAACATAAATAGGGGCGCCTGGGTGGCTCAGTGGATTAAAGCCTCCACCTTCGGCTCGGGTCATGATCTCCGGGTCCTGGGATCGGGCCCCGCATCGGGCTCTCTGCTCGGTGGGGAGCCTGCTTCCCCCTCTCTCTCTGCCTGCCTCTCTGCCTGCTTGTGGTTTCTCTCCTCTCTGTCAAATAAATAAATAAAATCTTTAAAAAAAAAACATAAATAATTTATTTTAACAACCATTTTTTCCCTGACTGGTTGTAACATAATTTAATTAAGTTTGGATTGTTTTCTCTTTTGTTTTTGTTTTTATTTGTTTCAATTAAAGAACCCAATTCTGCCTTAAAATGGGCAGAATTTGCTTCTGGAATTTTTCCTCCCAAGAACGTCTCCACCGCGGGGCGTGGTGGCGTGCCTCTATAGTCCCAGCTACTTGGGAGACTGAGGCAGGAGGATCGCTTGAGCCCAGGAGTTCTGGGCTATAGTGCTCTATGCTGATCCTGGGAGCAAGGGGACCACCAGGTTGCCCAAGGAGGGGTGAACCGGCCCAGGTTGGAAACGTGGAAAAGGAGCAGGACAATTACTTATCCTCCCTGCCTTCATTCCTGAAAGGGGAAGATATAAAAATAAATTGTGAGAGAGATTACAGATAGAAAGCTAAGAGCTGGATAGTGACTTCTTAGACTCCTTACCCACCTCAGGGGTATAAAGGAATTAAGTAGGGAGTTGAGGGGATTTGTGAAGATTTCTCTGTCAAAAGAGCCTAGTGAAAAAGGCTTCAGTGGGATCATGCAGTGAGCTCGGTGTGTCCTCTAAAGTTGGGACACACAGTTGACTAGTGCCTGACCCCTTCCTGAAATACGTAAGGGGTGAGATAGCCTCCAACCAGCTCCTGACAGGCAATCAAATGAGAGGTAGCCGCAGTCGAATTGGCCTGCAGGTTCAGGGTCTGTGAGTACAAAGAAGTGTGTGTTTATGAATCATCGTGGAATCATGCTAGGTCCTGTCCATAGACTGTCCTGGAGGTGAGCAGAGGCTTCTGCACAGAAAAGCAGAAGACATCCCTGATGTCTAGGTACTGCAGTAGTGAAATGTATTCACTCAGACAAGGATGTAAGTAAAGGGAAATCTACAGAGAACCCTTTGAAGGCTGTTAACACCTGGTAGCATCTGATTCATCTCAAGATAGCACCAGGCAGAAAGGATACAGAATTCCTGCATCCTTTATTCATCTCCCCCACCCTTGTTCCTGGAGAGGTCAGAAACTACAGTTAACCATCTAAGGGAAGATGAGTAAAGAAACAAAGAAACAGCCAGTTGTGCCCCTTTCCCAACTATATGTTTCTCACCCCATATAAGTAAGTAAGTAAGAGGAGCAGAGAAAATTTAATTATAAATCAACTTTGATATTTTGTCTTCTTGAGTTTGTTTTAATTTAATTTAATTAATTGAACTATGTGAAATTGTTGCTATTTGATCATATTTTTTTTACCTGTGTAGCAATTTACCTGTATAGCAATTTACCTATATAGCAATTTCATTTGGTACAATCTAAATTAAAATACAGTTGACCCTAGAACAATGTGAAGGTTAGGGACACTGACTCGCTGCATAGTTAAAAATCTGCATATAACTTTTGATTGCCTGAGAACTTAACTATTAATAGTCTACTGTTGACTGGAAGCCCTACCAATAACACAAGCAATGGATGAATACATGTTGTATATGTTATACATATTATAGACTGTATTCTTAATGACAAAATAAGCTAGAGAAAACAAAATGTAATTAAGAAAATCAAAAGGAAGAGAAAACACATTTACAGTACTACACTGTATTTAACAACAAAAAAAAAATATCATGTATCAGACCCACACAGTTCAAACCTGTGTTGCTTAAGGGTCAAATTATATAGGTCTTTTTTTAAAAAAGATATTTTAGGGGTGCCTGGGTGGCTCATTGGGTTAAAACCTCTGCCTTTGGCTCAGGTCATGGTCTCGGGGTCCTGGGATGGAGCCCCACATCAGGCTTTCTGCTCAGCGGGGAGTCTGTCTCCCCCTCTCTCTCTCTGCTTGCCTCTCTGCCTACTTGTGATATCTCTCTCTCTCAAATAAATAAAATCTTTAAAAAAAATTTTTAAAAAGATATTTTAAAACAAAGAATAAGACATTTATCTTTCTATCCAAGGAGAATGGCAGAACTTCACCTTAAATAAGTTTTAAAGGGATCATGAGCCAAAAAAAAATTTACATTCTGACTATACCTCATGAGTTCTTAATTATTATATTGATTACAATCATATACTTAGTACAACAGGTAAAGATGAAATAGGATAGTCTCTTCTCTGCAGTCATAGATTTGTCACTTAGTAATTGCATGTATTGAAAGGTAGTTGCAGAGATGTGAAAGTAATTGTCAACATGACGAAGAAAAAAAACAAAGAAAGGAAGGAAGGGAGGAAGGAAGGAAAATGAATAAAAAAAGCTTACATTAAGGAGTGCACTTGTTGTGATGAACACAGAATAATGTGTGGAAATGTCGAATCACACCATATTGTACACCTGAAACTAATATAACACTGTGTATTAACTAAGTGGAATTAAAATAAAAAACTTAAAAAATAGTTTCCATATGACAATTAGTATACATTAGGAGAATGCAACACAATGACAAAAAGATCAACTCCAAATAGTTACTCAAAATTTCTTCCATGTGTGGCCCCATTAAGACTTTTGAAACATAGTGAAGGGAATTTTGTAAACCAGTTTTTTATCCAAGACAGAGTAAAGGCTATAAAATTGCCTTTTAAAAAACTACCTATAAAAACAAACCTGAAACACTCTGAGTTTGCCATAAAAGATATGATGGTATAAACATTATGGAGGTCTTATTGATCCTCAATACCTAAACATAACATTGCTTTTAATAATAAATGAGAATGATATAAATATGCCAAATACGAGTGCATTACCCTAAATAAAACCAGTAAATTGTGAGACTTGATATAAAAGTGAAATATACTAATGGAACAATGTCTAGATTGTTGCTATCAAGAGTATAGCATAGCATTAAACCAGGCAAAATGAAAGAGAGAAATTAATTAAATTTTAGGAATATTATTTATCTTTCTTTTTACTGCACATTTTATGGCCATTTCCCCAGAAGCCTTAAATATGAGACCTGATTCATTGTTTTGAAGTCTGAAAAGAAGCCTGACTGCATCTTGCAGCCATATCCTTGTCAATCAGGCTATGGTTTCTGACAGGGGTGCTGTAAATGAGGTGAATCTTCTTGATCACTAACCCTTTTTCCCGGATCCGAGAAAAAGTCTCCATTTTCCCCTACTTTCATCTTTAAGTCACCTGAGTTATCTTTCCAAGGTAAAGTTTAGATCATAGCGTTTCCTCGGATAAAAAATCTATATCTGTTGAATAATATCTAAGCTTTCGGGTGGATTATATGGCATCTGCCACCTGGCACCAGTCATTCCCACTCCCCCCTGCCTCCCTGGTGCCTTGTTGCCTCCCTTCTTGCTCTGCAGCCACTTGTCACATGGCCTTCCTTGAACACATCGTCCGTGTTCACATGAGTCCCTCTGCTCAGAAAGCCCTTCTATACCCTAGACCTAAGTGCCAGGTAAACTTCATAGACTCAGTTCCAATGTCACTTGCTCTGTCACTTTCTACCCCTGCTTCCCATGAACAATTCGTTCTCCTCCCATGTTCCCATACCTTGTGTTCACCCTTCACTTATTGCTTTCATCAGTTGGTAGCATTACCTTTTGCTTCATGTGTCTGTCTCTCCTGAAGAATATGAATTCCACTTTGACAGCATCGTGCCTTAATCCGTTTATTTATAGAATACAATTTAGAGTGTTATGTGTTGCCAAGCACATAGGAGATGAATCGTTTGGGTTGGGAAAACATCATCGCTGGGATTTTTCTCCTTGTGTTAAAAATCGCTGTTGTAATGACCTCCTTCTCTCACTCTACTTCATGAAGTCATTGAGCTAAAGTACTTGTTCGTGGGGACTTTCCCCACAAACACCCCTTTACGTTAGATTTCAGGCTTTTCTTTGCAGTTATTTCATCCCTAGCCCCATTCACCTCTCATCCTGATTTCTGCCACAGTCTTCTCTCTCAGAACTTCACTTTTACTCTCCTATCTTTGCATTTTTGAATTTGGATGGGTTTCATTGCAGCAGCATCCAAGAGGGTAGCTAAAGACACCCTTTTCCTAGGACTTATATCTATCATCTATCAATTTTATGTTTCTGAGGACTCATTTCATCTCCTTGGAAACTAGTCTCATTTATGTCCCTCTCCATAGTGACAAGAGGTTAAGCATGGTTTCAGCTAACGTATCCTCAAAATGGCCTGTGCTGATGGTTCACTTGGACGGCAATCTGTATTATTACCACATCATACTCTGACTTAATTACATTAGAAGCATATTATAGGGCAGGGCTTTTTTACCTTAGTTTGGTAAAAGGAAATACAAAATTGGCCAGACACAAAGCCTGAGGTCTTTTCATATTAAACAATTGTGCATCTTACAAAGAAAACTTCATTATTTTACCCTATTATTATTCCCCTAAAGAAGCCATTGAGTTGGTAATGTTAATTGTTAAATGAAAGCCCAGAAACTTAGTTCGTGCTGGAAATTAAAATTTAGGCCCTGCTGTTATAACATTGACTTAACAATACAAAGTAATGATACAACTCTAAATGAGAAAATAATTCCATTCCTTCATAGCTCTTTGACTTAATGCATTTAATAGCTATATTGCACACTTCTCTTTCTTAAACTTCTCTGTCATTCTGTTGTGACTTGAAGTTTCATGAGAGAAAAATGAGAAGGCACTCTTTTCAGTGATTTCTTTCATATTTCTCACATTCACTTTCCTCCTTTCTTCTCGACCCCACAAAAAGAAATGAAGCCTCTTAGATAATTAATTCTTGTAATTTAGCAGATATATATGAAGTATCTTATTGATCAAATATTATGCTAGATGTCATGGGCAGTTTAAAAAATGAATAAAAAAAAATTTGTCCCTGAACCCAAAAGACTTCCAGTTTAGAAATGAGATAAAATTGTGTATTTGGGTAACTGCAGTACATGATATTGTATCATGACTATAACAAAGGTGAATGAGGCAGAACAATTAATTGATATTTACAAATAGGTAACAGTATTGTAAAGAAATGTTTTCCAAAAAACTATGTTGCTTGAGGTGTTGAATATGTTTCTCCCAAAGAATATTCCCTTAAATAACAATGAAATATACCAGGTCTTCCAATTCATGATTCACAATTCATGTTTTCATATTAGAGATTCTGAGAGTACTTTCATTTTTTTAAATATTTATTTATTTATTATTTTAGAGAGGAGGGGAGGGGCAGAGGGAGAGAGAATCGCAAACCAGCTCCCAGCTAAGCATGGAGCCCAATGCAGTGTGTTCAGTCTCACAAAATGCAAGATCAGGACCCCACCTAAAACCAAGAGTCAGTCACCCAACTGACTGAGCCACCCAGACCCTCCTCTGAGAGCACTTTCAAAAGAATTTGCTTGTGAGTCAGAGTAGAGCGATTGGGGACAGGAGTAAGAGAAAGCCTTTGTCTTTTGCATTTGAAATTTGTGGCTTTGTTGTTCTTGTTGTTGTTGTTGTTAATATGAATAGCAGAGGGAGAAAGAAAGGCAGACAAAAGAGACAAAGGCAGAGAGACAGAG
>CM052809.1:104468192-104489241 GCA_028533885.1 Nasua narica
AACTTTTTTTAAATAGCTTCTTTATTTTGAAAATTATAAGAAAAATTAAAAAATATAAAAAATAGTACAACAAAATCCTATGTAGTCACCACCAAATCAACAATTGTTAATACCTTGTCATATTTACATTCAGCCCTTTCAAAGGAAAATAACCAGAGATAAAAATCCCTTTGCCCACATCACCAAGATCTTTTAGCCTATTCACAAAATACCTACTATTGTGTATATTTACTGTGTACAGTAAAACTAATGTGTGTTGTGCAAACCCTTTGTAAGTTTAGTTTAAGAGAAATGTTTTTTGGGCATATCCCAAACTGCAGCTATTTGTCCTCATGACCAAAGAAAAACATTGAAATGGACCATTCAGTATAATGATTGCTACATTTTATACCAAGATCTAAAAAAATATTATATGAAATCCTTTCATTGTTTCATTCCTAAGTAAAATGTACTTGACTCCAGAAAGGAAAGTGAGTGAGTGAAAGAAAATAATAGAGGAAAAATATGCCTGTGTGTGCGTGTGTGTAGAAGCACAAAACAAGAAAAACTGTGAATTTCCCCTCTCTTCCATCTCTTTCCATAAATGCTTTTTCAATTAAATAAAAAATTCCTTTCTTTGCAGTTAGGTTATAGCATTTTCACTTTCTTTCTGTTCCACTTTCTTCCACTCCACTCCCTAGTTCAGACCAAATCTTTCATAGCTACTCCATCCACTCTTGTTCCCCACAGCCCTCCCTATCACTGACTCAGACCACAGTCATCTACAGTCTTTTAATACGATGTCCAATTTTCCCCCTATATCCAAGAGTACTCTCAAGCATTCACAGCCATACAAAATTCTGTTTTCTCCCAGCTCCTCTCCTCAGCGCAGAGGATTTCCATACTGTTCTATAAATGTCAGAGTAGATGTGGTGAAAGTGTAGACAAAGCAAAAGCTATGTCTGCCAAGAGCAGAAGAAAAGAGGAGTGTTTATAGAGAAAGGAGTGGCTGAGCAAGTATTTAAGATCTGACCTTCTCAAAATCTGATGTGTGCTCCAGTCACACCTTCCCTGAGAAAGTTCAAAAGAATGAAATATTCCTGCCCTTGGTATATGGGATATGTGATGATTAGTAAAATGGTGACCTCTTCATCATCTGGGAGAAATCTAAAGCTATTACAAATAACAATCATCATGCCTCCCAGCTTGAACAATGGTTGTGAATGTTGATCTTGGAGGGACAGCACTGTTCTAACTAGAGTTGTCAGTGTTTTTCATTTGTGTATCACTTTGCCTAACCTTGGAGTGGTGTTTTATTTGCTTCTCTTTCCTCTGTGATCACTTCAGGAAGGAGGCTTTCACTGAAGCTCGGGGTGCCAGAAGGGGAGTTAAAAAAGTCATGGTAATTGTGACTGATGGGGAGTCCCATGACAACCATCGACTGAATAAGGTCATCCAAGACTGTGAGGATGAAAATATTCAGCGGTTTTCCATAGCTGTAAGTATATGGATAGAGATGGCTTTCAAACTCTGGTGTGAAGACAAGAGGTGTGTACATACCATGATTATTTTATGAAATTTACACAAACAAGGTTGTAAAGGAGAATCTTCTCCATTTGAAGGTAAACTCTGAGGGGGCAGGATTGGGTCTTGCTCTGTTTGTGTCCTAGGGAAGGAAGGACCAGAGAAAGAAAGAGAAATAGGAAAGGAAAAAGAAGAGCAGAAAAGGAAAATAAGGACCCCCAGCAGGGGAAAGAATTCTGGAAGGATAGATGGAGGAAGGGCAGAAAAGAGGGAGGGAAGGAAGGAAAAAGTATAAGGGAGGAAGAAAAAGGAAGGGAGGAAAGAAAGGAGGAAATTGAGGATGTACTAGTAATAAATATATTGCCTGCAGAATAATCCAAGATGGTGGAGGTGTAGGAGACATTAGTTTCATCTGGTCCCAGGAATTCAGCTAGATAGCTATCAAATCATTCTGAACAACAATGAACTCAACCAGATATCTAAGAAAAGAATAAGTGCCACTCCACAAATAGAAAAGTGACCACTTTGTGGAAGAATGACCACTTTCTGGAAAAACTCAACTCAAAAAAAGAGAACAAGACACAGTACTGACTACCAGGGACCTAATCAGTATGGATATAAGTAAGATGTCAGAACTAGAGTTCAGAAAAATGATTATAAAGATATTAGCTAGACTTGAAAAAAAGCATAGATGACACTAGAGAATTCCTTTCTGGAGAAATAAAAGAACTAAAATCTAATTAAGTCAAACACCAAAAAGGCTATTAATGAGATGCAATAAAAAATGGAGGCTCTAACTGCTAGGATAAATGAGCAGAAGAGAGAATTAATGATATAGAAGACAAAGTGATGGAGATTAGAAAAGCTGAGAACAAGAGAGATAAACAATTACTAGATCACAAGGGGGGAATTTGAGAGATAAGTGATATCATAAAATGAAACAGTATTGGAATAATCGGAATCCCAGAAGAAGAGGAAAGAGAGTATAGGGGTGGGAGCAGAAGGTATATTGAAGCAAATTATAGCAGAGAACTTCTCTAATCGGGGGAAGGAAACAGGCATTCAAGTCCAAGAGGTATAGAGAACCCACTTAAAATCAGTAAAAATAGGTCAACACTTTGACATATAATAGTGAAACTTGCAACTTTCAGAGACAAAGAGAAAATCTTGAAAGCAGCTTGGGGACAAAATGTCATAACCAACAAGGATAGAAACATTAGCTTGGTAGTACACCTATCCACAAAGACCTGGCAGGCTAGAAATGACTGGCATGATATATTCAGGTTGCTAAATGAGAAAAATATGCAGCCAAGAATACTGAATCCAGCTAGACTGTCATTCAAAATAGGAGGAATTAAAAAGCTTCCAGGACAAACAGAAACTGAAAGGATTTGTGGTCACTAAACCAGCCTGCAAGAAATATTAAAGGGAATCCTTTAAGCAAAGAGAGAGCCCAAAAGTATCACAGACCAGAAAGGAACAGAGACAACCTACAGAAACAGAGACTTTACAGGTAATACATTGGCACTAAATCCATATCTTTCAATAGTTACTCTGAATGTAAATGAGTTAATGCCCCAATCAAAGGACACAGGATATCACATTGGATAAAAAATTATGATCTATCATTTTAGACCCAAGACACCTCCAGACTAAAAGTGAGGGAATGGAACACCATTTATCATGCTAATGGACATTAAAAGAAAGTTTGGGTGACAATCTTTATAGCAGCAAATTAGATTTTAAACCAAATATTGTAATAAAAGATGAGGAAGGACACTATATTATAATTAACATGCTTATCCAACAAAAAGATCTAACAATTATAAATATTTATACCCCTAACATGAGAGCAGCCAATTTTATAAACCAATTAATAACAAAACTAAAGGAACATGTCAATAATAATACAATAATAGTAAGGGACTTTAACACCCCACTCACGTCAATGGACAGATCATCTAAATAGAACAACGAGGAAACAGGGCTTTGAATGACACACCAGACCAGATGGACTTCACAGATATATTCAGAGCTTTCCATCCTAAAGCAACAGAATAGACATTCTTTTTGAGTGCACATGGAACATTTGCCAGAATAGATCATATACTGGATCACAAATCAGGTCTCAACTGGTACCAAAAGACTGGGATCATTCCCTGCAAATTCTCAGACCACAATGCTTTGAAACTAGAATTCAGTCACAAGAGGAAATTTGGAAAGAACTCAAATTCAAAGAGGCTAAAGAGCATCCTACTAAAGAATGAATGGGTCAACCAGGAGATTAAAGAAGAATTTTAAAAAATCATGGAAACAAAGGAAAATTAAAACACAACTGTTCAAAACCTTTGGGATGCAGCAAAGGCAGTCCTAAGAGGGAAGTATATCAATACAAGCCTTTCTCAAGAAACAAGAAAGGTCTCAAATACACAACCTAACCTTACACCTAAAGGAGCTAGAGAAAGAACAGCAAATAAAGCTTAAACCCAGCAGGAGAAGGTAATTAATAAAGATGAGAGCAGTAATCAATGAAATAGAAACCAAAAGAACAGTAGAACAGATTAGATCAACAAAACTAGGAGCTGGTTCTTTGAAAGAATTAATAAGATTGATAAACCCCTGGCCAGACTTTTCAAAAAGAAAAGAGAAAAGACCCAAATAAATAAAATCATGAATGAAAGAGGAGAGATCACAACCAACACTGAAGAAATACAATTATAAGAACATATTATGAGCAACTATATACCAACAAATTAGGCAATCTGGAAGAAATAGATACATACCTAGAGACATGTAAACTACCAAAACTGAAACAGGAAAAAAGAGAAAACCTGAACAGACCCATAACCAGGAAGGAAATTGAAACAGTCATCAAAAATCTCCCAACAAACAAGAGCCCAGGGCTGGATGGCTTCCCAGGGGAATTCTACCAAACATTTAAAGAATTAATACCTATTCTCCTGATGCTGTTTCAAAAAATAGATATGGAAAGAAAACTTCTAAACAGTTTCTATGAGACCAGGATTACCTTTATCCCCAAACCAAAGACCCCATCAAAAAGGAGAATAAAGACCAATATCCCTGATGAACATGGATGCAAAAATTCTCACCAAAATACTAGCCCATAGGATCCAACAGTACATTAAAAGGATTATTCACCATGCCCAAGTGGGATTTATTCCTGGGCTGCAAGGGTGGTTCAACATCTACAAATCATTCAGCATGACACACTACATTAATAAAAGAAAGGACAAGAACCATATGATCTTCTCAATAGATGCGCAAAAAGCATTTGACAAAGTACCGTATCCTTTCTTGATTAAAACTCTTCACAGTGTAGGGATAGAGGGAACATGCCTCAGTATCATTAAAGCCATATACTAAAAGCCCACAGCAAATGTCATTCTCAATGGGGAAAACCTGATAGCTTTTCCTCTAAAGTCAGGAACATGGCAGGGATGTCCACTATCACCACTATTGTTCAACATAGTACTAGAAGTTCTAGCCCCAGACAACAAAAATTAGACAACAAAAAGAAATAGAAGGCATCCAGATCTGCAAAGAAGAAGTCAAACTCTCACTCTTCACAGATGACATGATACTATATGTGGAAAATCCAAAAGACTGCACTCCAAAACTGCTAGAATTCAGGAATTCATTAAAGTGTCGGGATATAAAATCAATGCACAGAAATCAGTTGCACCTCTAGACACAACAACAAAACAGAAGAAAGAGAAATTAAGGAGTCAATCCCATTTATAATTGCACCAAAAAACATAAGATACCCAGGAATAAACCTAACTAAAGAGACAAAAGACCTAAGTCAGAAAACTATAGAACACTCATGAAAGAAACTGAGGAAGACCCAAAGAAATGGAGAAACCTCCCATGCTCGTGGATTGGAAGAACAAATATTGTTAAAATGTCCATGCTACCCAGAACATCTGCACATTCAATGCAATCCCTATCAAAATATCACCAATATTTTTCACAGAACTGGAACAAATAATCCTAAAACTTGTATGGAACTAGAAAAGACTCTGAATAGCCAGAGGAATGTTGAAAAAGAAAACCGAAGTTGGTGGCATCACAAAGCCGGACTTTCCATTTCCTCCCTACTTCATAGCTCCTAACTGTGCAGCCAAAGTGAAGCAGCCAGCAGCTCTAAAATGTTTTCTGTAATTGCATTTAAGCTGGACGAGAAAGAAAAAAGGATCAGAGAAGAAATTTCATTTAGTGCTAAGGAAAAGCCTAGCCTGCTATTGGTGATGTAGAAGATATTACATACAAAGTACTTTAGCTGTTTGTAAGCAAATCTGTATCAATATAAAAACAATCTATTATTAATAACATTTGTCTCTCAAAAATACAAAAAAAGAGAGAGAGAGAGAGATAAAGTGCTTTTTACCTCTTAATAGTGATTTTTTTTTTCCTAAATCAACTTCTAATAGTTTCATAAACTGAGATGACTCAATTTCATGGTGCCATCCCATGGCAAGGGACATTTAGAAAAAGAGAAGTAAAAATTCCTCCTTTTTTATGGGAAATATGGGAAATAATTTAAATTATCATGCATATAGCCCTCTGTAACCTATAATAGTTGTTTCTTTGTTTGTTTTTCTGTGTCCTAGATACATTTATTTGTCCTTTGTAGCACCCCAAAGAGAGCAAGAAACTTCCCTTTTCCCGTTTTATAAAAGAGGAAACCAAGGGACACCAGGTTTGATGGCTCTGGCCACATGACCAAGACTCTAGAAGCCCCTTGACTGACCATATGCACCACTGCCTGGGCTGTTCTTCCCCAGGCCCCAGGCTCTCTTTCTTTTTTCTTTTTTTTTAAGATTTTATTTATTAGAGAGAGAGAGAGATCACAAGTAGGCAGAAAGGCAGGTAGAGAGAGAGGAGGAAGCAGGCTTCCCGCCAAGCAAAAAAGCCTGATGCGGGGCTGGATCCCAGGACCCTGAGATCATGACCTGAGCCAAAGACAGAGGCTTTAACCCACTGAGCCACCCAGGTGCCCTGCCAGGCTCTCTTTCTTCCTGCCACAGATATCTTGAAGGTGCTGCAGGACTGTCCTATCCTGTTTTCACTCACTTCCCCAGACTTCCGAAGAGCACCACAGTCCTCTCCAACCCTTTACCTGAGCCAAAAGACCCAGCACAGAGGCACTAAGCATGTCCCATAGTGTCATAACCTTAAACAACAATGGAACCGTGAATATTTTCCAAAAGTGAGAAGAAGAGGGAGGGAGAGTAGAGAAGAGTATATTTTGGAGCTAGAAAGACCTTTGCTCAATTTCTGCCTTTGTGATAGGGGATAAGTCACAATACTCCAAGCTTCAGCTTCTTTATCTGTAAAGATAAAGGGTAAATATTGTTCCTCTTTCTTCTCTCTCAGATAAAGAATCAGTGAGATAATGACTGAAAACATCTAGCACAATGGCAGGCTAGGCAACCAATAAATATTATTTTTCTTAAAGATCTTTAACTAGAGGAGTTTACAACCATGAAATAATAAAATCATGGTGCTTTAGAGTTAGAAGGAATCTTAGAGATAAACTGTGTTGGTCCCTTGCACAGAAACCTTCAGAGATTCCCCCGTGTACTACCAAACCTTATCTCAGCTTCATTAACAACTGTGTACAGCCTTCCTTTCATTCAGTTCCATAGCATGTGCCCTCAGCCAAGGAGGAGTCTTCTGAATATAAACTGATTTTTAAAATAAGTCAGGAAGCAAAAATTTCAGAACTATAAGAGTTTAGACTAAATTATTTTTCAATAAAATCTAATTTATTTACTGTAAGAATCAGATATTATGCATAATGGTTTTTCAGCATTTCATCAGTGAGATTTCCTCCTTTCCTTTTAAAAGTATGATCAGTGAAAGTCATCCCACCCCACTCTAGGAAGAGAAGAAGAATGATTCATTCCTGATAAACTTCCAGAACACAAAATTGATTCACTGCCTCCCAGGGGCAAGGTGACTGTACTTATTTTATAACCAAGATGACTTGCTAATAAACAAGGCAACTTCTAATTGTAACAATATTCTTTTTATTATTTTCAATTTTTTATTTAAATTCTAGTTAGTTAATGTACAGTGCAATATTAGTTTCAGGAGTAGAATTCAGTGATTTATCACTTACATATACCAACCAGTGCTCATCACAGAGTACCCTCTTTAATCCCCATCACCCATTAGCCATCTCCCGCCCACCTCCCTCCATCACCCCTCAATCTGTCTTCTATCTTTAAAAGTCTCTCACGGTTTGTTTTCCTCTTTTCCCCCCTTCCCATATGTTCATCTGCTTTGTTTCTTAAATTCCACATATGAATGAAATCATGTAGTATTTGTCTTTCTCTATCTTATTTCACTTAGCATAATACACTCTAGCTTCATCCATGCTGTTGCAAATGGCAAGATTTCATTTTTTTGTTGACCAAGTAATATTCCAGTGTGTGTGTGTGTGTGTGTGTGTGTGTGTGTGTGTGTGTGTGTGTGTAAAGAACCTCATCTTCTTTATCCATTCTGATAAAGGGTTATATCCAAAATCTATAAAGAACTTACGAAACTCAACACCCAAAACCAAAAAATCTAGTTAAGAAATGGGCAGAAGACATGAATAGACACTTTCCAAAGAAGACATCCAGATGGCTAACAGACACAGGAAAAGATGCTCAACATCACTCATCATCAGGGAAATACAAATCAAAACCACAGTGAGATACCAACTCACACCAGTCAGAATGGCTAAAATTAACAAGACAGGAAACAACAGATGTTGGTGAGGATGCAGAGAAAGGGGAACCCATTGCACTATTGGTGGGAATGCAAACTGGTACAGCCACTCTGGTGAACAGTACAGGGGTTCCTCAAAAGTTAAAAATAGAATTATCCTATAATTCAGCAATTATATTGCTGAATTATAATTCTTTGGTATTTACCCAAAGAATACAAAAATACAGGTTCAAAGTGGTACATGCACCCTGATGTTTGTAGCAGCATTATCAACAATAGCCAAACTATGGAGAGAGCCCAAATGTCCAACAATGTTTTTTTTTTATTTGGGTTACAGACATGAAAAATTAAAGTACCTCATTTCTTTAAGATTTATTTATTTATTTGACAGAGGGAGAGATATCACAAGTAGGCAGAGAGGCAGACAGAGAGAAAGGGGGATGCAGGCTCCCTGCTGAGCAGACAGCCCCATGCGGACAGCCTGATGCGGGGCTCAATCCCAGGACCCTGAGATCATGACCTGAGCCGAAGGCAGAGGTTTTAACCCACTGAGCCACCCAGGTGCCCCAAAATACCTCATTTTTTAATTTTAATGATAAAATACCTCATTATTTTTCTTTTCCCTTGTTACTTCTATAAATATCTTTTGCCAATTACTATCATTCCTTATCACTTCTCTTTACTATAATATTTACTATAACTATTTTGATCTCTTCTGTGGTTGAGAATAATTCCATAGATCCAGCCTTCACTCAGTGATACTGGCCACATTTAGGGCCTATGGCTAGTCTTTTCACTACGCACGGCCAATGTATGCCCAGTTTGTCCCAGACAGTTGGATATCAAAAGTATTATCATTTGTTCAGCTTCCCCCCCAAGAATATAGTCTGGCTTTCCAGGTACCACTGTACCTGGCAATGATCTGAGTAAACCATCAGCAGCATTAACATTTAAAAAACTTCATTGGAAAGGAGATCCTATATCTATCAATGAATGACTTCTTAATTTTAAGTGAAGCTTACATCACTTTTACAGGGTATCTGGCTGCGTATACAGTATTTCTTTTCCTTAAGTCACTGTATTCCCTGGGTTGGATTCCTAGTTGATAATTCATACTTTGCCTCCCATCTGATCAAAAAGAATTCTCGTAATTGCACTAATTTTCCTAGAGAATCATAACATCCTGAGTTCCTTTCCCATTTTAATCAATGAATTATTGTCAAATTCCTCTTCAAAATTTTATAAATAATGTGTAGGAAAATTTCACTTCACCAAGAATTGTTATTTTCCCAATTCATATTTCTATTCCCCAGTGAAACTTGTATTTTTTAGTTTGTGTCAACCTGGGAAATAAGAGTTATTTTATGTCCTCTCCTTGTGCATTCACACAGAAAAGTTTTAGGCATTTCAGAAGCTCCATTCATGCTTCACATGGATCAAATATACCTGGGAGTCTGCCCCTATTACCACCTGGGCTATTCCTCCTACTCAATTTTTTTTTTTTTAACTTACCATTTTTATCCTGAACACCACAAAGATGTGTCTTGGGGGCGACAATACCCAAAAGTAATTGACTGTTGAAAATTTAAGCACTCTGTGATAAAACTGCAAACATGACCCATTAAACTCTCAGATTTGGTGAGGGTCCTAAACTGGTATGTATTCTGCATGGTCTGTGTTCTGTCACCTGAAGATAGGAGATGTTGCCAGCAGGAACCTGTTTTACATTCATATTCTAATCTTAGGTGATAATGGATGGGATTATAAGGACTGTGAAATGTGATCATTTACAGCATTGAAATGAAAATAAGAGAAGTTAGAAAGTATCTTAGCATTTCATTCATTTGCACACAAAAGACACTGTAGTACATGTAAATGAATTGTACACTTTACATTTGACACATTTGCCTCAAGGGAATTTCAATTCTGAATGTCTTCTTGAGGTAAATATTAACAGAATATCAAATGCCTGGGTTTGACATATTTGTACAAAGCGAAACAGAAGTAATTTTTAAGTATTATTTTGTATTTCTTCTCATTCACAGAAAATAATGTTTCTGCAAGCAACGGATTCTTAGATGAAGGATCAAAACATATTTCTGTTCTCATTTTTTATTCCGTAATACAAAATAGTTCAAACGGGATGCAAGTCATAGTAATTCCTAGGAATATTTTCCTCTTATATTTTCTTCAAAATATATACTCTCATGTTCCATTTATGTTTTATTTTTATTACTTAAGTATGTCACTTGGACATTTTCCCTATTGAACTTTACCCAAGTTCACATAGAGCACTAAATGTCTGATAACATTTACATCACAACTAAGAACCTCAACCATGCATGGTCCAAACATCTTTACAATTTTTATGTGTATTTTCAAACGCATCATTTTATAAGTGAAATGGAAGTTAACATGTCAATGCAATAGTGAATCTAGAATATGTTCAACAGGGACTAAGGGGGAAAGATTGTGACTTTCCAGCCAAGGATGTCACAAAACTTATAGGATAAATTAGGTAAAACAATGGGGGCTCAGAGAGCTTCACGTGATATAGAATTTGTATGAATCTAAAAGAAATCCGTGCACAGCGAAACTGCTAACAAAAGAGGAACCTTACAGTGTGTGAGAATACCAGGTGTAGAGTGAGGTGTTGAGCAAGACCCCAGTGATTCTGAAATGGACACACAGGTGTGATGGAGGCTCTGGAGGCTGGAGACTGTCTCCCGCCTTTTCCATGCTTTCCCTGGAGCGTGTCCATCTGGATGTGGGGAAATACTCAACTGTAAGACAACCATCTTAATTGTTTTTAAGTACAAGAGAGAATTTGTTCAATATAATAAGAGCAAGTGGACCTTGGGTATTCCCAGATAATTTCCAGAATTATCTGGACAATTCTGTACATTCATCTCCAACTCTCTTCCACCATCAAGTAGCCAAAGTGGGAAAAGCACCAGTGGTTTCTGTTCAAATATAACCCATTTCTGATGGTTGGCATTTGCTTTTCAGCAAGTACATAGGATTTGAGTTTTTGTGTTCTGGTGCAATTTAGCAGACTCCTGGTATCAACCTTCCTACCTAAACCTGGACAAGTAGTAGAGAAGTTCAAAATCAAAAAGCTACCCAAATAGTGTACCGATTTCCTTAGAGCCAACTTTAGTTTTCCTAAATTGCCCACTTTTTCAAAGTAGCACAAAGGTCTTCACAAACATTAGGGCATTGTGCCTCATGAGCACATTTTACAGGTTGACATGGAGCTAAAGAACAGACAAGGGCCTTGATGAAGACTTGTGCGTGCAGATAGGTGGTATTGCTCGGGTCTCCTCTCGGGTATTCCGTGGGAATGGGGTGAGAGTATGAGTCAAGCAAACAGAAGGAACCAGGAATAAATCCCCCAGTACCTTCTCACTCAGAAAGAAAACTCCAGAGCTTCTCTCTGACCGGCCTGCCTGACTAGCTGGCACACAACTCTTGTACTCACATTAACATTTAGGGTACATTTTAATGATTCAGTTACTAATCTAAACCCTCATATATTTTATGATACAAATAAACAAGTATGTGGTAGATCATAAATAGCAACACCTAAAGCAGTAATTTTAGTTTTTTTCTAACTATAAGTGAAAAGTTGTATCCTTCTTAATAAAAATACCAGTTTTAAAATCTACCATTTTGAATCTGACATTTAGACATGCAGATGCCTAGAAGGCAGCTTAGAGAGAATGGGGGGATATAGGTGCTCAGATGAGATAAGCAGGGGTCTGGGGGCAGAAGACCCAGTGAAGACCAGGACTGACTGGCACCTCCACCTGTGCCCACCCTCCCACGTGTCCAGGATCCACCCAGTCCACAATGCTGAACCGCGTTTGGGGACTAGTGCAGGTCTGTGTTGCAATGGGACTTTGAAGGCACCCTAGAGTCTCAGTTTAATGACGCTAGACAAATCTATGTCATATTTCAAAAATGGAAAGTGAAGCTAGAAATTTCTGGTAGCTTCATGGTCACTGGAGGTCATGATTTTTCTTGTCCCCAAGGAGTAGAATATTCTAAAAATCAAGCAATAGCACAGAGCTGAAGATCTTTGTTTTTTTGGATTCCAGGAGCACAGAATTGAATTAATCGTGATCCTTGGTTTAGGAGACCTCATCATTTGTGAAAGCATGGCTCACTTTATGGGTTTTCATGATTATTATTGTACCAGGATACATATTTTAAGTATCCAGTATAAGTATCTATGGGCCTGACCACATTCACCACCTGGCATCCTCTACCTGATAACCATCAGCCCAAATCCCGTACTTATCTCTTGCTCTCCTTTTCTAATCTCTTGCTATATACACATAGCTTAAAAAAATTCTAAAAGTCTTCCTTTTTTTACTATATAAAAAGTGTGTCATGCTGTATATAGCGTGAAACTTTTATAATTTAATATTGCTAAGATTCATCCATATCATTACAAGCCATCATAGTTCATTTGTTTTTTAATTAAAGTAACACATATAGTGAAATGCAAAATTTCAATATAAAATTATGTACAAAGTGAACAAACTGATGAGTTTAGATAATTGCATATACCCATGTAACTAATACCTCAATCAAGATATAGAAAATTTCCATCACCCCCAGAAAGTTCCCCATGCTTTAATTTTTTTGATACTCACTTCTGTAGTAACTGCTGATATGACTTAGACCACCACAGCCTAAGTTGCCTATTCTATTTTATGTAAATGAAATCATATAGTATTTACTCTTTTGTGTTTAACTTTCCACTCAACATAATGATTGCCCATGATATATTGTGCATCAGTCATTCATTATTTTATTATACATTGTATTAATCTACCACAATTTGTTCCATACTTTATATGGACATTTGGATTGTTTCCATTTGGGTGCATCTATCCAGTGGAATCCTACTAGCAATAAACAAAAACTGAACTTCTGATACATGGGGCAACATGAATGACTCTCAGAAGCATTATGCAACTAAAAGGAGTCAGACACAAAAGGCTACATGCTATATGAATGCATAAGTATAACATTCTGGAAAAAGCAAAGCCTTAAGGACAGAAAATATGTCAATGGTTGTAAGAGTTAGGGGTGGAATAGATTGACTACAAAAGGGCAAGAGGGAACACTGATAGAAATGTTCTACATCTTGAAGTGGTAGTAACACAACTCTGTGGGTTTGTCAAAAGTCAGAATTGTATAACTAAAAAGGGTGAGTTTTACTGTATGTAAATTAGATCTTAATAAACTTTACCTTAAAATATAAAATAGGTATTTGAGAAAACCTGCTAAGACATCTAAATAATTACAGTGAACTATAACAGGTAATTCAGGTAATTCCTGCCTCTCTCTCTTCTCTATAAAAAAGGTGGAGGGCTGTCTCTGTCTTGAGCATTTAGTTTCAAACAGGAATGTCCCAGTTGTTTATTTTCTAGATTACCAAGTTAGATTACTATTTATTTTAATATCTGTTTAAAATATATGTGTGTGGGACTGGCTTTTGGTAAAATTATCAGGAAGAACTGCCTCTTCAAGATCAAGTAACTCACTTGCCAGTTGCTTTTGCCAGCAAACGGTGGGGGCAAGACTGGAATAATACCAGAGACATTCAGAAACTGTAATTTACTTTTGAACTGTCAGACCTTCAAGATAGAGCTGTTCATAAACAGGGACACCAGAATGCAAGAGAAGTAACTTCCACAAACATACAAGATTGCCCTTTATATCTCCTACACCAATAACAGTGTATAGCAATTAATATTAGGGAATCTACATGTTCTGCAGATGGTTCTTCCAAGAATGTGTAAGTACATAAAAATTGCATTGCATTAAGGTATTACACACTCTCTTTGTTGACAAAACGCCTGGGATCCTTATTTAACACATAGGATTTAAAATATATTCTTGCCATTTTGTCATGTCTTAGATTCTTGGGAGCTATAACAGAGGAAATTTAAGTTCTGAAAAATTTGTGGAAGAAATAAAATCAATTGCAAGTGAACCCACTGAGAAGCATTTCTTCAACGTCTCTGATGAATTGGCTCTGGTCACTATTGTTGAAGCTCTGGGAGAAAGAATATTTGCCTTGGAAGGTATGACTAGTTCTTGTAATCCTGCATGTTCTCTCTACAATGCAAAGGCAATGTAATGGGGTTTTGTTATTTATTCCTACTACTGTATGGCTCATGCACTTTTACTGTGTACCATAGCCAGCATGGAACAGTGCCTTTTATGTAAACCTTTCCCTGAGATGGCTATCTCACATAGCACCATATCTATCGGCAGCTATCTTTGTAAGGATATGAGGGCTGAAGGAAGGCAATGGTCATTGTAGACTCACCAAAACAAAAATGTGCCTGCGTGTGTTAGTTCTTTTCTGGGACATGGGTTTAGAAAATGGAGACGCTAGCTCAAGTTTTCTTTTTTAATTTGTTTGTGTTATTTTCGGCTTCCGTGGAACTGTTCTTGTTTGCAGTAACTTCGTGGTTCATTTATTTCCTGCTGTTTTGCGTCTTGCCCACTTTAAAGGTCTTTATGGAACTCTCTCTCAACTCCCACGACAGTAAAACATTGGTTCACTATATTTGTCTAAGTCATAATTCTTTTTTGTAGATTTTTTCTTTGATTTTGCAATGACGATTGTCTACCGAGGATCATGAGTCATGGCATTCCTTCCTCTGACTTTGGTACATGTCAAGTAACAAATTACTTTGAAACAGCCCTTGCCTGAAAAAAAAATAAGTCTTTGGAATTCTTATGCCAGGAAAACTGAAAAAAAAAAAAAAAAGGCTCCCTCTTCATACTCTCTGATAACTAGGGCCTAAGAGAACATGCCTCTTTCCCTTTTTCCAGAGAGTTCTACTCTTATGCCTCTGAATCTGAATCCAATGAACCCTGTCCTTGTGAGGACACATGGAAAGACTGTTGTTTTGCATCTTAAACACAGACATTTAAAAGCACCTTCTCAGTCACCCTGATATGACCTGATAATGGGAAACAGAAAGATAGAATGAAAGAGACATAAATAAAACAAGGTAGATAGACCTCTTTGATTGAGCAGCAAATGACCAGGAAAATGCAAAAAAAGTGACCAATGACAGAATATTAAAATGTATAGAAAGGAAAGAGTCACAAGGCATAGTGTATTTATTATCATGGGTCATTAAAGGGGAATAAAGTAGGCCACCTCAAAATATGTCACTTTAACATGTAGATTATTTTGAGCTGAGGGCAATCAAGACCCAGCAGACTCAGAGAAATGTTAACCTCTTCCTTAACTACCTAAAGGAATTTACACAGGGACCCTGGCCCAGAAAAAGAGCTATACCAAGGACAACTTTTTGATTGGAAAGACCTATCAGAGTGGCAGGGCAAACTTCTAATTACCAAACATCTGTTCTTCTTATGTCCTGTGAACTTTCCTCCTCCCTTCGAAGCCCCTGGCACCTATCCCAATCCTTTGGTCAGGATGGCATTTAAGCGTCAGTTGCCCCCACTTCCCCTTCTGTCTCATATTTTGGGGGTCACATATGAAATTAAATTTGTTTTTCTCCTGCTAATCTGTTTTAGGTCAAGTTAATTATTAAACCAGCCAAGAAACCTGGAAGGGAGGAAGGGAAAATTTTTCCACTTCTGCATGACCTAGTGCACATACATATAAGTAGAAAAATAAAAAAAAATTTCACAAAATCACCCTTATAATGTACAAAGCATTCTGATAGTTTCTCATTTTCATTGTATCTTCTCTTTCAATTAAAAAAATGCTGGTGGCAACTCACCCTGCTGATTTCATGACTGGATCATGACCCATAAGTGACAGATTTGGTTTAGATTTGGTGAGCAGCTACAGCCCATGCAGACTTCATTTCTCTGCTTCTCTTTTGCCCTGGCTGCTTTTCCCCTGTACCCTTGGAAACAGAACACTTGAGTTACTTATCCATCTGAAGTCGCAGCTGCTTCTAAATAACCTGGCTATCCTGTGTTCTGTGCACAAGTCATTTTAAGTGGCTTTGTTCTCACAGTAGCTATCCCAGTGTCATTTACTAATAGGCCAGACCATAAGCTTTGCTGGTCTCAAGGAAATATACAAAGTTTTCCAAAGCATTGTGCACTTTTAATTTTTAATAATATGATAAGTTGATAATGTGATACATGATAGGATAGAAATAATCCATAAAGACTACTTAAATGAAAATGACTTAGTTACATTAGATAGTTAAACACAATACAGTTTCAATTTTAAACCTCATCTTAAGTAAGCAAATAAATATAACCTTATAGAACTTGTAGAAATGAAGCCTACATCAGCAGTTGGGGGAAGAGGAGCCCAATTTGCCTTAAATGACATTTTTGTGTTGCTTGTACACTAACCACACCAAGAATTAAAGATTACACATTGGAATGCCCAGAAACTATAAGAAGTCTACATATTTAAAAGCAAAATTATTTTTTAAATGTCCTCAGATTAAGATGTCTCCCACATCTTTATTGCTACACTTTCAGGCCTAACCAAACGCAGTGTTTTGACTAGCCTATTTAGGATTTTTTTCATAATGACAGCCGAAAGGATTTCATTTCCTTGTTACTTGAGAAGTGTCCACTTCCTATCAACGTTTATCTTTTAGATGCTAAATAACAGTGATTATGAAATTCCTGCTTGCTGCAGACAGCGCCACCTAGTGATGAGAACAGGCCACCGACTTGCCCTACCAAAATCAGAAAATGGTCTGTCTTCTTCTCCCAGCAAATGTTGGGGAAAATGCTGAAATTCTTAATCAGACACTGAGCAGTGAAGAGAGTGGTTATTTCAGTACTAATGAACAGTCCTGGGAGGAGTTGACAGCAAGAATTTCAGAGATGTATAAGGCGCTATTACCATGAAGATAATTCAGCAGGCCGAATGTCATATAGCTCCCTTCTCTCTCTTCCCAGCTGTAAGCAGAACTGCAGCAGGAGAAGGTACTGGAAATATGCAGGTTTTTGCTGCTGCGCTCTTATAGTTGGCCTTGCAAAGATAAATAAAAAGACACCATAAAGCACTGTGGACTTAAAAACTTAAAGTGCACTTCAGTCATTTAAATTAGAGGATAAATTCATATGTGAAATTAAAATGATACATTTGAATTCTTGATTGATAGCCCCATTTAACCTGGTCCTAAAAAAAAGGCAATCACTGATCTATTTGTTAACAGATTTATGAAAGCAAATAGCTAGTAAATAAGCTTGATTTCACAAATTTAATTATTCTCATGCCTCGATGAGAGGGCAGACTGACTCTTACAATTACGCACTATTTTTAACTTATTTGCAAAGCCAAATAAATCAGTAACTCCCTACTTAAAGTAAATGAATCAACATTCCCGCAATCCCCTTAGGAGGTTGTGGCTTTGGGTTGGTGAATATTTTGAGAGTAGCACATTTTCCATGGAATGTTCTGGATTATCTCTGTATTTCAATAAAGAGCCTAAAAATGGGTATAGAATCTTGCCCATAGAAATCTTCATTAAAAATTTTTCAGATTCATGGGCTCTTAGAAAGTTAAAAAGACCTAATGCTTGATACTGAACCTCATACAGACCATTGACTAAAAAAAAAAAAAAAAGGTACAGATTCTTAAAAAAAAATGTGATTATATGGCATGTGGCTTAGAGCCCATCAAAAAATTCCTCCCAATTTGTGAATGATATCTACCACCAGAAATTAGAGCAAATATAAACGCAGAACCCCGCACCGTCTATCAAATAATGGAATTCTAAGAGGATCTATAGCTGGAAATAGATCCTCTTAGCGGGTAAGTTTAGCCTAATGTCTGAGCAGGATTCCCATAGTGTGAAGGGAAGACAGAGGTTTTCAACTTCAGTACTTTCAACTTTAATTCCCTGAATCCAAAGTGCCTTATCATGCCCTGAGATCCATGGTGTAAGCACAGAAGCGTGAATGGATTTTTCTCAACTTCTCTAGCAAGGGTGGGGAAGCCATCGGTCAAGAATTTAGACATGGCCCTTCTGCTAACCTTCTCTGTCCTCCACCCAGCCCTACCTAGGAATTTGGGGTTGAGAAATGTGTGGCTGAACATACCCAAAAGATGTTGGAAGTTCTAGTTGGCGAAGAGCCCAGATGGTAATTGGCCTCTGTCTTCTTCAAATCAACAATGTGCTAACAAGTGTTTATCTTCCCGTTACAGCTACAGCTGACCAGTCAGCAGCTTCATTTGAAATGGAAATGTCTCAGACTGGCTTCAGTGCTCATTATTCACAGGTGCGTAGAAAACAAAGTATCTTTTTAAGGTTTCCACTCCCAAAAGCAATGCCCAGCCATCTGCAATACAAGTAAAACTAGTAGTTCATGGCTTGAGCAGTCATCCCCACCCTGATGATGTTCCTAATCCAAATAGGAAAATGACATTTCACAAACTTACTAGGAAAACAAGTTATTTCACACAGTTCACTATATCGTATTAATAATTTTGAATCAAACATTTTGAAGTCTGCCTTATATAATTATACATCTGGCTAAATAAAATACTTAAAATAGTTGCTAATGATATGGAATGTATCTTTTTCTCAGTTTCTGTGTATTCAAAGATCTTACTAAAATTCCATGACCAAGACCTAGGATTCTTGGCACCAGGAATTAAGCAGACAGGCAAGATTAGGAAATATATCATTTGTAGTTGATCAAAGAAAAATGCATCAGAGTCCATGCAAAGGAATATTGACATTTCAATGGGCAATTGTACTGTATAACTTAGGGCAAGTTACTTACTCTGCCAAGTTACTATCGTGTTATTGTGAAAATTATGAGTCAATGTATATAAAGCACTTTGACTGGAACCTATCACATTGTTAAGGCTGTGTTCTTACTATTTTGTTAAATATCATTTGTTTTCTCTATTTGGATATAAGGACTGGGTCATGCTTGGAGCAGTAGGAGCCTATGACTGGAATGGAACAGTCGTCATGCAGAAGGCTAATCAAATCATAATCCCCCAAAACACGACCTTTAACGTTGAGTCTACCAAAAAGAATGAACCTCTTGCTTCTTATTTAGGTAAAGTTTGGATGTAACTGATAGAAAATTTTTATGTTTTATTTTTGGTTTAGTTTTTATTTTTAGCATTCTTTGCCTATATTTATTTAGGCTTACTTATAATCACATAAGACAGATCACTTCAAGATTTAGACATTTTATAGGACCCATGAAAGTTCCAAAGCAGCCTTAGTTTCTGAGCAGTGGTCAGAATAATAGAACACGGAGGTCATGCTCTCTAAGAAAGGCTCCGTAGTACAAAAATGATTTAGGCTGATACGTGTACTTTTTGAGGTCTCCCTGTGTCTGGTACTCTCATTAACGTCAAGAAGAGCTTTGCACTTGGTGGACAGGAAATTATGATAAAAAAGAGAAACCTTGATTCAGCTAATATCCTGAAGATCAGATTCCCATTTTCTCTGAAATATCCTATATTACTGGTTTCTTTCTAAGGGTCCTAATTTTGGAAAAGAAAATGTTAATTTGTCTTGATATATAGCTTCTTCTTTAATAGTTCTATTAAATCAGATAAATATTGAGATATAATATCATCTTATTTTTCAAAGGCTTGTCTGGAATGAGGAGGCATATGTCAAGGAATCACCTTATTCTAGATCTGTACCAAGCTGCCGAGGAGATACCAGGGAACTATTCTATCACGAAATGATCTCAGTAAACAATTAGGAGGGCCTAGGATGAAAAAAGTCCTCAGGGTATGGTTTCCCAACCCTTTACTCACTCAACAAATATTTGACTGCTACCTGTTTTGCCCCAGGCATTGTTCTTATTCCTGGGGGTGCAGTGGTAAAGAAAACAAATACATTTCACTGTTCATATTTTACAATGTTAGCATTCCTCTCTGGGATCTTTCTGCCCTGGAGGCAAGTCTTTTTCTCTCTCTATTCCAGTTTCTTTCTATGTTACAAGGAAGGTAGGAGGAGGTCTTTACTGGTAGGTCCATACATCTCCTTATTCAAGCACACATCTTAAAACTGTAGAGGCAACAGGACTTAAGAAAAAAGAAAGGCCCGAAGGTTTAAGATAATTAAAAATATGGCAGTAAGCAGCAAATATGAGTGCTCAAACCCCTTAACACATGGTGAACTGCATTCGTGAAAGTTTATTTCTCGTCCTAGAAGTCCTATTCCATTCTGCCCTGGTCAGACATTACACATTATAAAAGAAAATGCCAAACTAGGTTGTGCTGATAAAAGATTATCTAAAGGATACCGATCTGGAAACAATTCTTTTCTGTCCTTCCCCATCCCCTACAAAACTTGAAGAAACTGATGGTTAGAAACACTGTACACTGCATATTTTTTAAATATTTGGAGGATTGTGCTATAACATAAAGAGGTTGGGCTCAATATTCATATACATTAAAAGAAATCTTAGCATATGGTAAACACCCAACTTTCCCAATTAAGTTATTAAGAAATAGAAAAATGAGGTCACAGTTACCTAGGACAGATCTGAACTAGAATCTAGGTCCCTTGATTCTTTTTCCAGTTTTCATTTCAAAATTAAAGACATTTACAAAATTAGAGATATGGCATGAAGTCCACAGAGATGTGTATGATATCTTAAGAAGTTCACATATTGGGGCACCTGAGTGGTTCAGTCGTTAAAGCGTTAAAGCGTCTGCCTTCAACTGAGCCCCACATTGGGCTCCCTGCTTAGCAGAGAGCCTGCTTCTCTCTCTCTTCAGCTCCCATGTGCTTGTGTTCCCTCTCTCTTTGCCAAATAAATAAATAAAATCTTAAAAAAAAAA
>CM052809.1:104489741-104507753 GCA_028533885.1 Nasua narica
ATTAAACTTCACATAGCCTTCTTTCTCTCTCCCTCCTTATTGTCTTTAGGAGAACTTTTGCTTCAATCAGTAACAGCCTAACCAGTAGAGATTGTCTTTGTGAAGATTTCACTTAATAGATGTAGCTATCAAGTGCAAATTATCAAAATTAATTAACCAAATAATCACACAACCCCAAGCCTCAAACATAATTTTTAACTTTTTTTAAAAAGTTCTTTTACCAGTTGGCATTCATAGTTTTGTAAGTTAAAAAAAATCAAAGTGTACTAACACTCTTTCTTAATATTTCTTAGTAGAGTGACATGAAATAAAACAGCCTTTGTTTTGCACATTCCTCTTTTTTATTTTATTTATATATAAACATGACCTTAAAGTTTTTATTTTTAAGCAATATTGTGGTTAGTAATATAAATACTTGTTTAGTAACATTACTTGTTTAAAAAAGAATAGCTTACAATTTATTATGGATAATTTTTTAGAAGCTCAAAGAAAGATGAAGAAATGAGAATGTAAGAAAAATATTCATGAAGGAAAAATGCCTGAGGAATGTGTTCCTTTAGCACTTGTGAGATTAAACATGTTTTAGTACAAAAAAAAAACCTCTGTTCCTTTACAAAAATGTTGTAAGAAAGTGCAACAATTACCATATAGTAAAACACTTGGAAAATGAATTTTCCATATAATCCTTCTCTTAGTAAGAAATACTATTCTGTGGCGTTTGGAAAAATAATCTACCCTCTGCTCCTCCGCTGATGGGCAGTTCTGGTTATTAGAACATTTCTTCCTTCTGTAGAGTTGAAATGTGCACATGGTAATTTTTATTATTGATTTAGCTCTGTTCTCTACAGCCACAAAGAATACCTTTAATTCTTCACTCAAAAATTAATAATAATCTGCCTCAAAGACACACGAAAAATGAAAGCCCAATTAAAAAGAGGAATGTTGAAGCTCACTTTTTAAATTTAAATTCCAGTTAGTTAGACAGTATAATATTAGTTTCAAGTGCACAATATTGTGATTCAACACTTCCATACATCACCTAGTGCTCATCACAACAAGTACATGCCTTAATCCCCATCACCTGTTTCACCCATCCCCCCCACCCACCTCCTTGTAATCAAACAAATGCAAATAAAAATCACAGCAAAGTATTATTGTTAGATTTTGTTTAACATCTATTAGAACATTCACAAATTTAAATAATAGTAATGATACCCAATGTTTGGGAGAGTTTGATAAAACTATCTACTTTGGCCGTTCATGAAATAAATTAGTACAAATTTGATCCAGTAATCCATTCCTTGAAATTTATCACCAAAAAATCCAAAAGAAGAAAAAAAAAAACAAATGTTCAAGGATGTCTTTGCAGCCTTAAGTATAATATCAAAAAATTTAAAACTATCTAAAAATTCTGCTGTTTCCTACTAGGTAGGAATGGTCCTGTGGTAGAAACATAATCCCTTGATGCCTTAACTCAGAGAAATAAACATCAACCACTAAAAATTACTACTTAAAAATCTACCACAGCAGGGGCACATGGGTGGCTCTGTGGGTTAAGTGTCTGACCCTTGATTTCAGCTCAGGTCATGATCTCAGGGTCCTGAGATTGAGCCTTGCCTAGGGCTTCATGATGGCCGTGGAACCTGCTTAAGATTCACTCCCTCTCAGGGCGCCTGGGTGGCTCAGCTGGTTGGGCGACTGCCTTTGGCTCAGATCATGATCCCAGAGTCCCAGGATTGAGTCCCATATCAGGCTCCCAGCTCTGTGGGAAGTCTGCTTCTCCCCTCTCTCTTTCTTTCTCTCTCTCAAATAAATAAATAAATAAAATCTTAAAAAAAAAAGATTCACTCCCTCTCCCTCTGCTTCTCCCCCCACCTCCCTCATGCACACACATACCTTCTTTCTTTAAAAAACAAATAAATAAAAATAAATAAAAATCTACAGCAGTAACACAGAAAAGGCTTACATTTGCTATGATTCCAAATGTATAAAATTACTGATTTTATAAAATTATAAATAAAATTAATAATTATAATTATTAGTCTCTATAAAACATGTCCAGATGAAATACAACTGATTTATTACAAAGTGGTGAATTGGGATTATGAGCGATTTTTTTTTGTGGTTTTCTTTCTTCTTCTGTCATCATTGTTGTATCATTTGTGCCTTTCAACAATGAAAAACCGAGGTGGGGGGTGGACAAAGCAGTCACAGTAGATAATCAGAGAGCATGCTAAAAGATTCTACAGAGACAAACTTCCCTGCATTAAAAAATAAATATTTACAAAAAAAAGAGAAATTTACATAAACATAAAAACGATTCTCCCAGGGGCGCCTGGGTGGCTCAGTGGGTTAAAGCCTCTGCCTTTGGCTCAGGTCATGACCTCAGGGTCCTGGGATGGAGCCCCGCATCCCATAGGGCTTCCTGCTCAGCAGGGAGCCTGCTTCCCCCTGTCTCTGCCAGCCTCTCTGCCTACTTGTGATCTCTCTGTCAAATAAATAAAGAAAATATTTAAAAAAAAAAAAAAAAGATTCTCCCAGCCATTTAAATTGGATCTTAATTTATTCTGTGCAGACTTTAAGGGGTCAGATAGTATATCTAACATCTGGCATCTCTCTTTTGTCAGGTTACACAGTGAACTCCGCGACTGTTTCTGGAGATGTTCTGTATGTTGCTGGGCAGCCGCGGTACAATCATACGGGCCAGGTTGTCATCTACAGGATGGAAGATGCAGACATCAAGATTCTCCAGACACTCAGTGGAGAACAGGTAAGCTTGAAAATTATTGTTTTAATTTAATCCATGTATACTCTATGTAAATTTAAATTAACCATCAATTGTCCTAAACTTTAAAAAAGAAAAAGTACTGGGACGCCTGGATGGCTCAGTCAGTTGAGCACCTGTCTTAGGCTCAGATCATGATCCCAGGGTCCTGGGATCCAGGCCCATGTCGGATTCCCTGCTCAGCAGGGAGTCTGCTTCTCCCTCTGCCTCTGCTGCTCCCCCTGCTTGTGTGCTCTCTCTCTCTCTCTCTGTCAAATGAATAAATAAAATCTTTAAAAAAGAAAAAGTACTCTCGTAGTCAACATCAACCTTAAACAGGGCTCAGTGTTAACTTCCTTGGAGAGATGTAAAATGCCCACATCTCTGGCCTCAGGACTAATTCAGTTGCATGCATATGGAGGTAAGATGGATAGATGATGATGTAGATAAAGATGTATAAATACATACATATAAAGAAAAAGATCTAAAACATTAAGCAGGAAAATACCAAAGGCATAGACAGTAAATGCAGAAGATGGAAAGATTGTTTTAAGCTAGGATTGGTACCAAAAGTCTTAATATGAGATAAGATTTGTGCTAGTCTAGAAGGAAGGATGGGCCATAGATAGGTAGAAAGAGCAGAAGATAAAAAGATAACTCAGACCCCAGTTTTGTGAGGTTTTAAGTGGCAAACTAAAGAATTTGGATCATCTCCTGGAAGTAATGGGAATTTATGTAAATTCTCGTTAGATGATATTGAATACTAAAAGTAGTTTCAGAAATTATACATGCAATATGCAAACATAAATATATATATATAAATATTTTTTAACTGAAACGTCTATGCTGTTGGTTAGTATTGCATCACAGTCATTTGGGCTTCACTAAATATCCCAACTCACCAGACTGCCCCTATCCCCTCCTCCCATCACCAACTACTCCACAAGGCAGGGCAGCATCAGCCTTCCTCCCCTGCAGGTGTCCACACAGCTGCCCAGCGCAGCAGAATCACCTCCGGTGAGAGGAGACGGACACATCAGGCAAGGACAGAGCTGCCCTCTCTAACATCCCACAGGAGCCAGTATCTTTTACAATGACACCACAGACCTAGCTTCCCGAGCTCCTGCTAAGGGCGTGCAGTCATCCTGGGAAGCCCAAACTATGTTAGCTCCATCAGATATTTATAAATCCCCACAGCCTAAATGCAACGTCCCAACCAGAGATTATCTTTACCACTCTCAATGTTGCTTAGTAATATAATTGAACTCCTTTCTCCCACAGATGTCCAGGGGAACAGGGTTAGAGTGAACCAAAAGTAAGAGTCTCATATATAAAGATTCTCATATATCTAAAATAATAAAACGTGGTGAAAGGGTTTTGTTAGCCCCTTGCCCACATTTGAAATCAGAAAATGCATCCACAATCTAAAAAAGGCTAAGGTGAGGAGAGCCTAAAATGATGTATCACCAATAAAAATGGAAAAGGAAGGAGTGCAGTAGGCATAAATAAGGAGGAACTGACAGGATTGTAAAACGAAGCATTTTGTATGACTTCTTGGGTCTGATATCACTCTATTAATTGTCTACAAGACAGGAAGTGAAAATTTTGTGAAAAATTGCTCATGAAAGTTACAAATGATTTAAATTATGAATGATTTAAGTTTCAAGCCTGAGAATCTGAGAGAAATGTGACACCATTATTAGAATGTCAGTAACTCAAGCAAGTGTAGATCCTTTTTTTAAATGGTATTTGGTTTTACAATTTCCTGTAACAGTGAGCACAAATTCAAATGGTTATGGGTGTCAGGAAGGTAAAGTAAATAAATAAAGCTACTACACAGGAGACAGCAGGAAGTGGTGAGAACCATGGACTGGACAGCTCGTGAGCCATCTAAACATTTAGCTCCCACTCAGCTCCAGATGGCTATTGTCATGCGGGAATCAACCCCCAAGGTTGCTAGATCTTACAGCATTTTATTTATGTTTGTAATTAATTCAACTTAAAAAAAATCTTTTAAACCTTTTAGAGCCTATGAGGAAAGGACATTCAAAAGCCAATGTCTAGCAGTTGTCTGAATGTCTAGCAATGTCTAGGAATGCAGAACTGGAGCCTTCAGAGGAAGAGAGAATGAAATTTGCAATTTTCAGTAATAGAAATGTTCAGAAGGATTGGCCATCTAGGAGAAGAGAATGGGGGGAAGTGTGCAAGTCTTAGCTTAGGGGATGCCAAAACCTAGAGCATGGGAGGAGGAAAAGGAACCAGCAATTAACCAGCATTTTAATGTTTAATGTTTAATGTTTAACCGGCATTAAAACAAAGGCTGGCTGTGATATCATGGCAGAATCAAGAGAGCAAAATTAAAATCATGGAAGCCGAAACAGGAAGTTTCAATAAGACAGTTATCAAAAGCATCAAATATTAAACACAGATCAATATTTGGGAAGGTTGTTGCACTTAGGTAATGAAGTATAAATCTCCTGCATTTCCCTAAATCACACCCATATCTTTAAAAAACAAAACATTGCTGCAAGGGGATGGTCCCCCTGCAATCCTTTTATATTTTTCTATCTTCCACAAGTGCTAGGACAAGACTTAGCTGTTTCGTTGAGTAAACAATCTTTTTTTAATATTTCATTTATTTATTTGAGAGAGAGAGAGCAAGAGAGAGCATGTGTGGGGAAGGGGAGAGGGAGAGAGAGAAGCAGGCTCCCCACTGAGCAGGGAGCCCAAACCCCGGCTCAATCCCAGGACCCTGAGATCATGACCTGAGCTGAAGGCAGATGCTTAACTGACTGAGCCACCGAGGTGCCCCAATCCTCCTTTTTTTTTAATTCAAATTCAATTAACCAATTTATAGTACATCATTAGTTTCAGATGCAGTGTTCAATAATTTATCAGGTACACAAGTAAACAGTCTTCTAAGTCTACAAGGTGAAATTCCATGCATCAGTATCCCAAGACATATCAGTTCTTCCTATTGTATTTTATTTCATATTTTATATATACACATATATGTATATATAAATGTATAATATATAATATACATATTTTATATATAATATACATATTTTATATATACATATATAAACACATATTGAAGCCATCCCAGAATGCCTTTTATTGTTTAATCTCATTTTATTTCCTTAAAAAAATCATGGTGGCATTACTTATCTTTTCTGCTTTTCGGAAAAGAAAGAGACGTTAGGATGAAATCTAAAGGAAGCCATTTTTCTTACTCTCAGATTGCACAATCTATGACCGCTGCTCATCCTCAAGGGTAGGTCTGCCTTTATTAGCCCCCCCCACAATAGCCAATAAAGAGGTCTCGGGTAGAATCCATTTCTATATTTTATTTCTATTTCTGTATCTGTCTGAATCTCAAATACTCTTCTAGATTAGTATTAGTAAAAGAAATGCAGGCTTTTAGCTCTCTTGAGAATTTCTGATGTTCATCAGACCATTTTGTTTTGTTTTGTACCCTAGATTGCTTCCTACTTTGGCAGTGTTTTAACCACAGTTGACATTGATAAAGATTCTAATACCGACATTCTTCTGGTTGGGGCTCCCATGTACATGGGAACAGAGAAAGAGGAACAAGGGAAAGTATACGTGTATGCTCTGAATCAGGTAATGGTACCTCTGAGTTTGGTAGAATTTCAAGAATATCTCTTCCTTCGTTTCAGTTTCAAATAAGTAATGCAGTTACAATTTTGTACTCACTTTGGAAAAAGGAGCAAAGAATTTTTCAGGGCCTCTTTACCCCCACCAACTGCTCAGCTTCTAAACCAACATTTTAGAATTCTGGTAAGGGAGTTCAGACCATTAGATATTTTCTGCTTGGAAATGTGAACTATTCTTTTTTAGCAGAAAATATGAAATAGAGATAAGTATAAATGTCATTAAACTGCTAAATAAACTCACAGGACAGCCATTCATTGCTCTGGCCTGGAGGTGTTGGGAACATTAGCACTTAAAATTGCATTAGTTGTCGAAACAGTTGGAGTAGGGGAAGCAGAAAGACTAGGGAGTAGTGCATTTTAAGGCAGTGACACCAGTTTCAGCGAACTGCTCTGGTCTTTGGAATACTTCCCTGGGCTGGAGTCAGATTTTGTTTGCCACTCCTGACTTTCGACATCACATGTTAGGCGAAATAATTCTTGATTTCTTCATTAGAAGAGTTTTGTTGTTTTGTTTTGCTGTCTACAGCAAAGTCAATATTCATCTATTTAGCTTTTTAAATTCTTAAGAGTCTCTCCAGTTAATTTTTTAATCCATAAATTGTTTATCTTTATTCCTATTATTTTGTTGGCTTCCTCTTATCAATTTTTTTTTTTTAGTCCTGTGCTATTTTTCCCTTTTTTCTTAGAACGTATGATCCTGTCCATCGTTACTAGTACTTTCTTTACTGAGTTTTTTTGGGGGGTTTTTTTGCTCTAGATAGCTTTGGGAAAAATTTGCTTTTTGGACAGAGCGATTTCCTTTTTGCTCTATATAGGAGATTATATAGAGACTTTTCAAAGAAGCAAATTTGGGATGAAGGAAGGATAAAGGGCTGAACTAAGGATTTAAAAGTTCAATTCTTTGGCTTTAAAAACATTCTATGAGTTATATACTCACTTGGTTGCATTAAAAAGAGAATCCATTAAAATCCTCAACATGCCTTCTTCCCCACACTTCTACAATCTGTTCTTTAAAATCTTTAACTTGGCTCTCAGATAAGCACCCTTTTTAAGAAATTTTACAAACTTTACTGTTGATGTACAAATGGTTTTTAACAGTGGTGATTTAGCATGTACTTAAAAATTTCACTGTGCTCTAGTAATGATAGAAATCCATAAGTATCCTGTTTATCTTTCTTCCAGACCAGGTTTGAATATCAAATGAGCCTGGAGCCCATTAAGCAGACTTGCTGCTCATCTCTGCAGCACAATTCATGCACAAAAGAAAACAAAAATGAGCCCTGCGGGGCTCGTTTTGGAACAGCTATTGCTGCTGTGAAAGACCTCAATCTTGATGGATTTGATGACATTGTGATAGGAGCTCCCCTGGAAGATGATCATGGGGGAGCCGTGTACATTTATCATGGGAGTGGCAAGACTATCAGGAAAGAGTATGCACAAGTAAGAAGTTAAACCTACACATTCCTACCCTTAAACGATAAGTGGGTTCAATGCCAGGCTTGCTTCTTATCTTGCTTCATGAGTTACTGGGGTTTTTTTTCTTCTGACTCTATTGGGAAACTAGTTTTAATTGGTTCTCTTTACAGAAGCATTATTTTGTATTTTATCCTTTTATCTAGTTTTTTTTTCCCCTGTTATTTGCCATGTCTCCACGATCTGAGCTCTCAGAACAAACCAAAAAAATGAACACTTTTTAATGATTCTGTTTAGCAGTTGGAGTGTGCCTGATCCTAAACAGAGGATATCACTTTCTGAATAAGAGATAATAATAATATGATTTAGCAAATAAAGAATACAAGATTATAATTTTTATATTCAATATCCATGTTATAATGAAATTGCATTACATTTATATTTATGAATGAAATTGGTATATTTTCATCGAATGAATTTGGATTCCTGAAGTTTATAATTTCCTCACAAGTAATCCCTCTTGGAAAAAAATCTGAATAACTAAGCTTAACTTGCAGGGGATTTCTGTTGTTCTTATTTTAAATTTATTATCAGTTAACAGTTCTAATCCATAAATGCAATTTTTCCTACATAAAAAAATACCAATTTGCAGAAGCATTTAATGCACTAAAAAAGTAGGAGAGTTTAAAGGAATTCTTCTAATGTAATTGTCTGTTTTTAAGTAACCATAAGTAGTTAGGCATTGAACTACTCATATAACATGGAAAGAAAATTACAACATCAATTATTTCTTTTTATAATTGTTCTTTTTGTACCATAGTCAACAAAATTCTCAAAATCCATTCAAGTGAACTTGTGCTTAATTTTTCACAAAGTCATAATAACATTAGTGAAACAATAAAGTAAAGGGCATACTTCAGTAATAAACTTTCATCCACTTAGTAAATTATCTGTTTTCAAATAATTCAAAAGTCTTCATGGTATTACTTAACTGAAAACAGGCAATATTAACCATGGGAGCATGAAGAAATGAGGAACTGTAGGAAGGCATTTCCTTCTTGTGTTCTACCACTTTATTCCTCCACTATTAATCCTGAAAACTTATTCAAATGGCATTTGTAGTAGAAAAAAGAGATTATTTAGGGGCACCTGGGTGGTTCACTCATTAAGCGTCTGCCTTGGGCTGGATTGAGCCCCACATCAGGCTCCCTGCTCCACAGGAAGCCTGTTCTCTCCCACCCACCACCCACCACCACCCCCCCCACCCCCGCTCATGTTCCCTCTCTCGCTGTGTCTCTCTCCATCAAGAAAATAAATAAATAATCTTTTTTTAAAAAAGAAAGAGAAAGAAAAAAGAGGATATTTAAATCATTAATAGTAGGATAGATTGTCATAAGAAATTTATTTTATAAAATAATGGTAACTCTAAGTGGAGCTTTAAAAAACAACAAAAAAGAATATTACAGTTGAACTTTGGGGAGGGTATGTGCTATGGCAAATGCTGTGAAATGTGTAAGCCTGATGATTCACAGACATGTACCCTGGGACAAATAATACATTATATGTTAATAAAAAATTTAAAAAAAAGAATATTACAGTTGAGTTTGCTTAATTATTGGCAAAATGCTTTCCCAAGAATAGGTGAGGATGTGCTTACTTGTTTCCATGGTAACCAGAGGTGCTGTTGTGTATGTGATAATCCTGAATCAAACTGAATGAACTCCTCCAGAACCAATGAGGCAGATGTCTCTGGTTTGTTTGGTTTGTTTGCTGAAAAAATAAGGAAATACTTCCCAATGAGCTGCAAACATTTCAGCATGAAAAATGTTTCCATTTGGTTTGCCTTATTTGGCTTCTTAATTTGTGGTTTTTAAGAAGACCTCAAGTTTAGGGAGGGTCTGTCAGTCCTGTCTCTTTGCCGTCAGGTTCTGTTAAAGTATTATCAGCTTAAACCAAAGCTAAATCAGGAAGTACGAATATTAAACACCTTATGTGTGGGTATGTGCACAAATCAGTCATCAAGAACTCCACATTCATTTGTACCTATTGAGTTTATAGTGCCCTTGACTTTTAGCAAAGTAGATCATATACTGGAAAATGTATTTGATGGAATGTGCTATTTATATCCACCCCCCAAATTCTGTGAACCCCTAACTGACCCCTAAAACAAACTTCTGCTCCCACTCTTGCATGTATGATGTGTTTTCAAGGTTCCAGTATCTTTAAATATCTCTGTGTTATGGGACTGAGTGGGAACTAGAAAGGAGAGCCAATTACTCACAATGTTTTCCTTGAACATTAGACAAGATGACGTTATAAAATTTTTTTCCCCTCTCTGTGGTGTCAGTAACCCTGGATTATTTTGTCTGTACTATAAAAAGAATAACCTTTGGTAACATCTGAGTAATTCAACTTGTCTCCACATGAGGGGCTTCTTAGGCAGGTTTCCAAAAGATCTTTAATTTTCATTTCTCGTTGACCAATCCACGTTCTCAGATTTATTTAAAACTGTTTTTGAAGAGACATTTCTGGCATGAAAACTCTCTGTTGGAACTTTCACAGCGTATTCCATCAGGTGGAGACGGCAAGACACTAAAATTTTTTGGCCAGTCTATCCATGGAGAAATGGATTTAAATGGCGATGGTCTGACTGATGTGACTATTGGGGGCCTTGGTGGTGCTGCCCTCTTCTGGTATGTATTTTAATAACATCCAATTCATCCAATAATACTGCACAAATAGTTCCAGAGCTCAGAGTATGACTGGACCTCTTGTCATACCAAATACCTGTTTTCTTTTGTACCTCATTATTTAGATAAAAGTTATGTAGTTAAAGAAGCTGGAGGAGTCAGTAAATCTTAAAATAGACAAACCATATTAAAGGAAAAAGTAGAACCAACTCTTAATTTGGGGTATTTATTATGTGCTTGTCACTAAGGTAGGTATTCTGTTTTAGAGGGCAGTATAGGAAAGAAGAGGGCCCCATAGAGAATTATATAAACAAGAAAACATGCCTAACTTTGAGTAGTTCACAACTTTTCAGGGTAATTGACTCTTCACTCATTTACCTAATATGTATAATTAGACAATTGTGCATCATTGTCTGTTTTCATTCTATATATTTTATATTATATACATATTATATTTTTACCATACCATACATAGATGGTAACTGCACTTATTGTGGTGAGCATAGCATAATGAATACAATTATTGAATCACTATGTTACACACCTGAAATTAATATATTATATACTATACTTCAACTTAAAAATTTGAAAAAAAAATTTAATAAAAATAGAGATAATGCATAAGAACTTATGATCAAATGAAAATTGTACACTAAACTATACACAGATAATAACCATTATGTTAAAAATGCTTTAACTGTACGATAGGGGGAAAAGAAAACTGTAAGGTGGTGACTGGGAAAGGAGAATGCCGGGCAGCACGTAGCTGTGACTTTGGGGAGGGCTCACCCAAAAGCAGGGCTTCAAACCAGAAGTCACCAGTGTCAGCAACAAAGGGTACAGTTAGTCTCTGTTTAAACTGTTAATCCTGGATTAATTTATTATGATGACTTTAACTCAAAAAATAGTGTATTCACTCTGCTATTAAAAATATATGCATTATAAGGGTACTTTTTACTCTCCAGTTTTGTTTCAAAGATTTCTTTAAAAGCTCTGAAGACTTATTTATGACCTCTTTTATACCATCAGTGCTTTATCACTGATGGGCCAAACTGACAGAGTTGGACCCCTATCATTGTCCAGCAGAAAGGACCAGACCAACAGACTGGGAAACGAAGACCAAGATTTACAATGCTGAAGGAGGAACTGAGATGATATAGATGCCAAGCAATAAACAGAAGCCTGCCCCAATCGGGGATATTGAGGAGCAGATATGGAGAGCCCCATTATGTGGAATAAATTGCACCATAACCCCTGTAAAGACCTTGTTGGGGCAGAGGGATGTGCAGTGGGAAGTGGTCAAGGCAACCTCATTCCTGAAGGTTCCAAACTACTAAGCAGGGAATTAGACATGCTACTTCATTGCTGGTGAAAGAGTAAACTGGTTAAAATGCATTAGAAGGTATTTGCCAATAAGTGTTAAAGAACCTTAAAATATTCATAATTTTAACAAGGAATTTGCTTCCTAAAAAATTTTAAAGATTTAATCTACATCTAAGATATATATAATCTTCAGAGTTATCACAGCACTGTGGTAGTAACTATTTTAAAAAAAATTAAGACAAATGCCCAATAAGAAAGGGCTGAGTAAAGAGATTACAACACATGCATGTGTTGGAATAGTATATCGCCATTAGAAATAATGTTCCCAGAAAAACACAAATATTGGAAATCTGTTCCATTATATTATGATGTTTTAAAAGTACGTATGGATGTATATGCATGTGTGTATATGTCTCTATACACACACACACACACACACACATCTATATGTATAGAGATATATTCTTCAGGGAAAAAGAAGCATATCAAATATTAATGGTGATTATTGCTGAGTGGTAGCATTACAAGTGATTTCTGTTTTCTTTGTTTCCTTTTTTATGTTTCCATGTTTTCTATGGGTAAAGTGTTTTAAAAGAAAAATAATTACAATTTCTTTAATGTAAAAGCAAATCAAAGACCTATATATTCACAAGATATGTAGCTATAGTACTTGTACTTGTCTGTACAAGTATTACCGTGCACAAAAGTTGTTCATGGGCCTTTGGACTCTTTCCAGATTGAGAACAAACTCAAAGATTCCCAAAATATGGTTTTGGTTCTGAGATTGCACCTGAGCACTTGATTCCATCTTCCTTCCATCACAGGCAAAACAGATTTTTGGCTTATGAACTGTAAGGAATGAAAAATAATTTTCCTTCTAGCCTTCTGAGTTCTTGGCTGAGACCCCTGCAATAAAAGACAGATTAACAAAAGAAAGAAAAACAAACAGAAGTTTATTAACATGCATGCCCCATTTACACAGGGGAGATACCCCGAGAAAAATGAGTAATTCTTTGAGGTGGCTTAGAATTCAGACTTAAATACCATCTTATTAGAGGAAGGGAAGAAGGCTTGTAGGCCTCCATGAGGAGAGAGAACTCTGCATCCTGCTCATGCATGGGCTCTCTCACTCTTGCATGCGCTCTCTCTTTCTCAAATAAATAAAATCCTTAAAAATAGTTTAAAAAATAAATCTTTTTTTAAAAATCACTAAAGAAATTGAATCTTTCGAGCCCTACTATACACAAAAAAGAATCCCCATTGGGGCGCCTGGGTGGCTCAGTGGGTTAAAGCCTCAGCCTTCGGCTCAGGTCATGATCCCGGGGTCCTGGAATTGAGCCCCACATTGGGCTCTCTGCTAAACAGGGAGCTTGCTTCCCCTTCTGTCTCTGACTGCCTCTCTGCCTACTTGTGATCTCTCTCTGTCAAATAAATAAATAAAATCTTTAAAAAAAAAAAAAAAAGAATCCGCATCAGTGCATTCACATTGCACTCCCATAATATGGCATTCATTAAATGTGAAGATGTGGGAATAATCATCATTGTTTATGTTTGTAGGTCCCGAGATGTGGCTGTAGTTAAAGTGACCATGAATTTTGAACCCAATAAAGTGAATATCCAAAAGAAAAACTGCCGCGTGGAAGGAAAGGAAACAGTATGCATAAATGCTACCGTGTGTTTTGATGTGAAATTAAAGTCCAAAGAAGACACCATTTTTGTAGCTGGTAAGTGTCATATGTATACCAAGTACTTTGGGGCAGGAGGACAATACATTTGCTCCTGCATGATGAAATCCAGTAAGATATTGTATTTTCCCCCATGCTAAGGATCTGCATATCAGATTTGCCCCTGTGAACATGTTGAATCTTAAAAAAAAATCTACTGAGGAAAGAATATGTTATAGAACCCAATAAAATCTGGAGCATATGCTTATATGCAATGGTCTTTACAGTCTATAGTTCCCCTCAGACTCTCGCATTTACCACAAACAACCACGTGCTAAACACAATAATAATACCAATTCAGAAGTAAAGTTTGGAAACTGGGCTTCAAAGGAGCCCAGTTTTCCTTCCTGTGGGTTTTCACAATCCCTCTCTTTCTTCTCCTGCCCTCTCTTTCGTAAGACTGGTATTGCAAAGGACTTGAATGCTTTGCCACTCCCACTTTCTGAGATCTCTTTGCTCCACTCAGAAGGTGACCCGTTTTTAAGAATCAGACATGTTCCGTGTGTGTGTGTTCTAAGGCACAGTCTAGGTATGTCCGCCTCCCTACGCGTACACTTCCTAAGGTGTTTTTTTAATGATATTGAAATATGTTGGAATCAAAACTGTGGAGGCCATTGGCTGCAAAAGAGTAATTCACTGTATAAGCCAAATGTAAGTAGAATATGAAAAATCATTAATCCTTAAAAAATCTATTTTTCTTAGTTTGCTCTACATGTGCATAATTATGCATAATTATGCTCTGCAATAGCCCTCTGACTAGAAGATAAATTAAGTATAGAAATATAAAATATGATTTACATTTTCACATACAGCATTATTTCAGTCTCATTTATTTTTATAGAGTAACTAAGCGATCGAATAAGTAGGATTGTTGCCTTTTTAGAAAGTATAGGTTTAACTTGTTTTTATTTTGACACACCTATTTTATTAGACTTAGTAAGCTTCTTTTATTATGTGCTTTGAAGAGTCTGAAGTGACTTTTTCATAAAATAGATAAGAATTCATTAGTGTATATTTTTGTGTCTATTGAAATAAAATCAATATTCTAAACAAGGCTTTAACATTGCTAAACTAAAAAAAATTAAGTGAAACTCAATTAACACATGTGTGATCAGAAAATCAATTTATATGTTGGTGTACATGTGTATGAGTGTGTGGATGTGCATATGTACATACACACACAGAGAAAGTGGTTCTGTGGAGTTCCTGAAGGTTATCTTCATGCCTGGGACTACCATTGTACTACGGTAGTGTAGATAAGCTGAGTAATAGAAACTTTCTGTTTGCTCGAGAGATTTTTCTCTAATGCTAATTTAATGAACTGGACCATATGAAAATCACCCCAAGCAAATATTTCTGTCATTTTGTTTCCAGATATGCAGTACCGTGTCACACTAGATTCACTAAGACAGATATCACGAAGTTTTTTCTCTGGAACCCAAGAAAGAAAGATTCAAAGAAACATCACAGTTGAAGAATCAGAATGCACTAAGCTTTCCTTCTACATGTTGGCAAGTAAATCATATGTTATAACTGCTTTATTCCTAATCAAGAATAAAGCATGGGTGTCTTATTTCAAGTCAATCTTATGATTTTTATTTCAAAGTGCACATGATGAAGTAAACTTCGTTTTATTTGGTCACTTTATCAGAAAATCACAGGCCTGATCTAATTTCCAAATGCATTTCATAAAACTATCTTTCATCTTCCCTTTGTGTGTTATCAGTCATCCATATATTATGGAATAGAAGACACAGTGCACTGGTTGATAAGAAACCTTCTGCATTCATTCATTCATTCGTTCATTCATTCGTTTTTTACATTCATTCACTTATTCTTTCTAATTGAAAATATCATTTAACTTTTGTAGCCTCATCTGTCAAATGTGGATAAGTGCTTACATGCCCTGAAGAGAAACTGCTGAGCCATATGCTTTCTGGTCCACTGAACTATGTGTTTCAATCTTTGATTTTAAATTGAAGGGAAAAAATCTGGTATTTTCTATGATCCATAGGCTTTGGATTACACTAATAAAGGAGCCTTGAGAAGCAAACTATTAATCTCCAGAGATGGCTAAGAAGTCAGTTTGAACCATTTAAAATACATTTTATTGAGTCATTATGTATGTAGGGAATGTTTCCAATAAAGGCAGGAGTTTCTTAACATTTTCTTACAAAGTACATGATACTTAAAAAAAAAAAAGAGGGAAGAGTGGATGTAATGAGAAAACACTGATTTTAGTGACTGAGACAGACTTGAGACTTATACATGATCCTGGAATTTTAAAGGAAAACAGGCTGATTTCCCCTACACCTGATTTATTTCTGTATTCTTGATGTATTCATATTCTATATTTTTAAAATATAGTCAGGGTAGGGAAGAGACAGAAAATAAGCCTATTGGTGTACTGTATTTTTCTTCAGTGATTTTCAAGTCAATATTCCCCATAGCATATACCAAAATTAGCTAATCTATCAGTGCTAAGATCAATCTATAATAAGAAAGAAAAAAATTGGAGTTATCCTCCTATTTACTTCATCAAAACTGAACATTTAGGAGTTAGAACTTGTATAAAATTTGAAAGGGTGTGAAACCAGATGTGCCTCTGCCTTCAATCTTCTAGAAATCTCTGTAGTGTATATTTGTCCAAAATGTAAAATCTAGCTATATGTAGCCACTTGGTTTTAAAAGAAATGATCTAGTTTCAAAATTTCTAAAATTCTTTTGGATTTTAACAGATACACTGACATTTGTTCTGGAGTCAGCCAGGATGGAATTTGTCTCAAAGCTTCCCCACATTCCAAGTAATTTTGACCAAGTTGTTTAGTCTCTTAGAGGCCCAGTTTTTCATTTGTAAAATAATGACTATAATAGTTATTCTTCTTGGAGGACTATTGAAATACTTCTCAATAATGTGTGTAAAGCTCATAATTCCAGACATGCCATAGATGATGGCAGTTACTCGTGATATTATGAAACAATATTGATTGCATTCATATTACTTACATATCATTTGACATTATTAAATTCTTGCATCTCAAGGCATATATTATACTAATGAAATTCAACTCAATTTAAAGAAAGTTTGCTCGTTTGAAGTTGGAAGTATTACATGGCAGTTTTTATTACATGGCAGATCTCAAAAGATATTCCTTTGCCAGAAGCCCAGAGTGGTGTATGCTGACATGGCAAAGTATGGCACATCCTATTACTCCAGCAGGGCCCCTGAGAAGCTGGATGAATCAACTGGTCATACCCTGAAGTCTTTGCATTCAGCAGTGTCCCTTATCAAGGCAGAAGGCAGTCTCTCTCCAATGAAGCAAAAGCCTGATAAGATCATATGTCAGATCAGGTGTATAAGAATGTTCCAATAAGCCTGACCCACAGAGGCAGAAGAAAGAAGCCATAACAAGGTCAGAACATGGAGCAAATATGATACCAATGATAAAATATGTTATGTTTCAACCTGTAGGACAAGCATGACTTTCGGGACTCTGTAAGGATAACTTTGGATTTTAATCTTACCGATCCAGAAAATGGGCCTGTTCTTGATGATTCCCTACCAAATTCAGTACATGAATATGTAAGTCCGATTTTTTTTAAATTCAGAATGCCTATATGTGAACTTATTGGGTGGAAAAAACCTGAAACACATACACACACACACACACACACAAAACCCTAAATCAATTTAAAAAAAAAAAAAAAGAATGAGACAATGCTTCTCACAACTCTTCTTTCCTCAACTCTTATGCTTCCTTTTGTTGGAGGGAACTTATAAATAGCACCTATTTTTATCTCCCCTAAATTTAAGACCAATTGAAAGAAAGACATGGGTTAGCCCACTGGAACTCCCTTTATTACTAATGAACACTGGGCCCAGCCGTCGCTTAGGTATATTGGGCGTCCTCCTACTGAACAAGGCTTAGACCACAGATAACCAAGTACATCATCAGCAGTGCTCATCAACCTCAGGCCTCTTTCAAGGGGGCCCACCTCATAAAACTGGCAGGATGGACAAATAGAGCAAGAATGCATGCTTCCCATGGGCACACTGCTGCCCCAAGAGCAGAAGAGGTGGGAAGGGACTGAGTTGTGTTCACCCTGCTCCTGCTTCCAAATTCACAGAGTCCAGTGTCTTGCCCCTGAGAAAGAGTGAGTGAGCAAGTAGAAAGATGAGGTGGCACCAATGAAGAAAACGTCAGGGATGGGAAATTCGCTTTCTCCATACACATATCTCTCACTTTCACTTTCCTCCTTTCAAATATATTTATTGGGTGTCTTATATGTACCAAGCTTCAGAGTTTCCAGTCAACCTAGGAAACAGGTATTATGTAGGAGTTAAAGCATGTGGTCTGGAGGAGAATTTAATTGTTCGATGGGAACTTCTGCCTAGGTAGACGGAAGTTGTGACATTT
>CM052809.1:104508253-104535008 GCA_028533885.1 Nasua narica
AGAAGTAAGAAAGCCAAATAAGGGAAAACAAGTTTTGCAAAGATTAGCATCTTACTAGGTTTGAATCAGACTAGATGTTTAATGGAAAAAATTCCACAGACATGATTTGTTAGTGGGTAGTACTGAAAGCTCTAGAATGTGTTAGGCCTGAGAGAGATTTTAAACTATTCTAAATTGATTACAAACTGACACAAGTCTATCACCCCAAGCACTTATTTTCTTTTTAAGATTTTATTTTAATTAATTAATTAATTAGTTAGTTAATTAATTAATTAATTAATTAAGAGAGAGAAAGAGCTCTTGAGCTGGGTATAAGGGCAGAGGGAGAGGGACAAAGAGACTCTCAAGCAGACTCTGCATTGAGCAAAGAGCCCCACACAGGGGCATGACCCTGAGAACACAACCTGCGCCAAAATCAAGAGTTGGACACTTAAACCAGCCACCCAGGTGCCCCTCACCTTGAGTGCTACTAATCTCTTTTTGCTTTTAGGGTGTCAGTTCCGTCTAGAGAAAGGAATCTAGCTGCTAGGTGACACTACTTGAAAACATTACTTTGAAGAAAATCCCCATCTGCTGTAGCCAGTGATAATACAGATATTTACTATTATTATTTTTTTCCTGTGATTCAGAATAAAAGCTATGCTGAAAGCTTTCAGTGTTTTCCAAACACAGAAGAAATCAGTCCTTCTCCATTCTTCCAACAAAGATGCAAATTAGAGCCAAAACCAGTCCTAGACAGGAATATACTCACCAGTGCTTCTCCCAACATCCACCCAAACAAAGAACTCTCCTACCCAAGCCAGTCATTGTCAGCAGTGCTAAAGAGAGTATAGGGTTATTGGACACCAAGTTAAGTTTTAATTTTGGACAAAGAATGAGTAACTTTTCAGGTTAAGTATGTACCCTTCACTGTTCTGCCTATCCCTAAAATCTGGAAACTTAGAAAGGTGGAAGATGAGCACTTGCTGCATGCTTTGTATGTTTAATTTTGGCTTATCTCCATATTAAGATTTAACTGTAGGAGAGTAAAAAACCTGAAAACCTGATGGACCTTCTTTTAAACTTTTGTGGCCTACTCTCCTTAGCATTTGGTGCCCAATATGAAATCTGGATATATTTGCTAACTCCTCTTCTTCCATGCTTGAATCTTAATAGCTGGGTTGAAAAACAGTGTTTAGGCTAAGGCCAGTGTGAGTTGGGAGCGGGAAGATAAAACATCACCTTTCTTTTTCTTGACTTTCATTTCCTTCCAGAACTGAATATTAGCCAGGGAAAAAAGAAAGAGATGAAAGTGGCCTGAGGCAACCTCAAGAAGACAGGAGACAATAGAAGCCAAGCATTCGCCCGAGTCTCTTGCATTTCCATCATGCCTCGGGACTAATACTGAATCTCTGGTTGACAATTTCCCAAACTGAAAATTTACAGACATTGATTTGGAGTATTTAAATGACTCACCATTTTAAATTTATCAATAAGGCTGGTTCTTAAGTGTTTGCAGGTGAATCAGACATCCATTTCAATATCAGGAGCCCAGGAGAAAACTGAAGACAAGAGTCAGAAGATTCAGTGTAATTTTCTTTAGAAAAAATTTTTTTTGGAAAAAAAAACAGGTAAAAGAAAAAAAAGGTGTCAATTATACAACAAATTTATATGATTAGTTGATTTTTTCCCAAGCAGATATGAAACCTTAAAAGGATGCTAAGATTTTCCAATCAAATTGGTATCTTTGCTCTGATGAGGAACAAAAGAGTTAAGAACTGTCTGACAAGACTGAGTGAACTAGTGTTGGTGCCTCAGGCCCTGAAGTCAGACTGACATGGTTCCAGCATGGGCTCAGCACCAGCTGCTGGCTGCTTCTTCCAGCAAGTCGTTGAGCTAGGATTTGAAGAATGCCAGTCTGGCAGCAGAGCCTGTATCCCTATCACCAGTATAGTAGCTGCCTTGGTAAAGGATTTAACAAATGTTTGTTCCCTTATTTCCACTGTTCTGCAATGGTTAGTGGCCATTTTGTTGTTCTTTTGGCTCTCCACATATTCTGTAGTTGAGGAAAGGGGTGGAATTCCAGAGTACATAGGAGATGGGGATGGAAATATACAATGGCCCTTTATCCTGCTTTCTGGCCCATGGGCTGTGGACCTGTGACCTCTGAACAACCCATCTGTTATTCCTGTCCACTGGAGATTGTTGTCAGAAGCTCTGGTTGAGTTTTAAGTCCAGAGGATTGGATGGCTGTCTGAGGGTAGTGATTTCATCAACTGCATTGTCATACACAGATCATTTCCGTAGCACGGATTTGAGAGTAGATTCCTCTCTCCCTATCTGAGTCTCCTTATCATCCAAAATATTCCATTATTACTTACATTATCAAAGCTACTTTCTGTTTTTTGCAATTGACTTAGAAATGGTAAGAGAACTGTGATTTGTTTATAACTTACGCATGGCTGGAATCCCCAGATAAAGAAAGCTGAGCAGTTGAGGAATGGTATTCAAATAATTAATAGGAATTAAGGTGAAAATTAAGGAGGAAAAGACAACACATTGTTTAACCTAACTATTAACATAAATATAACTTGATTGGGAGTTTAATGACGCATCATGCCTGATATAGAACCAGCCTCAGCATCGTGGGGCTACGTGAGTATCTGTGGTTCTTGCAGATTGAGCCAGGACTGCCTAGTTGGGTGGCTAGTGTTCTCTGTGTGTGCACAGTGGTCATCTTGAGGAGTTACTATTCCTGGCACGAACTTCAAAAGTGAAATGTGCTCTTCTGTGTTCCTCTTCTTTATTGGCTTATAACAGTTGTAAGGGTGACTTATAACTGTTATATTCACCTCCATTCTCCATGCAATGAGGTAGACAAGAATACGTACCTGAATATGAAGAAATGAAAATGTTATAAATGCTGAGCATGATCTGGCTAACCCATCTGTTGCTGAGGGTAACTCTGTAGGGAGTGGTTCCACTTTTTTTGGTTTTCACATCATCTTTGGCAGATGGTAGGAATTTATGATAGGAAAGGACATGAGGTATTTGTTTTGCATCATACCTCCACATTGGTACATATGGTAAAAGAGTCAAAAGGAAGGAGGAATTAAACTAAGTTAAATACAGCTCTTACTAATTTTCAGGTATTTTGCTTAAATCATATCATTTATGCCTTGCACCTCTATAGGGTAAGTTTAATCATTTTTCCTATTTTGCAGGTTGAAGCTCGTAAATCTAAATTTGAGGATCATAAAGATAACATGACTTGCCCACGGTCATGGAGCTCATCTGTTGTAGAGTTAAGATTTCTAGTTCAGGGTCAGTGATTTTACCATTGCCGCCTGCCATGTGAGTGAAAGAAGACATTCAGAAGGTGGTCCATACTCTGGCTCAGTCAGTTAAGCATCTGATTTGATTTCATCTCAGGTCATGATCTCAGGGTCCTGGGATCAAGAGAGACCGGCATCAGGCTCCCCACTCAGCAGGGACTCTGCTTGTCTTCCCCACCTTGCGCCCCTCCCACTACTCTCTCTCTCTCAAATAAATCATCTTAAAAAAGAAAGGCGGCTCATACTTAAATACCATCTTCCCAAGTGAGTCTAGCCAATTGTGATATCTTCCTTTTATCAACAATTTTAGCTTTTACTTTCTGTACAATACATGATTTTGCTGTCTTGGTTCTATCTTACATAATTCTTACATACTAAGATTTATATGCTCCATCCTTCAAGAACTGGGAATCCGTGTCTCTACTTTTTTGTACACTTCCCCACTGTACCTAAACATAAACACATGTAAAAGGCATCAATATTCACAAATCCTAATTGTGGATTACAGCAAGTCAATACACAAAGGTATAGACAAACCCCATACTGAGGCACTAAAGCTAAAGAAATAAATTCCAGGCATCAACTTTTTGAAGTTGCCTTTTCAGTAGTGGAGATAATTAATCTACAATTTCACATTTTTTCTATGCTCCATCTCTTTTTCTTAGCCAGACAGCTGACTGGCATTGTGGCCACAGAACATATTAAAGCCAAATGGCTTTCTTGGTGATGACCTGACACGGTTTAACCTGGCTGCAGATGAAAAACACCTGGGGGGCTTTTTAAATGTATACATGCCTGGGGTCTTCTCCCTGGGATTGACTTAATTGTCTTGGTATGGAACCCAGTCAGCAGTGTGATTTATAAAACTCCTTTATTGATTTTAATGTGCAGCCTGGTTTGAGAACCACTGGCCAAACTGAAAGAATATTCCAGAAGAAATAAAGACCTGTGTTTTCTCATGTCCAGTTCTTTGGGAAGCAAGCAGTTGATAGGGAAGGCAAATAACAAGGAGGAAATTGGCAGGACTATGCAACTTGGCATGCCATTGGAATGTCGCGGATGATTCAAAAATATTTGAAAGCTTCAAAATTTTTGTGCACCTATTGAAAAAGTGTCTTAAACAACTGTTTCTCCCCTAATGCTCAGGTTTAAGGCCCCAACAACTTTGAAAATATGGGAGTATTTGGCAAAGCATTCCAAATAAATGACCCTCAGCTCTGGAATTTGCTTCTAGCAGACTGCTCTCATTAGCAATCAGCCAAACCCCAAATTTGGCAGCTTTTGGAATATGGCGCAAAATAGATTCTTTTTAAACCTGAGACTTGCTAAAGATTTATTTTGCTGGAAAGATACAACTTTTAAAAATAACAGGCAGTTATTGCTACTGTACCAAGTAGAATCAGAGATCTGCAGGAGCAACTATGAAATCAAGGGCCACCTGCCTTTCCTCATTCTATTGAGGAAAAAAACAGAGGCTCAAAAGAATGAAGTGATTTCCTCAGTCACATAACCTAATGGTAGAGCCTGGGTACATCCCGATCTCCTGACTCATAGGCCAGTTCTCATGTTTGCCCTGCCACAGCCACAGAGTCCTCTGAAAATGACCAAATGATTTCTTCTGCTGTGATTCATTTTGGTTGTTCACAAATGCAATGTTTCTGCAAATGATTATATATGATCTCCAGTAACTATAGCAAATCGCATTCAAATTATATTGTAATTTTTGGTATGTAACATCCTTTCCACAGTCTCAAGTACCATATACTTGTATGGCTTGACAATTAAAGCTTCTAATTCATCCAGAACAATATATGAGAACCCATGTATCACATGCAAATCTAAGAGTAAATTCATAACAAAGCATTATCAAAAGGTCTTGTCTTTCTCTGTATTTCCTGTCTACCTACCCCATTTCCCACTGTACTTTACTGTGACTTAGGGAAAGTATAGGAGTCAGATAAGGGTGAGTATGAGTTCTAGAAAGGTAAGAAAAATTCTAGCACTTATTAAGCTCTCCTAAGTTCTAGACAAGGAGTTAGACCCAGAGTGAGAAATTTAGTGTCTGAGTTTCAGTGATAACAAACTTTTAAAAAAAATATGACATTTAATGAGGCAGATAATTTTGCCTCAGCTCTTCCTACTTCCCCATATTCCACATGTTATTCCATTTCCTTCTACTCAGTTAAGAATACCACTGAGACACAAAGGGGCAGGGAACTGTTCCTAGAGTCATTCTTATTTTTATATTGTTCTTTCCTCTTTCCTGCAGAAAATTTCCTTTGTTCCACTACACCCCATCCATGTTGATCATTTAGTGAAACATACTACTTAAGAGAGAAGTTGTTACTATTTATTAAGGGTGTTTCCCTGAACTTTACATTGTGGCTAAAATGCTGAATACAGAAAGAGGAAAGACTCGAGCAGGTTTTCCTACTGTCCAGCCTCTAGGCCTTCCCCCGGTGCTCCTCCCCAGATCTAAGCAAGTGCCCTGTCACTTCTTTCTTGACAGCTAGCCAGCAGTCTGCTTTCCTTTCCCTGAGGTAGCTTCCATCACCTCCTCTCTTTTGGACATACTCTCTTCCAAGAACGGCTGTAGAGTAGGACATAATGTCCCATGCTCTTCCTCTCACCATCCCTTTCTTTGCTGTCCTTTCTGGATTAACTGTTTTACAGTTAGTCATGACAGAGAAACAGGAGATAATAAAGATGTGGAAAATCTAAAGGTTCCAGAATCTCAAAGTCATTTCAGTCATGGTCCCTGATCCATATTTCTCATTCTACTTGTGCCTTTTCCACTCAGTTTTGAGAGCAGGAGGTGATGTAATCTTTTTTCTCCATGTTTCTTCTTAGGTTTGTTGACTCTTTACTGTAAATATTTAATATCTAGAGAGCCTAGAGATTGCAGTGACCATTATGTTGGAGAAAAAGGTACCAAATAAATTTGAGGGGCTTTAAAAGGTCCATGTCCTCAGTTCCTTTTGCCTCATCTCTCTGGAAAATAATGGAAGATCAATGTGGGCTTCTGGAATTTATCAGTTTAAGCTCTGATAGCACCTCCTCAGTGAAGTTAGTCTGAATTAACAGCACCCTCTGAGTTCCTATATTGTACTACATTTCTTGTTCCTGCACAAATTGCAGTGCTATGATAGTTTGTTTACTGTCTTGTCACCCATCCTAGACTGGCTCTCCCTGTAAGGAAGAGACTGCAATCTTTCCTACTCATTTTATATTGCTGGGGGCTGGCAGAGTGCCTAGGACATAATACGTACTTAGGAAATGGTTGTTGTCAGAAGAATGAAATGCTTCTCAGAAGAAGAAAGGTAGGAGGCAGAGTCTTTGTCTAGCAGAGGATGACGAATACTTCTCCAAGGAATGAACAACTGAACCTCAAAGCTAAGTTTGGGTCTCAGTGATGTTTCTTTCTTTCCTTATTTTTTTTTTCAGTGATGTTTCTTAAGGAGAAATTGCTTTCCCCCAAGATGAATTAGTTGACATATAAGGTTTAAAGCGTTCTAAGATCCTAATTTGTTCATTGTTTCTCAACCCTAACCACCTTCCAATATGCACTGGTGACAAGAAAATGGGTAAGAGATTGGAAGAGAATGGATCAAACAGGAATGTGAGCCCTATGAAAAACTTCTGTTCATGTGACTTTGAACAAGTTACCAACCCTCTCTGGGCCTCAAGTTTACATCTATATCATGAAGTAAGTAGGCCACATAAGATTCCTTATAGCATTAGCTTTTCATGATTCTAAATGATTCAGAGGCATGTACTGCAATGTATTTTCAATTTTCCTCTCCTCTACCTCAAACTCTTCCCCTAAAAAAAGTAACTCCCCCTATTGTCAACAGTACACTTGCAGAGGAAGAAGAAACTACAAATTATAGTCACAGGATCAATAGGGTGAAATACAAAATTAAAATGTTTTATATTCACAGAGCAATTTTTCACAACAGTGTCAAACAAAAAGTTCTAGTCAATGTTTACACTAGGACTTGATGAAAAATTCCAGACATAAAACTTCTGTAACTTAGACTTGAACTCACAGGACCTCCCATCTCTATCTGATAAATTTTACAACTAAAATCTATTAGAGTTTTTTCCTTAACAGGAATTTATCTTTCAACAATTATTTCAGTTTTATTATCGAGACTCTTATGGTTTAGTAAAACTAGCTATCTGGAACTGTCATTCTAAAAGATTTAAATACCACTATCTTTTAATACTTTTAGAAAAATTCTTTTGAAAGACATTATATTTCCTTGATTATTTAACAGAATATACTGAATGTAATTCCATCTTTTCCTCAATATGAACACCAGTTACTATAACACAGTAATGTCCTCACACCCCAGTGAAATAGTCTAGGCCCTAGACTTTCTTCTTTCGATGATGCTTCAGAATCCACCTGAGCTGTCAGCTCTCATTTCTCACCACTGTGACCTCCATCAGCTTAGCCATTTGGGATCATCTCTCCCTGATGTTTAATGTGCTGACGAAAGGCAGGGAAAAAAATTCTTATTTTTGCATACCCAAGAGTAGCATCATTCCTGCTACTTAAGACACTTTAGTAAATATGTGTTTGTTGAAATAATGCATGAATTAACATAGTAGGTTTAAATTTTTTTTTTTAAACAAGCTTGCTAAAACTGGGAGTGAAATAATAACAGAGGCTAACTGAAGGCTTGAGGGGCTTAGTTTAATACAACATTTGCAACAGCTCCCATACACATTCTAATTCTCATATTCTAGAAAGAGTGCCATAGGTTTGAGCTCCTGAAACTCATAAAGAAATGAGAAATAACAGTGGTAGGTAAATAAAAAACTTATAAAATGATTGCTTAAACTCTGGTTGATTATATAAAATTTAGTGTTATCAAAGAATTCTTCCATTTCTAGGCACATGTGACCTACTTCAAACAGAAAACTAAGGAATGAATTGGCATTCCTACATTTTTTGGGTTATACCTTGAGTAGGTACCTCATCACAACCACTAGCTACATGATTTGGGGCAAATGATTTAACCTCTTCTAATTTCAGTTTTCTTATCTGAAAATAGTAATGACAAAATCTTTCTTGTAGAAGTCTTCAAAAAATTAAATAATTCATTCTAAAGTACTTTACCATAGACCTCGCCCTAAATAAGTTTGTAGTTACTTTTATTGTCATATGTTGTCCATTCCTGGATTTGGGACAGTGGAGCCAACGCTGTGCGTGGCCAGGCACTATGTCTGCAAAGACATTTTTCTCTTGGGCTTGTAGCCTGCCAGAAACTGCTTTGCCTCAGTCTTGGGTGTTCTGAACCAAATGTGGCACCCTAAACTGAAATAAACTCTAAGTCACTTAACTTTCTTTCAGTGTGGAAAACATGCACAGTCCATTATACTAGCATTAAATGATGAGATTTTAAGGTGGGGAATGTTAAGGGCTGAAGAAAGGGAACTTAAAAGTAAGGCAGTACTCCAAGTCCCTACAATTTATCATAAATGTCACAAACTTTAGTGACTCGCACCTGGAAATATAAGACCTTTCCCATACTGATGCTGCTTATTACAGAATTAATATATTCACTGTCAAGAGCAAAAATGATAGCTTCAAATTTGTTTGCAACTAAAGTACTGCACACAAGAGTGGATCTTCCTTGAGTAAATGCATTAGTTTCACCTCAATTTAAATGAATAAATTCACAATATCCTAGTTTCTTTCCGAGAGTTATTTATCACAACAGAATATAGTGACATGTTTCTTAAAATATAGAAATTACATACTGCAATAGAAATGGGTTATCTTACAAATTATTACACTCAGAAATCTATAAAGAACACTCTATAACATGAATGAGAATACACATGGTGATACTAAATCAAACACTCCTAGAAAGTAGAATTCTTGCTATATAAAGAAAAATGACAAATGAGATTTTATCATTTCTACTTCAGCTTAACAATTACTTTTTGTCAATGCTTTTTATAGTTTTCCTACACTAGCTCCTTATTGAATTTGGCCAATTTATTTTTTGTTTTTAGTGAAATTTACCTGTTACCTGAGGACCACATTAAGTAACTCCTCAGATTGTTCTTGCTAAATTCCAAGACCATTACTATGGATCTTATTGCCCAACATCTTAACAAGTTGCATTGTTGACTTCGGAATCTTTTCTAGGTAAAGCATCATTAATACACACTAGTATTATACTCGCATCTCAAACTCCATTAGAAATCACTAGGACTATTCAGTAACACTTTTGCACTAAACTTCTAAACTGCCTTGATCAGCAATGCACATAATGCATTAAGAAACAAACCATAAGAGACTCTGAATCTCGGGAAACAAACTGAGGGTTGCTGGAGGAGAGGGGTGTGGGAGGAATGGGTTGGCTGGGCAATGGACATTGGGGAGGGTAAGACTGATGAATCATAGATCTGTACCCCTGAAACAAATAATAGTTATATGTTAATTAATTAAAAAAATCTTGACTAGTACTTGTCTAAAATACTACAGCTCCTAAAGTATATAAACTGAACCTCTGCACAAACCTTAAAGATGCTGACACATCAGTAAGAAGACAACTATTTTATTTAGGGTTTTGAAAACTTTATCTGAAGTTCTGATTCTTTTTTCACTTGCTCTTCAAGTCCTCACTAAAATTGCTACTTGGAAACTCACTTACTGAAAAATATGTATAAACAAAATTATGGGCTGACCAAAATAAATTTTTAAAATAAATGTAAATAAAACATTGCAAAATTCATGCCACAATTGTGACACCTGTGGTTCTGCAGGGATTAGAAAATGAGGTGTACTGAGGGAAATCAAAGATGCCATGGACAGGGAGCCCAGGAGATAAGGGTCCAATAGCAGTAATACTGCTATAAACCTGGCCTGAGACAGAACTTGCTAATAATTCCTGTGCTATGGAAATCCTGAAAAGGTCTCTTTAATAAATTCAGTTATCACCCTCTACTATATCCTTTTTTTAATTGGAACTTTCATATACTAAATTTGTAAATATAAAGTTATAAATTTATAAATACTAAATTTGTAAATATATATATATGCATATTAAGACTCACTTAAAACCCATATACAAAAGTAATTTGGCTTTGCCCCCAAATTTAAAAATTTTTTATTTTAGGAGCTTTTAAAACTCAGCTACTATGTAATCAACACTTTGGCTCTTGTATATCTCTAGGACATTAAAGAGCTCTGTAGGGGAAAAAATATCTGACCATATTACTTATTGAAATATGGAAACAACTCTACTTTGAAGGATTTTAATAGATAATAGAGTCAAGGAACATTTAAAGAGATTATCTGTTTCCATGTGCTTCTGTGCCTGGTCTTTTTCCCTAGCTTTACTAATTCTTGCTGGGCCATTTTTTTTTCTCTCTCTCTGATTTCAGGTTTACTTATATGCTGACAACTCCTGTATCATTAACCTCAGCCAACTGCTTTTTCTTGAACTTTAGGCCTATGTGCACAATTAACTAAGGGACCTTCTTAACTAAGGGACTGAAGGAATTCATTCCGTCATTCACTTACCACCCCTCCCCAATATTTTTGAGCATCTACTGTGTGCCAATGTTCTTAGCATTAAGAATATAGCAATGAACCAAACAAACAATAGTCTCTGCCCTCATGGAGTTTACATTCTAGACAGATGATAAGCAAAAACAACTAAATGAAATAAGCATTATAAAGAAAACTAAGATAAAGAAGGGTCAACATTATTTTTCCTCAGGGTTTCTCTAACTTGCATTCTCTTAACAAGTGTTCTTGCGGGCGCCTGGGTGGCTCAGTTGGTTAAGCGACTGCCTTCGGCTCAGGTCATGATCCCGGAGTCCCGGGATCGAGTCCCATATCGGACTGCCCGCTCTGTGGGAAGTCTGCTTCTCCCTCTGACCTTCTCCCCTCTCATTCTCAGTCTCTCTCTCTCTAGTAAATAAATAAAATCTTTAAAAAAAACAAAAAACAAGTGTTCTTGCCTCCTCCAATTCATCCTTGATACTGCTGAACAGTTCTATTTGTGAAATGCAAACATGCCATTCTCCTGCTTAAACTTTTCAGTGGTTTCTCATTATTGTCAGACCCACTCTTTATTGTGGCATGGAGCGGGTCTTAAGTGATTAGTACACTTACTCTGCCCCTCTCCTCTTTCCAATAACCTCTCTGAAGTTCTTACCATTTTAGATAAATTTACTGGCTCCAGCTCTATTAAGTTCTTCCTAAAAGTGATCCCTTCCGACACTGTGCTCTATTACACTTTGTACAAGTTGTTTTTGTAATAGTGATTTCTTTACATGTTTGTCTTTCTTAAACCCAGCTCAGTGCTTGGATCAAAGTAGGCACTAAAAACCAAATGGATAAATCTAACACCCTTAATATTGGTATAATATAAATATAGATACCCCATTTCCAGGATGTGGACACAGGCAAATGGTTTCTTTCTCCTCATTCAGAATCACCTTAGAAACACCTATTCAACATGCAATTCAATATATTCTGATACTGAACACAAACATCCAATCTTATTTGCTTGGAAATTTATCTGATTTAAAAGCACAATACTCCTTTCCCCAGTAACAGCTTTTACTTTGGGGAATTCACATATATACCATTCACCTTCATTATTTTTAGCAATGAAGAAAATTTCAGTTCCAGAATACATGAATTGCAGAAACTACGAATCACTTCTGTTAAAGATAATTTGAGGTTAAGAGAACTGGTTACATCATCTGGTCACAGGGATTAAAAAAGGAAAATAGAGTTAACAACAGAAAATAGGGAGAGATAAGGGAAAAATTAGTTTTACAAAGCCACTGTAGTGGCACCTAGGTAGAAAAAGATCCAACTCACATATAAGAGGAAAATGAAAATGAACTCCAGAATCAACAATCCAGACACAAAGCTAGCAAAATAGATTTAACATATAAATGGGACCAGGAACAGCAAAATAAACTCGATATACTTCATACCTAGAATAAAATGAAACAATCTGCCAGCTTCTCATTTATTGTGCTGCTGTGTGTGTGGTGGGTAACAAATCTTTGTTTACAAGTACCTGATGGGAAATGGAAATTTACAGTACAACATTGCCTTGACAGGTATTTCCATTGGTAACCAAACTATTCCTTATTAATTAATAGCAGTTGAATTAGACATTCATATTAATGGATTAGACTACTGAATATGATTTCCAAAGACTTATGGTTTATTTTGCTTTTTAGAAAATTGTAATTTTTAAATTTTATATGCTATCACTATTTCGATATTTCACCCTATACATAGATTTATACTCTTGACAATGGTATAGAATGTATTTTTTTTTTTTTTTTTTGAGGGGGATTAGGGGAAGGACAGAGAAAATCATAAGCAGGCTCCATGCCCAGTGCAGGGCTCCATCTCACAACCAGAGCTGAAATCAAGAGATGGGTACTTAAACCAACTGAGCCACCCAGGTGCCTCCAGAATATAACTTTTTAAAAACAGGAATTCTTGAAGATATTTTAAGTACTTTATAGACAAAAAAAATACACTTTTATTTCGAGAAGTTTTACAGATAGTTAAGATGAATACTGGCCAATTAACTCTATTGAAATCAACCTGGAGACTCAAATTTGTTTTTCTCTATGGCTGGCAACCCCAGCCAGAGATTTTTACTAGTACAGGGAAAATAAACTACTGCCTACATGTATCAGATTTTATTATGCATAGTAATCAACTGGAGATGTTGTTAAAATATAGACTGAAACCCAGAAGATCCAGGATAGGGTCTGGATTCCAGTTTCTTTTTTTTTTTTTTTTTAAAGATTTTATTTATTTATTTGACAGAGAGGAGAGAGATCACAAGTAGGCAGAGAGGCAGGCAGAGAGAGAGGGAGAAGCGGGCTCCCTGCTGAGAAGAGAGCCCGATGCGGGGCTTGATCCCAGGACCCTGAGATCATGAGCTGAAGGCAGAGGCTTAACCCACTGAGCCACCCAGGCGCCCCTGGATTCCAGTTTCTAACAAGCTCTCAGGGTCTTGGTCCATACTCTGCTAGTGATCCATGGACCACACTTTTGAATTGCAAGGCCTGAGTCAGCGGTTCTAAGTCTTGATACCTAATGGAATCCCCTGGAGAGCTATAAAAAACCATTTCTAGAGGTGAAAGGTTACTGAGTTGGGATCCAATCTAGGTAATGAGTTTCAAAAGCTCTCAAGTTCAGGCTAACAAGCAGCTAAATTTGAGCATCTATGACCTAAAATGTACTGGTAAGATTTATGGGTAGGTGTTATTTCTCCTTGTTTCTAATACAGTAGGTAACAGAAGTAGGAATAACTGGTACTGCATAGATTATGAGAGTAATATATGCCCCAAGTCTCCAAATTCTTACTGACAATATGAGTCATTATCAATCAGGTTCTAATATCAAGAATCTCAGCAGTTTCATTTCTATACTCCTTCCAAATCATTTAATAACATGCTTTTCATAGTATTTTAAATATCCATGGACTTATAATAAAATGACAATATAAATTATTTTTAGATTAGGAGATAGATATGTAGAAATATGATTTTAAAGTATATGGAAGCATCTATTCCTAATTACAGATTCAAATAAGCTCAGATTAGTTAGAAGTTTATAAAAAAAATAATCCCTAGACCTGGCGTTTGTCCCAGGAGAAAAGCCCAGACATAGAAAAGGAGAAGCAAAAGTTTACTTAGTATCTGTATTTCAAGTGGGTACCAATGTGTTACAAACTGAATTACCACTCTTTCTTCATAATGGCTTTCCTAATTATTTTGCTAAACTGAGGTTTGTAAAAAGGTCAGGATGCAATTCCATTCCAAGAATCCGTCCCTAATTCTTAAATGCACATCGAAAATACATAATGAAAATATTTTAAACTCTCAGGTATTAGCAGAAACTCTTTCACTACCGTAAAGAGGACTGAAGTACAAGTCAACTACCACATACTACAAATGATGTGACTTAAACTTTCTGAACAGGCCTTCTCACCTCCTAAAATAGGATGTAGAGAGAGTGCGGTAAGAATGTGCAAGCACAGACTAATGCCACATGGAAATATAAGATAGCACTACATATTTCTAGGATAAGCCAAATAAATACATACAGTGTAGTACTGCAAAGAAATGGAGCCCAGAGTAGGAACTACTTTCAGCCTTAGCACTAATTAGCTGTGCACATAACAAGCAAATCACACACCTTAATTGCATTTTAAAAATAAAGACACCTCAAATAGCTTACCTTGGGAATCCCTGGCAGATCAAAACTCTATGATCTAAAAATAACTAATTAAGTGGTCCTTCAAAGCAAGTATGATTAATTGTAAAACAAAACAAAAAACCCATCAAGAGTTTATTTGTAACATGACTGATTTAACAAGTCTCTTTAAGAAAAATACCATTTTAAGTTTGTCTTCGAATTTAGAAAATAGAAATAGAAAAGTCTACAAATTATTTGGCCATCCGTTAAAATAGCAAATTAAAAAAAAAGTGTAGAGGAAATGGAGGAAAGGGATCATTAAACACCATACAAGAACACTATGCAGAATTAAACAGTGTAAACTGAGGGTAATGAAATACTGAACGGCTTTTCGTAAGAAAAACATTTCAAAGTATGACATTTGGGATTTTATGATCTATCCCAAAGAATATATAGGCATTCATATATATACAAAATGTTTTTAAGTACTGCAAATAACTCATAATTTCTACATAAATTATCCTAATTAATAAAAATGGTAGCACATGGAGATTATTTCCTTTTAATTTATTGCTTAGTTTGAACACATGTCCCACCAATCACAAAATACCTAGTGTGACCAAATACATGAGAAATCCATGTAAGAATCACAAAGTGCCTTGCAGCTTTCTGTCAGGATGCTAAGATATGTAACAATGGAGACACAGCTTGTCTCAATTATAAGGTCCAATCATTAATCTTCTTCAGAACTGGAATCATCCTCTTGGTCAGAGAGTTCAGGGACAGGGAAGCGGAGAATGGCAGCTACTCCAGTCAGCTGACTGAGCTGTTCCCCTGATACATGAAGACTAGAGAATATCCTAACTGTGCCCGCATTCTCTTTCACACTGTCCACAAGCTTCACATACCGGCTTCGTGTGGCGACATCCTGGTGCCTGAACAGCTCATCGCTGATGAGCAATGTGTCAATTGCCATTGCCTCATTGGCCTTCTCCACCTGCTTGAGTCCGTAAAAAGCTCGGTCAGGTTCATGTTGTAACATTTTATAGAAGTCATCCAAGGCTTTTACTTCCCCAGCAGCTTTAGTGTCTGAAAGGCGGCTAGCTACAGAAGGGTCACAAAGGGCCTCTTTCAGGGAGTACTTGTGTCCAGAGGAGGCATGTACCTAGAATCATAATTATGAAAGTTAGACAAAAGAATCTTTTAGAGTACACATTAATCAGTCTGCAATGACCTAAAGCCAAAAGCACAAATAAGGCTTTAAATGTTTGAGGACTTAAGCAAAGTTTACTATGTAAACAGGCTATTTAACAACTCTTTCATTTCATTATTTCACTTACAATCACAGTCCAGTGAACACTTTCTCCTCTTGCACTTTTCCCAGTTCTAAAATTTAATTAATTTGTTCATACAAATCCCTCTGCCCACTCTTAATTATCCTTGGATAAGATTTTTACCTGAAGAAACTTGGACCGATTTTCCAGGAGCACTTTGTTGTCGGTCTTCACTGCTTGTTGAAACATGTAGTCGCAGAACTGCTCCCTCACAAATCCTGGGCTGGCCACCAAGATGCACTTCACAACATCAAAGTTTATGTGGCGCTGGATAGCCTGGACCACCTGTTCATAGAACCGCTCCAAGGCCCGGTCATGTTGGGAACAGTTGCCTTTCCGTTTCCTAGGGATGTTCACCTCCACCTTGGCCCGAGTGAGGGTCATGCTGGGAGTGACTAAGCAGATATGGGCGAGGCCTTCCTGCATCACCACAGCCGCCACATCTGCACTCCAGGCTGGGTCACAGGCCTGCTCGATGCGCTCCAGAACCACACTGTCCCATTGTTTCTTGGCCAGGGTGAACTGGCGGTTGGGCTCCAGCTCAATGGTGTGGTAAGCCCCCATCTTGACATACTCATTCTCTTGGATGTTGGTTCCCTTAACCCGCAGCTGGCAGGCTTGAGAGTCAAAATCGATGGCCTCCACGCAGAGAGTGAGAGTAGTGCGGACCCTGTTGCTTCCTACGCTGCCCGTGGAGGACTCCGTCTGCACCTTGCGGATGGTGGAGGCACGCAAGCTGTCGCCCACCTGCACTAGATTGTAGGTGTGCCACATATCCTCAGGTTCTTCGGGGACTAGGGTCACCTGGCCCGCATTATCTTTCTCAATGTCCTTCCTCACGAGCTTCATGACCTCCGCGGGGGTTTAGAGGCAGAACAAGAGGAAAGGAGAAGGTACTCAGTGCGAAAGGGGCAGGAAGGGAAAGGGAGTCTAGGTCGGGAAGGGGGCGGGGTCCGGTTCCTACAGCCGCTTGCCTGGCAGGAAGGAAATACCTTAGTTCCGACTCAAGCGGCCACGGGGAGCACTTACTCTAGCCCTTCTTTTCTTAGTCTTCCGGCACACTGCGCCAGACCCGCGCCAGACACACAGCAGCAAACACGATCTTCTCCGATGTTCCAGCAGCCAGCACGGAGCCGGCGGCTGATGCAATGAGAGCGCATGCTCAGCCCGCGTCCCACCTCTCGGCGCACGTTTTACGTCTCCACAGGGGAGGCGGGGCTGCAGTTTGTGCGGGCGCAGGCGCACTAAGAGCTAAGTGCGTCCGAAGACTAAACCGAGAGGGAAGTGTTCAGAATCTTTGTGGCTAGTCATTTTAGTGCTGAACTTGGACTTCCTAAGTTTTTTCTTCCAAACCTGTTTGTGCAGACTCTGGGGAGTACGTGAGTGCAAATTTTCACCCCAGCTGTCCTTCTCTGCCCCGGGTAAATCCAATTTTAAAAACTTAGTGTTCACTAAAAGTAAAAGGAATTCTCAAAAGTGCAGACTTGGCCTCAGCGTTCTGAACTGTGCATGCCTTATCAGCACTCAGACGCTATACGCCTGTTGGAGTTGGTATTTCCAGAAACGGTTTCTAAGAACTACGGTCACGGTGGATCCGAGCTCAGATCAACGTGCCCATCTGTTTTCTGCACTTAATTGCCGTGTCTGCACGATCTGACTACCCAGATGTTAAAGCACTGACCTCAGAGAGAGAGAGAAGAAACCATCTGTGGAATTCACCCCTGGGTGGACCTCTCAGTTGCTTGGCCTGATGTCCTGAGAATCCCAGAATCCAAAACTGGCAGTCTCCGCTTTACGCAGCTCAATAGCCTGTGAAATGTTTAGGTTGGGGGTTGGGTCGCAAAAATTTAGGGCCGGATCTTCACTGCCTAAGTTGAGCTGAGGATACTGGAAGTGGAGAAAATCTGATGTACTAGGACCAACCCGACTGAATGGCTACAAAATTGATTTTAAAGAAAATCCTTAAGTCACTTAGCCTTTTTATGGTGGTGGGGGTTTGAGAAGTGAGGATTGCCTCTTAAAAAGATCAGTGAATATAAAAAAGCACCAGAGAGGGGGCGCCTGGGTGGCTCAGTGGGTTGAGCTTCTGCCTTTGGCTTAGGTCACGGTCTCACGGTCCTGGGATCCAGAGATCGAGCACCACACCGGGCTCTTTGCTCGGCGGGAGCCTGCTTCCCTCCTCTCTCTGCCTGCTTCTCTGCCTACTTGTGCTCTCTCTCTCAAATAAATAAAATATATATATAAAGAAAGAAAAGCACCAGAGTTAAAATGAGATGGGGAGGGGCTCCTGGGTGGCTCAGTGGTTTAAGCATCTGACTTCAGCTCAGGTCATAATCTCTAGCGTCCTGGGATTGAGCCCCCACAAGCTTCCGGCTCAGCGGGGAGTTTGCTTCTTCCTCCCCCTCAGCCCCTCCCCCTCTGCTCCTGCTCATGAGCTGGATCTCTTGCTCTCTCTCAAATAAATAAAATCATAAAGAAAAAAGAACAGAGGAGGTGAACAGAGTAGTCCTACGCACATATCTTCTCATTCTCTTTTTTATCTTGTGTATGGCACTGGAAGGGAATCTTAAACCCAGAACTGGTGAGACCAGGATGAAAGGGAGGAATCTGACTTTGGCACAAGTCTGGATACTGACACCTCAATTATCTTCCTCGGAGATTCTCAGGGGACACAAAATCCTTTCTAAAGCTCTAGTACAAATTAGAGCCATTGTTTGTTTTGTGGCTTCTCTCCCTCCCTCTCTACCTCCTTTTCCTCTTCCTTCCACACTTTCATGTCATATTGAATGCCCTCATAAAGTTTCTGAGACTGCCTTCTTCCACTTCCAAGAAGACCTAGCAACTTTGAGTAAAGAACTGACTGCACCAAAGTGTCAAGATGGCTTGCCTCTCCAAAGGACATTTCCTAACTTGGAGAGATGAATACTTTGAGTTGGTCCTTGATGACCTAAATAGAATTTACTTCTCTCCAAAGTCTGATAAAGATTAAAAAGCACAGAATCACAGTAGCAGGCATACAGTAGGGTCTCAGTAGGTGTTAAGTTTTTCTTGAAGAGCTATCATTTATTGAATATTCACCAGGTACTTTCCTATACTCTTCTAATCCTCTTCTGTAAATATTTGTTGTCCTCATTTTGTAGTAAGAAAATGAATTACAGAAAAATAAATGTATTCAGGATCACATAACCAGTTTTTAAATTCAGACCTGCTTAACTAACATCCTCTCCTCTGTTCGGTGTTGCAGGCTATATTAGAGATGCTCGAAATTATCTCTGCAACCACAAATTATGTGCTGTCATCCACTTCCACTTCCCCTTAATTGTCACCTTTATGAGTTAAAGACCCCAGCTTAGGAACCAACTAAGAGCATCTGAAAGGCACCAGTCCCTTCCTTGCTTTTATTACTTTTAAAATCTTTATATTCATCCATTCAACATAGTTTTCCTTCTTCCTAGCCCAGGTCACCAATATAATCCTTGAGAAAAATCTACTATTCTACTTTAGAAAAATATGCATGTATTTCTACATTTAAAACCTGTGGGAAACCCACATTGACTGTTAATTCTCTGGTTAAAAAGCTTATTTAAATTATGGGCCAAACTACTTTAGGCTGTCTTTTTATCATTTTACTTAATTTTTTAAGATTTTATTTATTTATTTATTTATTTATTTATTTATTTATTTATTTATTTGACAGAGAGGGATAGCAGAAGCAGGCACAGTGGCAGGCAGTGGGAAGCTGAGGGAGGGAGAAGGAGAAGCAAACTCTCTGCTGAGCAGAGAGCCCGATGTGGGGCTCCATCCCAGGACCCTGGGATCGTGACCTGAGCTGAAGGCAGATGCTTAACCAACTGAGCCACCCAGATACCCCATGGGCTGATTTTTAAACATATGTGCTTCAGTGATTGAACATACTACAAATTTTTTCGTAGAATTACTATTCGATCTGAAATGGAACTATTTTTTAGTAACTGGAGCTTACTGTTGAATGATCAGACATTTTCTCCCAGATTTTGTGTGGTAACTTAATATTTCTAGACTAATTACATTTTTATTTTGAGTTAATTAGAATTCCCATTCCCTACTAATTAAAATCAAATTCCCTAGTATTCAAGGCCTTCATAATTTGGCCTTACAAGCTTTATTTTCCACTTGCCCCCTCCAGCACCCTATATTCGACAGGAGTAATCTTTGCTCCTCATACATCCCAAGAACTGTCTACTTGCTGCTCTTAACTCATGCCGTTCTCTCTCTTTAAAATGTCACTGCCTCTCACTCCCATCTCCATAAATCATACTACTTTTTAAGTACTAGCTTAAATGTTATCTCACATTTGAAGCCACTCATTATATTAAGTGGAATACTTGTCTTTTCTTTCTTATCGAACTCTGAGTGGATTCATCCTTTTATTCTCCACTGACCCTTGAAAAATCCCTTGCATATAGTAGGCACTTGTACATCGATGATAAGCTGAGTGGATCAGATGTAAAGTGTGGCAGCTATATGAACATTATCACAGACAGTTCTTAAGGCATGATATTGTTATCAGCTATAGTTCCCTTAATAATGGTATGTAAAAAATAATTCCTCTTCTTGTCAAACTGCTGTTGTTATAGCAGTTATGTAATAGCAGTTCATAACATTTTCATTCTTTACCAAAATATACAAAATCAGGAAAAAACCCACGATTTAGCTTTGTTACTTTAAATTATAATTTTATATTTACTTATTGACTTTTTGAAATAGAAACCTTTATATTAGTAACTTTATATCTATTTTTCTTATTTTATTTATATGAATCACTCTAGAATTAAAATAAAAGTTTTCAATTTGTTGTTTTTGATATAATTCCAGTCTCAAAAAGAGTACTGGGCTAGAAGTCAAATGTCCTGGATTGTAATTTTTACCCGGTCAGTTGTTTTTTCTCTAACTTTTGGCAGCCATTAGTCTCTTAGAAACTCCGTTTCTTTTACTTAAGAATCGAGGGCATTGAATTAAATAATTAAAATTACTTAATTGTAAAGATATGCAGCAAAAACCTTTTAAAAAAGTAAACACTACCCATAATCTCAACCTATCACATTTATTTTCAATTTTGCATAGTACCTTTTGAATTTTATTCTTCCTAAGGTCCATTGCAGTGGTAAAAGATCAATACCAAGTTTAATATTTGCACAGCAAAAGTCAGCAGACATGAGTCATGATCTTTCTAGCAGATTACAGCATCTTTAGATAAGTCCCCTAACAGCTACAAACCTGAAGTTTTCATTCTAAATTGTAAATCAGGTTATTTATCCTGTCTCTCTCATTTGATAACCCCTATAAGGTTCTAATGAGATTATAATACTTTGTAAACTGTAGAGTTCTATAAACAGGTGAGATACTATAGTATATCTCTAAGAATGTCTGGCCTGAAGCTAGAAATCTGGATCAGATTTCTGGGGCAAGGGCTCACATTAACATGACCATAATTATTCAGCCTTAGAAAAATAACTGGTTCAGTAAAGTTGACTGATGGATAATCTGTTGGGTACCATTAATTTATACTAGTATCTCTTCTCCAGAGAAACCTTACATCAGCCCTAGTGCATGAATTCATGTACCTCGTTGGTGAATTGGATTACAGATCTTCTTGCTATTATAGTGGTATGTTAGAAATGGTTTGTATGACAGCAGCAGGGATTATGAGCTCCTGAAGAATGGAAATATTGTTTGAATACCCTAGGCTTACCGCAGTAAGGGCTGTATAAATGTTCTTGTTCCTAGTATTTTTTTGCAAGACTTAACTTTCCTGAAACACATAATAATCTTTTCCTTCCTCTGCTTAGAGCACCTTGGAGGCTCCTCCCATCATTGCTTCTTTGCTTATCTATGCCTTTTTCAGACTGTGAGCCTACCTTTTATTTGTCTATGTTCCTGAAACCAAGCACAGCAATTGTTATATAAACATAGTAATTATATGAAAGAATGCATAATTGTTAGTTCTCTTGTATTTATTTTTAAAGATTTTATTTATTTATTTAACAGAGAGAGAGATCACAAGTAGGCAGAGAGGCAGGCAGAATGAGAAGGGGAAGCAGGCTCCCCGTCTGAGCAGAGAGCCCAATGCAAGGCTCGATCCCAGGACCCTGAGATCATGAACTGAGCTGAAGGCAGAGGCTTTAATCCACTGAGTCACCTAGGCACCCTATTAGTTTTCCTTTAATGCAGAATTTTTAACTTCTCTATCACTAGCATCTTAAAATTAGGAAAACATTTTGTTTTATAATGTTACTAACATTTTAAAGAGAAGATAACTCAAGGTTAATTTCTATAAACCTATTTCAATTTTTGAGATACACATGCTTGGGTAAGAAAATGGATTATTTTAAACACATCTTACTGAGGAAAAGATCTTAAAATGTTGTAAATAATGTATAATAGTTTTATTATGCCTGTTTAGAAAATGGTCTTTGCAGAACAAGTCAGAGCTCTGATTATGAATATCTAATAATAAATGTAATCATTTTTGTAAAGGGAATGTTCTAACCTCAGGTTGTTCAAAGATGCCCATGTGACCTCCACAAGCAAAGCTACGTGTACAGCTGGGAAAAGTATTCAGCTAATTCAGGCAAAAGGGGAAAAGGGCAAGTTTTTGTTTTTTTGTTTTTTATAGAGATCCACTATTTGGATAAAACAATATTAATGTTTTTGCACATAAAGTGAATTCTTAATACCAACCAGTGCATATATTTTAATCTCCCTTTACGACTTAGTTGACTTTTTAATCTTCCTTTTAAATAATGGAAGACTTTAGGTAAAAAATTAGGTCCCTTCATATGTGTATAGCCCTGGCACTAATCACCATTTATGACAGAAATTTAAGGTTTGCCAAAACTAGTCATTGATCCTGTGCAACTAAAACATTTTTGATTATTTTATTATCACGTTTCTGCTGAGGCAGAGTATTAAGATGAAGCTCATTCTTGGGATTTGGTGAGGCTGCTAATGATAGAGGAACAATTATCCCCTGTAGCAGATACAAAAAAAAACTAAGAAGAGGGACAAGGTTCGTATCACTGTCTCCAGAAAGAGTGTCATTTGTATCCAGGAGTAGGTTTGAAATTTTATGATGTAGTTTTTAAAAATACAAAGAAATGTGATAGAAAATTACTATGTAGATTTATTGTATGTTATGTTTGTGATTTTCAGGTGCACATTTCCCTACCTTTCAACATCTCTAAAACTGGGAGTTGTTTAAAAGTCTAATAATTGTAATTGGATTGGCAGCACTTTTTTTTCTTAGTAGTGAATGAAATAATGATGCATTATTCAATTGATGGTGTCTTTCATTCAATTAGAGATAAATATGGGGCTGTATACATTATATAGACATATATATGTATAGATATATATACACATACCTCATTTTGAATAGAAAATCTTAACTGAAAAAATTTACAAAGGCCTTGCTTTTAGGCTGACTAAAATGTTTCTAGCAAGGAGAGACATATAACTCAATTGGGGTCATTCTATATATTCTTAATATCCAGAGATAGTTATCTGAGTTACAATTAATATAGGGTGGGACATCATCTAATTTCATGATATACCTAAAAATCATGAAAATATCAGATTCACATGAATTAGGTCCTTTTTAAAGTCTTTTTTTATAAAGATTTTATTTATTTATTTGACAGAGAGAGAGAGAGAGAGAGAGAGAGAGAGAGATCACAAGTAGGCAGGGAAGCAGGCAGAGAAAGAGGGGAAGCAGACTCCCTGCTGAGCAGAGAGCCCGATGTGGGGCTCTATTCCAGGACCCTGAGATCATGACCTGAGCTGAAGGCAGAGACTTTAACCCACTGAGCTACCCAGGTGCCGCCTTTTTAAAGTCTTTTAGACGGTTATGCTTGGCTTTAACATTCAGAGGGTTGAGCAAGAAGGAAATGGACTTGCATTTTGATAGCCTATATGGCATATTATTTCACAGCATGAGATTTGAGATCAGAGAGTAAGCTGGGCTCAGGCTCTGCCATTTATTAGTTATAGGACTTTGGACAAATTAATCTCTTAGCATTTTGGTTTCTTCATCTTTAATATACGGATAATAGTTCTAAAATCAAATAAAATTAAAATAAAATTTTCCTTTTTTTTGAGATTAAAGTGAAATAATACATGCAAAGTTTTTGGCACAAGGCCTCACACATAATATGTTCCCAATAAATATGTGCCTTTCAGCATTGTGTTAGTTTTTCTCTGTTATTGTATGTCCTAACTTTATTCCCCAGGAGGTTTAATTCTGCCATTTGGACTTGGCCAATGAGAGGGCTGGGCAAGATTTTAGAGGGTAGGAGGAAAAGAAGAGGGTATTTATTTGTCCTGCTCCCTTCTGGCTGGGCTTCAATTGTGGTTCTAGCTGCATTCCTCTTCCTATGCCCCAGCTCCGTCTAACAGCCCCACTCCCATAGCTAGAGTTCACTGCTACCTCCTCAGGCCTAAGAGTGATAATGGCTTCTCTTCCCACTGTTGCTTCAGATGCTTTCCTCTCACTATTGTTTGTCCTTAGGTGCTCTACCATCTTTTGTCAGTTCTTTAAATGCCTCTTTAAACAGTCCTTTATTAAACTTTCTTTAGTTAAATGCTTTATATGTGTCACTAGTTTTTTGCTGAAACTTTGACATAAAATAATAATCTTTGTTGACAAATCATTTTACAATACTGTTAAAAGCTAATACAAGACAATTTTTAATCCAATGGGAAGTTTATCGGCATGGTGATTTGTTGTGATATAAACGCAGGTTTGAAGGCTGGAGAGAGTTGTTTAGATGGCAGGGGGTGGTGGGAAGGAAGGGTGGAGTTCTTTTCTAGATATATAAAACAACAGGATCATAGCCACAGTGGCAAAATGAGGATGAAGATTATGTAGAAAATAAGAAAATGTGGCTGACTCTCATGCTAAGTTTACACTTTAGGGGTTGTTGGACAGAAAAATGGTCTCCCAAAGATGTTCACTTCCTAATCCCTAGAACCCGTGAATATGTTACCTTATATGGTAAAAGTGACTTGGCACATATGATTAAATTAAGGATCTCAAGATGAGGAGATAATCCTGCATTATCCAAGTGGGTCAAGTGTAATTAGAAGGATCCTTTTCAGAAAGAGGCAATAGGGTCAGAGTCAGAGAAGGAAATGGATGATGAAGCAGAGTCAGAGGGAAAGATGTGAAAATGCTATTCTGCTTCCTTTGAAGATGGAGGATGGAACCACAAGCTAAGGAATGCAGGTGGCCTCTAGAAGCTGGAAAAGGCAAGGCCATGGATTTTCCCTGATAGAGGCTTCAGACGACACAAAGCTCTGTCCACCTTTGATTTTAGCCCAGTGATACTTTTAGCTTACATAACTGTAACATAATATATTTGTCTTGTTTTAAGCCAATAAATCTATAGCAATTTGATACAACAGAAATAGGAAACCAATATAGGTATACTAGGAGAGAGAGGGTGTTGGATTAGGGCAAACACTGAGTGGTTAGTAGAGAATTCTGGATTTCATTTGAAGACAATAAAGAACCACAGAAGTGTTTTTGTTTGTTTGTTTTACTAAAAAGACTAATATATAATGAAAATTACTTATTAAGAAGATAAATAAAAGTTGGGTACAGATTTGCAACATGAAGAACTCTCTATGGTACTGTGCATGGGCAGGTATGGTGATGAGACCACAGATTAGGTGTAGATTCTTTGAATTGAGAAGTTTCCAGGAAAGCTGACAATGTGATGACTGATTGGAAAACCCTCAAAGGAGAAGAAGTCAAATTTCAGATCCTTGTGTTGTGAAATGGGCATAAATATAGCACATATGAGGAACCTATTGATTCTGACGCAATAAATTCTAAATTTTAGTATGATTGAATAACACACACACACACACACACAAAAGGGAAGTACATTTTATAAAGTTTCATTCTTGCCTTTTTAGAGGATGTGCAAACTGCATTTGATCCTTTCTGCATAGTGACTGCTTATTTGGTAAAATGAAAAAGGTACAATTTGAATACTTAGAAAACTTCGGATTTTGTACAACGACAACAAAATGCAAACGCCCTCCAAAAAGTTTGAGCAGAAGAGGTATCATAGGTCAATTAAGTGTAAAGGGCAGGGACAGTAGCTGGTAAGTTAAACCATTCACTGGCTATAAAGCTGTTCAGAAGTTACTACTGTTTGGATTACTGGACACTTCCTGAGTAGTGGAAAATGTCTGGATGAAAAGTCAATAGCTCATAATTAACTCTCTTAATACCACCTCACTGTGAAAAAATGTTTGCTTGCAAATAATCCTTTTCTCAGGGATCTTCATAAAACTTAACAATGCTTGGGCCTCTAAATCAGGGTAAACTGGCTGGATCACCCTGTGTTTAATGTAAAAATGCTAAATTAACTAATACCAGTAAGCATGCCAGCAGTAAAGACACTGAATATTGAATATTGATGATACGCTAAATCCAATCATTAACCTAACCATTAATCACATCACTTTAACACAAAACTTCACCAATATGCCTTTTTCTTTCACCATTACAACTCTCCCCACTCAGTATCTGGTAAAATCTGACTACGGGTTAATCATTTGGAAAAATCTTAGAAAATGCTATGGTTCAACTTTTTTCTAAATTGGATATAGCTTTGCATTTCCAGTGTTGTTTTTAAAGTCCTGCCTTAAAAAAACCTTTTATACAAAAGTAACAATACTGTATTTTGCATTTAAAAAAATAACCTGCTCTGTGGCTATCCCTTTCTCAATTTTAAAGTGTTCCACCTCCTTATATAGAAACATCATTTCAGGACAAGAAGCAATTTTGCCTTGCATTCCTTTCTTTCCTCATTCTGTAGTAGAAAAGATCTTGAATACTTGACAGC
>CM052809.1:104535508-104555456 GCA_028533885.1 Nasua narica
TAGGATGGGCTGCCCTGAGAGGTTCAAGGCCATCAAATCTCAGTAACATGACCCATCAGATTACAAAATGATTAACTACTTAATAAATATATTTAAAACCCTTTTTCTCACGTTTCCAGCTTTCATATTTTCATTTCTTAGTCCTGTTTTCAAAATTGCACAAATAAATATCTAGAAAAATCTCATGTTGGATCACAGTTCAAACCCATCTGACATTACTCAAACTCCTTTGCTTGCATTCAGTGGTCTCATATCCCAGTTTGGGTTTCCAACCCATCTTCATTAACTTGTATCATCGCCCTGCCTCTTTATGTCCTTTTCCTGGGAAAGCCTTGACAAGTAAACTGTACATCTCATCTCTCTGTCTATAGTCTCAGTTATGTCTTATGCCTCTCAGTATGGTCCATTGGGCTTTGCACAATAATCAAATACTGATTAGCTGATTAATGCTCAGGCATTTAAAAACCATGATAAATGCTTTCTTCAAAATATCTCTTCAAATTGCTCAGTGTTTTCATAAACATATAATAGTGTGCGTATATATGTAAACATATGTGTATATATTCATGTATGTACATATGCATCTGTGGGCTCTAGAAAACTACAGTATTATTGAATTAGAAAGAAAAAGAAATTACAAAATTATATCTTATTGAAATAAAGTAGGGTTAAAACATACAATATGATGAAGGTTATAATTATTGGGAACTTTAGGTTTCTTTTTGGGGGTTAATAAATACTTTCATTTTAAATTTTTGAAAATCTTCTCTCTTCTCTAGGACTTGAAAACTAATGGTGATAACCAGCACTACCAGTGCTGTGGTTAAAGTTAACTTTTATGTGTGTTATGAGTCTTACAGCAATATTTAATAATTTTCCTCATTTCACATCAATGCAAATATAGAGACTGAGAAAATAGTTATTGCTGGAGAGTTAAATTTAGAATTACTGCTCATTTTCTGAACTTCAATAAATCTAAACATAAACAAGTGTCAAGCAAGATATTCTCTTAACCAATTTTATCCTGGCAGGAAGGTATGTTATTACGTAAACTGAGGCTCAGAAAGGTTAAAAACCAGGGTCACAAACTAGTCATTACATAGGGTCACCTGACAGGAAATGTTAAGCTCTAGACTTTGTACAATGTACTCTTCTATTTTAAATGAGATCTAATCTGATCAGATCTCTTTGACAGTTTGGAAATATGGGTGAAAAACAGAAGTACCTTGAGAGGTTAGAGACTGAACTGATTAAGAATTTAGAATATGGAATCTATAAAATGAGGCAAAAATATTTGGGATTACTGGTTAATATCTCAAAAATAAAAACATACATTTCATACTAAAAGTATTTTCCTTAGAGGTAATCCAATATATTGTGAGTATAACTACAGGAGTGAGTAGGGTTTTTTTTTTGTTTTTGTTTTTGTTTTTAAGATTTTATTTACTCTTTTGGGAGAGAGAGAGAGAGAGGGAGAGAGAAAGTGAGAGAGAGAGCATGAGAGAAGAGAAGGTCAGAGCAGACTCCCTGCAGAGCTGGGAACCAGATGTGGGACTTGATCCCGGAACTTCCGGAACTCCATATATCCACTATATATGACCTGAGCTGAAGGCAGTTGCTTAACCAACGGAGTCACCCAGGAACCCTGGAGTAAGTAGGGTCTTGAGTTAAACTTCTTGTATTCATGCCCAGGAACCACCAGGTGGGAGCTGTGTGTCCTAGGAAAACTTATATAGCTCTCTGAGGCTCAGTTTTCTCAAACATAAAATGGGGATAAAAATATTGATTCCCTCTGAAGATTATTGTGAGGATTAAATGAGACAAATCTATGAATCATTACGCTAAATGCCTTGATTAAAGTAGATAGAAATGAATTATTCTTCTTCCCAGTTGTAGGAGAATTAAAATTGGACAGTGGGAATATAGGGCAGGGTCTGTATGTGGTGGGGCCCTAGGAAGTGATGCCATTTGATAGGCATCAAAAGAGAATGCTAGTGTTTGGCCAAAACCATTTCTATCAACTCTTGTTATTATTTCTTGAATTCTCACCTGGAATTCTTACTTTGTATTAGGGAATTATCTTGAAAATATCCCAAGAAAATGGATATAAATTAAGACATCAGAACCCGTTATGACATTAACAAGGACTTACTTTTCAAATTAGCTAGATGTGAAGGGGATTTTTTTTTTTTTTCCACAAGAAAAGAACATATCACTAAGGGGTTGGAAATAGGGGAGGGTCTAGAGTTCTGCTACTGGTGAAGGCCAGGGATCTTTGGTAGTTAGATCATGGGTTCTTAAAACCTCAGGATAAATAAGGTACTTCCACCTTTGTAGAAGGGTGGTATTAGTTTTAGTCAATAATAAATACTTTTTAAAACTTTTTATGTTAAAATAACAGATTTTTATAAGAAAAATGTAAAATAATGTTTTAAAAAAGTTAAATATGAGGTTTAAAATATATTTTAGTATAGCATCAAATTGTGCTTTCTTCCCCCCTCCTCAACTCTGAGGTGTTAAGGAGAGGTAATATTGTCTAGAGCTGCTCCTGTTAAGATTTCATAAACATTCAGATTTTTAAATTTTACTATGTATATATTCAGGGAGTTGTTCTCCAAGATAGTGATGCTAACTCACAAAGCTAACTCATATGGGCAACTTAGTTTAGTTGAATAATTTTTATTTATTTATTTATTTATTTAAAAGATTTTAGTTATTCATTTGAGAGAGTGTGAGAGAGGGTGAGTAGAGGGAGGAGTGGAGAGAGAGGGAGAACTTCAGACTCCCTGCTGAGCATGGAGTCTAACATGGGCCTCCATCTCATGACCTTGAGATCATGACCTGAGCTGACATCAAGAATCAGAGGCTTAACCAACTGAGCCACTCAGGCACCAGAATTGAATAATTTTTAAGTTCCTGCTATGTACTGGACTTCAGGACTATGTTCTGCAGAGGCCAAAACAGGGAGAACACTTGTTTTTCTACTGAAAATCTGCTGTCTATTAATTTCTTTCACTTGGAACATGGGAGATAAAACAAGCAGTTTTGTTCTCAATTATAACATTGACATGTTTCATTTTAAGCCTGTTAAATTAAGCAGTCTAGTGGAATTACCATATTAGTGTTGTTACTTCAACTTGAGAACCTGTGATTGCTTCTTCTATGACCAAAACAAAGTCACAATGATGTGAAGCTTAAACTTCACCACCAACCAAACTTTTTTGTTGTTGTTATTGCATAATGTTCTTGTGTGAATGTTTTTTCACTTAAAATATAAAATAGGTGTTCCTCCCACCCTATTTCCTGAACAACTCTATGCCAGAAACTTGGTCCAAAGACATTTGGGCAACTGGTACTTAGGAAAAAAAATTGAATTTAGAATCCTAGTGAAGGACAGTTCTAAACACTGTAGGAGACTCCTAAAACTTATTAGCAGACTTCAACATGAGTGACACACTAAGGCTGCCCTGGGGGAGGGAATACCAGGGTGGTGCCCTGGTAAGAATATTTAAGTCATGGCACTCTTGACTCACGATAGCCATCACTGATGAGCAGTAACATTTTAGCTGCAATGCTGGATTCCTTAATTTGCAATGTGAGTTAACTATTTTTTAAGTTATTAGGCAATTCTGGGATTATTTGAGCAGGTTGATTTAATTAATTTACTCATTTTCCTTTCACCGTTTCTAAAGAGTTAAAGCAAGCAGGTGGGGTCTAAAATCTCAGGACTCAAACAAATAAATTTTTAGTTAGTAATTAACCCAAGAAGATTGATATTTCTTGTAATAGGACTGGGTCACTATATATGAGGGGGAAATACTCTTGTAGTTAATAAAAAATAAATACATCAAGAGAAAGGGAGTCTATTATTTGGTTCTGAAATAGTAACACTTAAATAGCTTGTTTTACAAATTATGTGGCTATTTTTCATCTGCTCTACTAGACCATAATCTATACCAAGACAGTCAATTACTCATTTTTATTGCCTGCAGCATCTGCCCCCATGTAATTCATTCATTCAAACATTTAAACATTTATGGTGTTACCTCTGTGCAGCAGGAAATCTTCTGGCTCCCAGGATTCAGAGATGTTGAAATGCTTGGGACTATCCTCAAGAGCATTCACAAGATACCTGGAGATATGCATAGAATGATCTTCCTAATTGTGTCTGATGAGCCCTATAACAGAGCATAAGTCAACAGGACGAAAAAGACAGGGTTTCATAAAGATGATGGCCCTGAAATGTAGGCTTGCAGGAAATGGGGAGAGGGTTTCACAGGTGATGGAAAAGGATAATGGGCATGCCAGGCAAAGGCAGCATGAAATGGATGAATAGAATGGAATAAAAGTTAGGAAATGCAAGTAAACTTCTGACCAGATTTGAAAGGATCTTAAAAGGATGCCAAGGAATTTGGACTTCTTATAAGAAAAGAATATTTTCATAGTTCTGAGTGACATATACAAACATGTTTTTTACTCTGTGCTAATTTTTTCCTCTCATATGTGTCCTGAAGTGGTGTGATTTACTCTAATTTTTGTAGTAGAGGAAATTAAATATATTAAATCCATGAGGCATATTGTGAACCTTCTATTCCCTGAATTTTTATGCAATGCCTTCTTTAAGGAAATTTATTATTATTTATTATCAATAAATACAGTTATATGCACTAGCAAAATAAAGGTGGAAGGCTGGACATTAATCTCTGACAAAGAGTACAAATAATCTAGAAGAAGAATCTTTGGTGATTCTTTTGAAATTTGAAGAAGATGAAAATGAAACCACTAGCATGATGCCCAAAGAAGTTTTAGATACTCCAATTGGACACCATAGAGTAGATACGTAAACATTAAAGATATACTGCCAATGTTGGACATTTTAAGCATTTTGGTCCCAAAGTTGGGATGAGGGAGCCATGAACTCGTAATTATCCAAGTCTTTGTTCTGTGGGGGTGAGGACTTATTTGAAAGGCCCTACACTGAAAGAGGAAATCCCAGGGCTTTTCATGAAAGTGCCATGATTAGGTGATCTGTCTCCAGAAAAGGAAAGTGTTGTAGCCAAGAAGATAGAGCCAGAGACTGAGAGTCAAAAACCCACTAAAACTGCCAGGGTAAAGCAAGAATGAAAAGGTAAGTGTGAGTAGGCAATGAAGATGGAAGCATTATGGAACAAGATTTGAACTGGCTGGGAAAATTCAAAACTAAGGCCCTAAATACCAGGATCTGCCTGAGTTTTTCTTTCATGTGGGCACAGATGTGCTACAAGGGAGCAAGAGAAGAGTTTAAAAGAGTTTAAAATACCTACTATGGAGCTTTTAGTCTGAGCCACAAAAAGTAATAGGACCAGTAATTCTGATATTAGTGTATTAGTAAGGTTAATAAAAATGATAATATTAATTAAGCAACTATATATTTATATTGCAGGGAATAACTTTAGTCACAAAAAATATGAAGTATAAAAAAACTATTTTTATGATACTACATTTGTCTCTTGAGCTCTCAGGATATACGAAGAGATAATTCAGTGTTTCCCTCCCCTCTCTCCCTCCACCCCCTCGAACTGCCTCTTAAAAAAAAATTTGATTCCTGCTTAGAAGAAAAGAAAAATGTAGGAATATGTGATCATTCATTTCATTTTCACAGAAACTATAGAAATTTATTGAATTCCTTGGGTGAAAAAGAGTCATAAAGAATATAAGAATGAAGAGAAATTGGTAGAGCCTGAAATGGAGAAATGGGACCGAAAGCTACTACAAAGGCAAAGATGGAAAGCATTCAGACATGGACCAAACTGTATTTAAGGCAGAACTTCATTTGCTAGCACCTAGCAGTTGCACAGGAGCTTATTCAGTGCCTCCCATGAGTGATAGATTCATGGCCTACCAGTTGCTGTTGAGTAAGCAGAATATATCATTCATACCAGGATCATTAACCATAGTAAGCTGTTGTGTTGGCTTAGGGACGGCCTGAGTCAATCCACATATGACTACCCATGAATACAACATAGCTGCCATTAGGAAGAACATTTCTGGAATTATGGGGTAAGTAATGCACCTCCAAATATCCACTCCTCTATAAAAGTCATTTTATTGGTAAAAATTGACAATTGGCAAAAAATGTCAAAATCAACTGTTTCCAAACTCTGAAATTAAATGAAGAGTTGCAAATTTCTTTTAACCTAGAAAGGCAGCTAAATCTTGAAAATATAGCTAATTCTTTGAGAAAAATAGAGGTTCAGAAACTTGTGGGACACTATCAAATGTACCAACATGTATGCATGATGGAAGTCCCAGAAAAGAGGCAACAGAGGGGCCAAAAAACATATTTGCAGAAATAATGTCTGAAACCTTTCCAAATCTGGTGAAAACTATTCATATTCATATCCAAGAAGCTTAATAACTCAAACTAAGATAAATCCAAGGAGTTTCACACCTTGATTCATCATAGTCAAACTTTCAGAAGCCAAAAAGAAAGAGAGAATAATGAAAGCAGTAAGAGAAAAGTACTCATCATGTTAAGGAGTTCTCAACAGTCAATTTACTGTTGACTTCTCTTCAGAGATCATGAAGACCAGAATAGAGTAGGAGGATGTGTTCTAACTGCTGAAAGAAAAGACCATTAACCATACACAGCAAGACTAGTCTCCAAAAAAGAAATTTAGATATTCTCACATACAGAAATACTGAGACAAGTCATTGCTAGCAGAACTACTCTAAGAGATACACTAAAGGAGTCTTTCATTCTTGAAGTCAAAAGATACTAGACCGTATCCCAAATTTACATGAAGAAATAACACCAGTAAAGATAATTAAGTATGTAATTGTGGAAGAAAATATAAACATATTGTTTCTTTTCTTTTATCATATTTAAAAGATAACTATGTGAGAGAAATAATTATAATACCATGTTGATGGGCTTATAATTAATAAGATGGAATTTGAATAATAATAGCACAAAAGAAGGGGGGAGGTGGGACTACATTGGAGCAAAGTTTTTGTATACTACTGAAATCAATTTTAAATAGATTGTTTTAAGTTAAGATGCTAATTGTAATCACCAGGGAAACCATGAAGAAAATAACTTAAAAAATGTAAAAGAAAACACAAGGGAATTATCATAGTATCTCATAAAATATCTGTTTAACACAACAACAAAGGCAGTAATGATGGAATTAAGGAAGTTTCCTTACACCATCCAGAAATTAACTCAAAAGAGATCAGAAACCTAAATGTAAGAGCTAAAACTATAACATACACAGTAGAAATACAGCAGTAAATCTTTATGATCTTGAGTTAGGCAGTGGTTTCTTAGATATAACAGCAATAGCACAAGTAATAAAAGAAAAATAGATTAGATCTTATTAAATTTTAAATCTTTTTTTATTTTAAAACTTCAAACGACACTATCAAGAATGTAAAAAGACAACTTACATTAATGGAGAAAATATTTACCAATCATAAATCTGATAAAGACAGAATATATAAAGAACTCAACAATAAAAAAAGATAAGAAATAACCCAATAAAAAACAAAGTTCATAAATATACATTTATTTAAAGAAGATATAAACATACCCAATAAGCACATGAAAAGATGCTAAACAGCAGTTACTGGAAAAATGAAAACTACAGTAAGATATTATATTTAATGCAATCCCTATCAAAATACCATCAACATTTTTCACAGAACTGGAACAATCTTAACATTTATATGGAACCAGAAAGACCCTGAATTGCCAGAGGAATGCTGAAAAAGAAAACCAAAGCTGGGGGCATCACAAGCTATATTACAAGACTGTGATCATCAAGACAGCATGGTACTGGCACAAAAACAGACACATTGGTCAGTGGAATAGAATAGACAGCCCAGGAATGGACCCTCAACTCTTTGGTCAGCTAATCTTTGACAAAGCAGGAAAGAATATCCAATGGAAAAAAGCTAGTCTCTTCAATAAATGGTACTGGGAAAATTGGACAGGCAAATGCAGAAGAATAAATCTGGACCATTCTCTTATACCATACACAAAGATAAACTCAAAATGGATGAGAGATCTAAATGTGCGACAGGAATCCATTTAAATCCTAGAGGAGAACACAGGCAGCAACTTCTTTGACCTTGGACAAAGCAAGTTCTTGCAAGCTACATCTTTAAAGGCTAAGGAAAGAAGCAAAAATGAACTACTGGGATTTCATCATGATTAAAATCTCTGCAGAGTAAAGGAAACAATCAATAAAACTAAAAGCTAAAGAATGGGAGAAGATATTTGCAAGTGACATTACAGATAAAGGACTGGTATCCAAGATCCATAAAACTTCTCAAACTCAACACCCAAAAAACAAATAATTCAATAAAAAAATTGGCAGAAGACATGAACAGACACTTTTCCAAAGAAGAGATGCAATTGCAAATGGCCAATGGACACATGAAAAAACATTCCACATCACTTTCCATCAGAGAAATAAAAATCAAAACCACAATGAGATACCACCTTACACCAGTCAGAATGGCTAAAACTAACAACACAGGGAACAACAAATGTTGGCAAGGATGTGGAGAAAGGGGAACCTTCTTACACTGTTGGTCGGAATGCAAGCTGGTACAACTACTCTGGAAAACAGTATGGAGGTTCCTCAGGACATTGAAATAGAGCTACTCTATGACCCAGCAATTGCACTAGTGGGTATCTACCCCAAAGATACAGATGTAGTGAAAAGAAGGAGCACATGTATCCCAATATTCATAGCAGCAATGTTCACAATAACCAAACTGTGGAAGGAGCCAAAATACTCTTCAACAGATGAATGGATAAATAATACGTGGTTCATAAATACAATGGAATATTACTCAGCCATCAGGAAGTATGAATATCTACCATTTACATTGACATGGATTGAACTGGAGGGTGTTATACTAAGTGAAATAAGTCAATCAGAGTACCAATTATCATACAGATTCACTCATAGGTGGAATATAAGGAATAGGGCAGAGGACAATATGGATGTGGGGTGAAAACTGAATAGAAGAAATCAGAGAGGGAGAAAAACCACATGAGACTCTTGACTCCAGGAAACAAACTGAGGGTTGTGGAAAGGGAGGTGGGTGGGGGGATGGGAAAAGTGAGTGATGGGCATTAAGGAGGGCACATGATATAATGAGCACTGGGTATTATACTGAACTGATGAGTCTCTAAACATCATATCAAAAACTAATGATGTACTATACCTTGGCTAATTAAATTTAAATAAAATAAAATCTGTTGGAATTAATGCCAATAAAGTGACATGTTAAAGTGATATGTTACATAAGTGAAAAAAAGATATTACTTCACACTCACTAGGATGATTATGACAGTCACAAATGTTAGCAAGGATGTGGAAAAATTAACATTCTCATAGACTGTAAAATGATGAAGCCAGTTTAGAAAATAGGTATTTCTTCAAAAAAGTTAAACAGAGCTACCATGTGACTCATCAATGCCACTTCTTGGTGTGTGTGTGTGTGTGTGTACTCAAGAGAACTGAAAACATATATCCACACAAAAACTTGGACATAAATGTTCATAGTAGTACTATTCAGAATAATCAAACAGTAGAAACAACTCAAATGTCCACCAATTGATAAATGGATAAATAAAAGTGCTATATCCATATATGGGGATATTATTTAGACATAAAAAGGAATAAACTACTAACACATGATTTAACATGAGTAAATCTTGAGAACACTCTAATGGAAAGAATCCAGGCACAAAAGGCCACATATTGTGTGATTCCATTTGTATTGAGATGTCTAGAATAGGCAAATATATAAAGAAGGAAAAGTAGATTGGTAGTTGCCAGGGACTGGAGGGATAGGAGAATCAGAAGTGACTGCTAATATGTAAGGGGATTTTTTTCTTTTTTAACGATGATGAAAAGGTTCTAAAATTAGATAGCGATGATGGCTGCACAACTCTGTGAGTAGATTAGAAACCGCTGGAATTGTGTACTTTAAAAGGGTGAATTTTATGTTATAATGAAGGTATTATTAAAAAATAATACTTTGCTAACAAACAACAGATAGATTGAGATCAAGAAGTCTAGTCTACATGCACAATAGTAGAACTAATAAAGAGCAGTTTCTTTAAATTTTGGTAAAACCAATTAGGCTATGTATCTACATTGGAGTATGAAGAATAATCAGTGATTCACAATCACTGCTTATGCTTTCCAACATGTATAGAGATTTTAGAGTAGACTATCTTGATTGTAAATTGTAGTCTAAGGTATTCTGTAGCAATCTGGCTGCAATGCATGTAGATGCAAGACAAATGAAAAATAATATGTTCTTAATTCTCAAATTGTTGCATGTAAAAGCTCTAGAGAGCAACATGAATTACTCTGTTGACAGCGATTACAAACAGAAAAAACAAGCTACCAGCCTTCTTTAAAATAAATATTGTTAATTTATTTATTTAGTTTTAATACTGTTTATTTAAATGTTAGTAGTTGGTTTACTATTTGGTTGAGGTACTCATTCAATAATATCTATTAATTAGAACTATGTATTAAGCAATATAAAATTGACCCAGATTATCTCTGTTGATCACAAAATTTTAAGGCACTTGCATGAAGTAGACAAGAAAACAAATAGTACAGAATATATTCAGTGAGAAAGATCTCTAGATATGAACACAAGATCATGGGCAAGATGAATAGTACAGAGAAATGCTGTCTCAATTTGCTCTCCGCCCTGTCATTGAATCTGTGTTCCTGAGAATCTTAATAAAGTTAGATGTCCTAAAATGGAAAACAGGAAGAAATACTGGCAATAAAATCCCAACAAGTAAGCAACTTCTAATGATCTCTAATTAACTCCTGTAGCTTATTTTAAGAATTATTCCAACTCTTATTTATAAAACATTAGATGGAATTCAAAGTTGACAAAATGAAATAGAATTGAACTGACTCTGTAGTTTTAAGGGATTTTCTTATAATGGTTAAAAAAAACAGGAATCTTGACTGTTCTTCATTCAAAAACGAATCAAGTCAGTAAATGAAGCAAGCCTAGTTGTATCCTAATGTTTAAAACACGTGCAACTATGAATGTACGTATAAACACACACATGTAAAACACACATTCTAGCAAATCATTCACAATATGACACTGGTCTATGAAGAAACACACTGAAGTTAAGAATGCTCACCTACTTAGTTATATGTGGCTCTTTGCAATATTTTATCCTTTTGCTTCCTTTACTGACTTTACATTATAGCTTCATAGGCATCTAAGCAATACTATCTTTCACTATTGTTTGCAAAGCTTTAGTCTCAGGTCATGATCACAGGGTCATGATCACAGGGTTCATGCTCAGCAGGGAGTCTGCCTGAAATTCTCTCTCTCTCTCCCTCTGCACCTTCCCCCCCCACTCAGTCTCTCTCTCATAAATAAATCTTTTAAAAAAGATTTTTATATATTTATTTGTCAGAGAGAGAGAGAGCACAAGCAGGGAAAACGGCAGGCAGAGGGAGAAGCAGGCTCCTTGCTGGGCAAGGAGCCTGATGTAGGACTTGATCCCAGGACCCTGGGACCCAGGACCCTGCCTGAGCTGAAGGCAGATGCTTAGCCAACTTAGCCACCCAGGCATCCCTCAAATAAATAAATCTTTTTAAAAAAGATTTTATTTATTTATTTGACAGAGAGAGAGAGAGATTACAAGTAGGCAGAGAGGCACGCAGAGAGAGAGGGGGAAGCAGGCTCCCTGCTGAGCAGAGAGCTCAACGACGCAGGGCTCAATCCCAGGACCCTGAGACCAGGACCCTGAGACCAGGACCTGAGCTGAAGGCAGAGGCTTTAACCCACTGAGCCACCCAGGCGCCCCATAAATAAATCTTTAAAAAAAATAAATTTAAGGAATGACGACCTGTCATAAACATTAACACACAAAAAAGATCTCAAATGTTATTTATATGACATTATATAATTATTGAGAATTGTTTCATTTATTTATTGTATTTGATTTTCATAATTTCCCTATTACAAAGGCTGAGTAGGTATCTCTAACTTACTTTTGTTTTCAAGAAATTCAGAGCCATATGATGAATGACATTGCCAAAAGTGATACTTTACCCTGGAGGTTTTTTTGTTTTTTTAAATTCTGTGTATCCACAATCTGGGAACATTTTTAAAAGAATTTTTAGAGAATTTACTTTATGTTAAGCTGGTATTTTAATTCTTGTCTGTTTGTAGTAAATACACACAAAATATTCAAATAAATCTCTGGGACACATCTGTTTCCTGTTCATTGTGCACATCATGTTATAAGCTTTTGGAATGAAAAGTGGCATTTAAAAACCTCAAGAAATGACAATAGCAGCAGTGATGATGTTTTTCGGCTCTTACTGATAATGTGGGAACTGATTATTTATCTCAAAAGGTTTTTTTTTTAATAAAATAAAGCAAACTTTGGAATATATTCAGTTAGAAAATAAACCTTGAAATGATGAACCTTGAAACCAAGAGCGATAAAGAAGCGTTTCAAGAAAGAACTCAGTGATTTCTAAACATGCAAATGTTTCTTAAATGCTTGCTCAGATTCTTTTGTTAATTATATGATGCTGTCATAAGTTGATTCCTGGGTGCAATACATATTGTTCTATCATTTAGGTAACACAGGTGGTTGAAGCACCAGAACACATTTTTTTTACCTAAATAGTTACACAGATTTTAAACAGTCATATTTTGGGAAGGTTACTAACTTTTGATTTGGAAAAATATTTATTACAGTTGCCTTAGTTCTTAATTTGCTAAATTAATAAATCTTAGTTTAGACCTTAAAAATATAAGTGATTTGGGGCGCCTGGGTGGCTCAGTGGGTTAAAGGCTCTGCCTTTGGCTCAGGTCATGATCTCAGGGTCCTGGGATTGAGCCCCGCATTGGGCTCTCTGCTCAGCGGGGAGCCTGCTTCCCCCTCTCTCTCTACCTGCCTGCCTCTCTGCCTACTTGTGATCTGTCTGTCAAATAAAAAAAAAAAAAAAATATATATATATATATATATATATATATATATATAAGTGATTTGAGAATTAGAATTTCTTTGACAAGAAAACATGTCTAACTTTACTTTATTTGAAATAGAATCTATTTATTATTTAAACATACATCAGACATCAAGAACCAAAACCAAAACCAAAACCAAAAACCAAAAAACTGTACTAAGGCAAAGAAGAAATTGGCTCTTTCTCCTTTCTTCTCCTTTACTTCCCCTTCTTACCTCTTCAAGGGAAGTTTCTATAGTCTGGTTATTTTCTGTAGAAATAAAGTGTCCCTCACTACGAATGAGGCCTTTCTGGTTACATATTAAATATATGTATGTGAGTATGTATGTATGTATGTATATGCATGTATTTATCTCCCACTCTGTCAACCATGACCCAGCAGATAACAGAAGTTAGAGCCAGCTGGGAGTTCAAATATGATTCATTAGAGGGGCTGTTTTCAGAGATGTAGCTATGGCTGGGGGAACCACCATTCATGGGGGAATCATGAACTATTCCCACTCCTAGGCCTCCAGGTACAAAGGAAGGAGGATGCATTACCAGGAGGGTGTATTTTTAAAAGTCTTGGAAGGGAGTGGGTGTCCAATAGAAGCTGTCTTTGTAGGAGGCAGACAGTAGTGTGGAGTGGGGATGAGGATAGAGCCCAGGGTGAGAGACAGCCAGGAAGGGCAGCAGGAAACATCTACCTTGTCCCTTCTTGTGCTCTCTCCAACATCCTGTCTGAAGTTCCTATTGGCTTAACCCTTTAGAGGGCAAGGGGACATGGATAGTGTCATCGATAGGGTTCAGTCTACCTTGGGACACACAGAAAAGCAGAAAAGGGCCAAGAATGGTATCTGAGGATGGGTAGCAAATGGAGGCTAACCAACCATCATCTCATGATTCATTTTATTAGTCCCTCTGCCTAACTTGCTAGGTGAATTGACCTCTCACAACTTTGTGCTCTTACTTAAGTAAGCATTTCTTCCTCAAAGGCTAGTACAATGAATAATATGTGGGGCCACCTGACTATAGTAGGCAAGGCCTCCATTTGCTCCTGCTCTAAAGCCCTAGGCTCCAAATTATTGGTGGTGGTGCTGTGGGGTGATGAATTTTCTAATAGGTCCCTCTAATTTTAGGCTTTCCATGTCTCAGAGTTAATTTATGAGGCTGAATCAAAGTCAGGGCCATAATCTTGAAGCAGAGTTTCTGGGGGTTCTTATACAAAGTTTGATTTGCTCTGATGGGCTACAGCCCTCTCAGCTAATTTCAATTAGATTAGGACTTGGATTATCATATTGGCCCATACCTCCAGACTGATAGCAGTTCCTCAGAGGTTCCCAGGGACTTTGGTTGTGCTCAAAGCCCCAGTAGGCATATTCCAGTTAGATGAAAATATAGAGACTAGAAGGGCCCTTGTTCAAAACTCTGAAATATTGTTTCTATAAAATAAAAATGTTTTGAAACCAAATTCAGTGTTCAGTCTTGTTTAACACTGGAAATTCAGACAATATACATGCTTCAATTTTGTGAAAAAATATATTTGAAATAAACTTTCCTGTGTTACACTTGTGTGCAGCTCTGGTTCTAATTTTACAAAAGAAAACTTCTTGGCAAAAGGCACTGGAATCACCCTTAAAAATGCATCTGCATGGAGCACTGGGTGTGGTGCATGAACAGTCAATCTTGTAACACTGAAAAATTAAAATAAACATATTTGGGGAGAAAAAAATAAAAAAATAAAAAAAGGATTGTGAAAAAAATGCATCTGTTTGATATGTAAACATGAACTAATATGAAGATAGTTAAATATTATTAATGAATCTTATTTTTCCATGTTTTAAAGGTTCTCCAGGAAGTCAAGGAGAAAACTGTGGCCAACACATGGAATCAACTGACACATTCTACTGAATGACACCATTAATCCAATGAGACTCTAGAAGAATGAAATAGTTTCAAAATATGAAGACGATTATGACCAATACTATGATTGCTATTACTAGAAAAATGTCCTTCTGTAGTCTTTCCCTTATGTCAAGAATACAGTGATAAAGTTGAAGAGGAAAATACAAGAAGAGAATACTTTATTTTTTTATTTTATTTTTTAAAGATTTTATTTATTTATTTGACACACAGAGAGAGATCACAAGTAGGCAGAGAGGCAGGAAGAGAGAGAGGGGGAAGCAGGCTCCCTGCTGAGCAGAGAGCTCCACGACGCAGGGCTCAATCCCAGGACCCTGAGACCAGGACCCTGAGACCAGGACCTGAGCTGAAGGCAGAGGCTTTAACCCGCTGAGCCACCCAGGCGCCTGAAGAAGACAATGCTTTAAAAGAAACTTTGAAAGGTACAAATAAAGGGAATAAGGATACGAGATTGTTCTGCTATTGAATGAGCTACCCTTGATTCTACTGCTCAAATATGATCTGGTCTATCAAGATTTACATAGGGAAGGATCACAAAATCTCAGCTGAAACCCTCTTGTCTTTCAATTCAGATTTTTATTGGCTCATTTCTCAACACAAACTGTGAGGCCTTCCTTTAAGTGCTGGAGTAGGCAAAAGGTTGGGGATATAGAGAGTTTAAGGGTGAGGACATGTTAGGGGGACATTTCGTTGGTTTTCAGACAAATCAAGGGAAGTGAGAGAGATCAGTGCCACCTAATGGCCCCATAACCGGCTATCTCATAGCACAAAATACTGGAGAAAACAATGAGTATGTTTTCTAAGCAGTTGAGCAAGTGTGGTCATGAAATGTTCACATGCAGGAATAGGAATCTGGGGCTACCTTTTCAACTGTGAAAAATCTGGGGGTGGGCAAAGAGAATAAAAATCTGTGCGTTTGTTTTATTTTGAGGCTGATAAAAAGCTAAATTACCAACAGAAGAACACAGCAAATCAGAGGTTTGGGGCAGAAATCTGGTGACAGAGAGGGGCTGGTGGTAGAAGACTTTATTTAAATTTAGTTTGCAACTATAATTTAAAACTGGCCATATATCTCAATAAACCCTTTAAATCTGTTTATCAGTAGGACCTGTCACATCTGTTAAAAATTCAGGAACTTACAAGAAGTTTCAGAATTTAGTAGAGTATATGAGAAGCTTGTTCTTTAATTTCTTGATTCAGTGGTTTAGTAAATTCTTATGAAGCACCTACTCCATGCAAAGCATTATAAGCCACTATAAAAATATTTGTCACTTAATATAAAGTTTTCTGTATTCCAGAACGTTTAGTTGAATAAAGAGTCTCTTATGCTCTCTGTGTGTGTGTGTGTGTGTGTGTGTGTGTGTTTTAGATGTTTTGTTATTTAAAATTGGGAAGACTTATCAATGTGCTTTGTAAAGATAACTTTTCTAGGAAAAAGCCATGACCTGCTAAAAAACTTTTGGACAGCCACACAGTAACACAAAAAGTCAGCCTTGTAAACAAGGATTTCTGGAAGTTTGAGTTAATAAGGTCCTCCACCCATTTTCCTGTCACACAGGATATAATGGCTTTTGTTGAAATGCAATGTGACACTAAATAACTGGCAGTCACTGAATGTGTTGCTTATTATTTGGATCACTCTACAGAGCTACATTTACAGGAAATCAAATAGCTTTTAATAGATATACTGTATTACTATCAAATAATAAACACAATCAAGCTTTTGTTATTAAACTATTCAGACATAGAGACTAATATTTCATGAATGTCAAGGATGGCTTTATTTTTAAAAAATTCTGTATTCATAGTGTATGTACATAGTTAATCACTTTCTATGAATCAGAATTAAGACCTATGATCCTGTTTTGTTTAATCATTGCCTCTTAACATAAGTTCTTCTATGAGCTGTCATTTAACAGTGGACCTTCTTCAGGGTTGTCGATGATTTAGTAGGAGTGCGACAATACATCTTAACCTAATAGCTTACTCAAGTCACATTTGGTTGTTATTTTATAGAATTTTGTATTTGGAACCAAGATTTTACATGCTGTTGGTGAATATATCTACTGTATTCTGTGTTATGATGGAGTTTTATTTTTTTGACCCTAAGTTACTAAAAATTATTAATCTTATCTATTCTCCTATTGTTTTTGACTGAGTCCACAACTGAAGGGCAGGTTTGGGTACAGATTTAAGATTATTTGACTTTATGTGCTATATTCATTGAACACTATTCTATTAGCTAGGTGACTGCTACTCTCAGGTAGGAAGGTTTGCATACATATCCATCCATCCATCCATCCATCCATTTAATCTTCAGAATTTATCGAGTACCTACTTTACCCCGACTCATTTTTAGGTAGTAAATAAGATAGATACAGTCTCTGCCATCATGAAGCTTATCATTTGTTGGAAAGAAATAAACAATAAACAATAAATGGATACATAGGAAAACACATCACATAGTTATAAATATTACACAGTTAATTGTAATAGACTGGCTACTTTCATTTGGATAGTCAGAAAAGACCTGTCTGTGAAAATGACGTTTAATGTGTTTTTTGAATGAAGACAGCCTTGCAAAGTTCACATAGGTATCACCTGTTTATATGAAAAACAAAATCAAAAGTAAGCTTAAATCAAATAAAATCTTTTTGTGCCACAAATTTTTCCTTATCCATTCTGCATGAATGTACACACCTTTGGTCAAGAAGACTGATGAGTGTGCACAGATATGGAACAAAAATGATTATCAGAAAAAATACATCCAGAAATTATAAGTTGTATTAAAATTGAGTTATTTGCAGAGGTGGATATAAAGTAAGAATGAGCCATAGCATGAAAACATGGAGGTTGCAGAAAGAAAGAGAACATGAGAACAACAAGAAAATTATACAGCAATTTCCTTTTATTTCCCATCTCTCTACCCATTGGGCCTAGAGCTGCAAAGAATCAGTAAAAGGATGCCCTAACTGAGTATTTGTATAGGGAGAGGGGGGAACTGCTAAGAGATTTAAGTCATTTGCATCCATGGTTTTAGCATCATTTTATTCAGAATCTAATGCTATATTTTACATTATAAAAAAGTAACTTTAAAAGATCAAATTAATTATGTGTATCTAAGAGTTAATCTCTAAACCACAAGAAGAGCAATAATCTAGTTATAAATATCTTGACTCTCTCCCTTCACAGTAGATTTTTTTTTGGTGGTGTGGGGGGGGAGTATTAATACTCATATGAAAATACCAGTTTCTTTTTCAAATTGTGGCTTCTCTATATTTTGTATTAGTCTGAATGTGGAGTCCTAAGCCTTATAAGGACGAATTTTTTATCTCAGGTTTGTATCTAAATGGTTCTTTATAATTGGACAGAATAAAATTGTGTGAACAAATTTGATTATTACATGAAATGCCTAAGACTCAATTAAGAAAATCTATGAACTGACTTGTTTCTAATTTCTTGTTTCTGGCACATAAACTGAAGTTGCAGAAAAATTAACCAGGTAAATTTGGGTTGTACTCAGAGTTCAGCATCATGCCAGACAGAATTCAGAACACTAATGTGAAGTGTTCACAAAAAAAATACGTCCAGCATATTAAGTCCCAGGCCAAGCTTGAAGTCCCAGGCAGGTCCAGAGTACCAGCCCCCCAGTACAAACCTGCACCCACTTGGCTGGCCCCAGGGCTCTGGAGAGGCAGGAACTCCCAGCTGGGGACGCTACTCCCCAAAAGACCACCATGCCTGGGCCCCACTTGGTTGCACTTTAAACCCATGGGGGTGGGGAGCTGGCAATTTGGAGAGACAGGATTTGAGGAATCTGCCATAGGAGTGAAGAAATCATCACATGCTCCACATGCTCAACACATCACAACTCCTAGGCACTTTCCTGCCCCCCGAGGAGCCCCTTGCTGTGTCCTTGAGAGACTGTGTGTGTGTGTGGGGAGAGGTGGTGGTGGAAACCAGAGACAGACATCAGTGCTTGGAAGGGTCTTAAATTATACTTAAGGGGCACCTGAGTGGCTCAGTGGGTTAAGGCCTCTGCCTTCGGCTCAGGTCATGAAATCGGGGTCCTAGGATGGAGTGCCGCATTGAGATCTCTGCTCAGCAGGGAGCCTGCTTCCCCCTCTCTCTCTGCCTGCCTCTGTGATCTCTCTCTCTGTCAAATAAATAAATAAAAAATCTTAAAAAAATTATACTTAAGACAATTTTTTTTGTATAAATAAAAGAAAATGGGAAAAATATGTCTGGTCTTTAGAAATGAGAGCGTGGAATTCATTAATATTTTGAGAATGTATGGGTTCAATTTAAAAGGCCTGTTTATGAGGATTACCTTTAATCTAGCCTTCCCTGGAAGAAAGGGGGACAGGAAAGACATTGGATTATCTTGAACAGAAAAAACAAATCTTGTGATATTCCCTTTTAAGACTGTGCTACACTGAGAGTGATAGGTAGCAGAGCTCTTAGTATGTTTTTATTGAATGTCATCATGTTTTGCTGTTGAAATTATCAATCTGTTTTCAGGAAATATTTACTTTAATAACCTTTATTATGCCCCTTATAAAAAAAATAAATCTATGCCACTTAGATAATATTATAAAAATTAGAAAATAAGTAAAGTATACAAATTAGTAAATAAAAACAATACTTTTTTTAAGATTTTATTTATTTATTTGACACAGAGAGAGAGATCACAAGCAGACAGAGAAGCAGGCAGAGAGAGAGGGAGAAGCAGGCTCCCCGCTGAGCAGAGAGCCCGATGCGGGGCTCGATCCCAGGACCCCGAGATCATGACCCGAGCCGAAGGCAGAGGCTGTAACCCACTGAGCCACTCAGGCGGCCAAAAACAATAGTCTTGCCATTAAGTGATAACCTGTTAGTAATGTTTAGAGCCTTTAAAATGGATTTTGATGCTTATGGGTATTCATGGATATTTATAAAACTGTAACCATGCTATGCATACCATGTTCTTGTAATCTATTTTTCCTTATGTAATTTTTCTATGTAATCTAGTT
>CM052809.1:104555956-104580639 GCA_028533885.1 Nasua narica
TAACCCACTGAGCCACTCAGGCGGCCAAAAACAATAGTCTTGCCATTAAGTGATAACCTGTTAGTAATGTTTAGAGCCTTTAAAATGGATTTTGATGCTTATGGGTATTCATGGATATTTATAAAACTGTAACCATGCTATGCATACCATGTTCTTGTAATCTATTTTTCCTTATGTAATTTTTCTATGTAATCTAGTTTTTATGAACACATTTTCACACCATTTCACATACTGAAATCATAATTTTTAATTGCTCTATTATAGGGGCACGTGGGTGGCTCTGTGGGATAAGTGTCTGACTTTTGGTTTCAGCTCAGGTCATGATCTCCGGGTTATGAGATCCAGTCCAGTGTCAGGTTCCTTGGTCAGTGCAAGGTCTGCTTGATTCTCTCCCTCTCCCTGTGCTCTTTTTTTCTCTCTCTCTCAAATAAATAAATAAAATCTTTAAAAGATTACTACATTTTATTGCCTGAAATGAAATACACATCCAATCACTCAAGTCATTTTCAATTTTTGTTATTAAAAATAATGTTTTAATGTACCTAATCAGGGGTAAGCAATGCAATAAAAGTACACATGATGAAGACTCAATGCAATCCAGAACATCAGTGAAAACTTCTCAGAAGCTTAAACTTCTAAGCTGACATACAAAAGTTGAGAACTGAGAAAACCATGTTTTTCTATCTTTCTTAAAATAATGAAGAAAGACACTACCTAGGTTGGACATCCTTTCTCTTTATTCTTAATATTCTTTAATCATTATATTAGTAGAATATTCTTCAAATGCTTCTTGTTCTCCTTGTCCTTCAGAATTCAGAAATAAGTTATTTTACTCTTTTCTCTTTTTTCTCTCTCTGACATATTAATAACAATGTAGTTATTTTTATAGGTACAATAAAAATGGTCTTCATTTTCTTAGGCTATAACTGAACAAACTGATTATACAACTGAATTGCTTACATTTTCTTGAGTCTCATATATGAGAATAGTCTCATTTACTAAGGCACAGCAAGTTCATCCTTAATAAATAAGGATTATACTTCATTTGTGGAATCAATGCCTCTAAAGCCCTACCAGAAAACTGGTCAGATATCTGTTCTATGGCTGACAAACTTAGCCGTAGAGGTGATAAATAAGATCACTTCTTATCAGCCCACGAACCCTGCAGATTTGGGGTACAACAGAAGTCAATTGACATTTACCTCATATTTGCTCTTTAGAATCTTAAAGTCCATTCCCAAGTCTTCTCCACAGAACCTCAAGAAGTGACTGTGGATTATAGAAATTATAAACTATACCCCTTGAGCTGGGCCCAGTAGTTAGGAGAACCCAAGCAATAGTAAAGACCAGAAGATAAAATAGTAAAGAAACTCACAAGATAAAAATTAAACTTTTTAAATTTAATTTTTAATTAACATATAATATATTATTTGCCCCAGGGGTATGGGTCTGTGAATCATCAGGCTTACACATTTCACAGCACATACCCTCCCCAATGTCCATAACCCAGCCACCCTATCCCTACACCCCCCTACTCCCCAGCCACTCTCAGTTTGTTTCCTGAGATTAAGAGTTTCTTATGATTTGTCTCCCTCCTGGAAAATTAAACATTTTGATTTAAGCTAGAGACAGGAAGAATAGTAAAGATTAAGTAAGGATCCAACATAGAAGATAAATTTCTACATTATAACACAGTTGTGAAAAGGGCCATGTCATGAGCCAGAGAAAATACAGAGAAATAAGAATTCCTAGATCACACATAGCACATACCAGCTGAGCTGGTTTTAAAATAGTGTTTCTGCTGTCACTTTAGTCATGAAGCAAGTTGGGATTGTGGCCAAAGTTGTATTAATATTTATTTAGTTTAGGTTGCTTAGGATTTATCAACTGGTTTTGTGTAGGTTATAGGAAATTGCTAGCATATGAGGTATCACTTTTGTCTGTTGCTTATATTTTGGGTGAGATTAGGTGACATTATACTGTGTCACATAAGAATTGCAGCATGCAAGAAACTGGTCCACAAAAGCTAGTGGGAATAAGAGGAGATAGAGGTTGGAAAGAAATATTCTAAGGCAGATCAACTGTGGCCACCTGACTCCCTGTGCAGAATGAAAAATTAAGCAATATTTTAAGAACAGAATAATGAAATATTTGCCAGCAAAAAAGCTGACAGCTTTGATCAAAGAGGTGATGATGAAAAGAGATGATAGAAGTATGTGACAAAAGAGACCAAAGACGCTTTCATAGTTTATTCATGTTCCAAAAGCATGTTAGTAGGCCTAGTGTCCACATTCATCAGGTAAGTATTGATGTGATGTGTCATGTCATGACATGACAAAGGAAATTACCAATGTCACAGTTTTTATAGTCCTGACCATATCTTTATAGTGAATGCAGGAATTACAAGCAAAATATGGACAATTTGCTTATTTTTTTGTGCAGTCAGCTGGATAGGAGGTGAAAATGTGTAAAAGAGAATTTAAAGTATATGTTGATATCATGGAATTTTTGGAGTTAAGGAGATTTGTAAGAATCAACTTGTCAGACCCCTTAGGGATCATGGTATGGTAGTTTCTTAACTGATATTAGAAGATAACAACACAAACTGAACTTAATCATAAGGAAACACCAAACAATATAAAGACATATCAACTTTCTTTAAGGAAACGAAATATTCAGATTCAAACCAGACTCCTGAGTTGAGTAAATGGAGATTAATTTCTTTTTTTTTAACCTGCCCTAAATTTCCTAGAGTCATAGGAAATTACCCAGATTTGCAGATTACCCAGCTTTGCAGATATGTTGGTATAAATTAAGGTCCATTTTCAGAGGAAGTTCTTAAGTTACAATAATATGAAACACACAACGTTTTGGCAGAAATCCTTGGAAGATAAACCTCAAGTTCTTTCTAGATAATCACAAATCTGGTGTACTTACATGCCTCAATATCCAAAGTAACTGATGAAATTGTATGTGATCTTCTCTCAATAAGCTGACGCACAAAACCTAGAATTCTGGAGATGTGTATATAAATCTTAAAACTAGTAAAATTTAAAATAAAGTAAAACTAGTAAAATATTTAGCTCTGTGACCAAACTGGGAAGACACAGCACAAACTATTAAAATACACCTGAACATCACCATGGATGATGTTAACCTAGATTTAGAATTGGGATGAGCCCCCTAGAAAAGTTCTTTAACTGTTCTTTAAATGCCAATACTATGTTCTCACTATTTGATGAAAACTGACCAGTTAGTAGTACTGGGTCAATTAAGAAAAAACCTTTTGTATTTGAGAAATTGATTAAATGATTTTTGGATCACTTTGGCTTGTTTTGCTCATTTATTGAGTTATATTTTAACACTATCATTAAAGGATTCATGAAGCCTATTCTTGTGGATTTCTGGTCATAGAAAACCATGTGGAACAAGGGGCCATTGAGTAAATGAGGCTCTAATAATCATAACAACATTACCTAATTTGGCATAATACTTATATTCAGAAAGAAAACAATGACCTGGCCAGAGAGGCAGTTTTAGGGAATATTAATACCATTTCTTAAGGGCCCACATGGTCTCCTCTTACCATTCTGTTTCTCTCTGGCTGTCTCTTCAATTCTCATTATCTGGACAATCTCATAAAAATTTAGAAATTGAAATTTTACAAATACAAAATTAAAAATCTTTTAAAAACCAAACATCTGAAAGAGAGCACATCTGGTTGTTTTAGTGAAAATCTAGACTACTTCATGGCTCAGGGGCTAATCCATGTTGCAGTGCTCTTGGGCTAAGTAACCTGGAATGTCCCCAAGAATGACTACTTCTCTGCAAATGACAGCTTAGAGCTATTTTATTGAACATGTAGTTTATAGATGTTTGTGTGTGTTTATGAGATGGGTTGGTGGTGACTAAGGAAGTGTCTGAGACATTAGGCATGACACATATGTCTACTATGGGTTAGCAGTCTTAGTAATAAATATTCTTTAGAAGAAAAAACAAACAGGAAGCTAGTTACTATCTATGAAGTGAGTTAGTAATCATGACTATAAAACAGAAATCACAAACCCAAAGAAGGCCATGGACTGGAGTATGGAAGAAATCCATCTTAAGTTGTTCTGCCACAGGTACACATCATGTGCATATTACAACATATAGGAATACTCTTTATTTCTTGCCAATAAATGTGATTCTTCTAATTTTCTTCCTTGAATTCATTACATTTCATTTTTGATGGTGACACGGGGACTGAAATATTTTGCTATAATAAAATAAAAATGCAGATTGAGTTAGGTGATAAATAAAAGCTGACACGTGTTGGTAAAGGGTAGGGAGAATTAGGGTGGACAGGAAACTCTAGTTTGTATAAAGGGATTCATGCTGTGCAGATTTCATAATTGTTATTCAAGAATATGGGCTTAGTGTAGCAATATCTTCCAGTATTTTAAAGAAGTCTGAAATTCAGAATATTTTAAGATTAGATGATTTTTATATGTTGGCTTCCTCCTCTCCCCCTTTCAATTCTTCAGTGGAAATTCTTCAAGGAAAACCTATTTGGGGGCTGGAAACCATCCATAGGTCTCCAGCTTGTTGCCATGTCTGGAGGAAGATGAGGTAAAGATTTTCCTTTCTTTTTATTTTTAAGTAGTTTAGTAACCTTCTCTCTTTTTCTCTCTCTCTCTCTTTAAATAGTGATTAGAAAAATGGGCTTGTTTGGGGATACAAAGGGAGTTGGATGCTAGGGAACCTCCGCTTTACTCAACAGACAGACTTTTGGGTAGATATTCCCCATATAATAAAGTAAATTTTGAGAACTTAAAAAAAAAGTGGTTTGAATCCTTGAGAGTTGGAATAAAGAAGAAAGGGATAAGCAGAAAAGACTTATAAAATATCTACTTTTGTCACTAACTATGTGACTTTGGGCCAGTCATTTCTCTTGTGTGTAAATTGTGTGTCAATTGTGGAATTGAAGTGCTAACCTAGATCACAAGTTCTCAAACTTGCTTGACATTAGAGAATCTGCAATTAAAATTCTGGTTGATTTTTAATTTAAGGAGAGATTATGCTGTTGGAAAATATGGTTATATAGAAGCAAAATATAATCACAGCCATTTGCATGTGGCCATGATAAATCAAGCTATTGCAATAACTATTTCTGGGTGTTTATATTTTTATCTATTTGCTTCTTGCTTATTCACTTTTGACATCTGTTGGCACTTGTTAGTTGATAAATGACTGTGGTGCCAATATCTTAAGAGAAATCATAAGAAAAAATTTAATTGAGAATATTATCTCTATAAACTTTCTGTTTCTGCAAATTGGGAAAAAATAGTGCATTATTCGATTTCATGGTGGGAAATCTTGGTCTAGCCATTGTGGGAACATACATTTGGACACTGGAGTAGGTTCCCTAAGGCCTATTCCAGATGTAATATTCCATGCATCTACATTTATCAAATATGGCCAAGTAGGGTCTTAGCTCGAGAGAAATTTTTTTAAAAATGAAATATAGCTGTGGGCTACTTTCTGCTAATTGAAACTGAGAAAACAGACATTGGAGGACAAGTGAAATAGTTTAAATGCATTTAAACAGTGTTCCAACAATAAACTTGTAGGGGCTTGTCAAATTTGTCTGTAATCAAATCTCCATCTGGGAAGCTCCGGATTAATTCATTTTATTTATTTTTTATTTAAATTAATTCATTTATTAATTTACTTCAGGAGGTACTGTCCACTAGGACATTTTCTACATGTTGGAGATACAGCAATGAACAAAACTGAAGAAAATTCCTTTCTTAAGGAAGCTACGTTAGTGGAAAGAAATATGAAATAAGTAAAATGCTAAAAATAGTACATTAGACAGCGATAAGTTTTATGGAGAAAAATGAAGCATAAATACAGAAAAAAGTGCATAGTAGGGGCTGTAGTGGGGGGGGGAGCATATTTAAGATAAGGTAATCAGGAAAGGCTTCACTGTGAAGATGACTTTTGAGTAAAGATGGGAAGAAGGTCTGTGCGGGAATCCACAGTAAGAACGTTAGAGTATGAGGGTCGTGAGCAAAGAGTATCCCTGTGATGTTCAGAAATCCAGTCTGTTTGGAGTAGACTGAAGCTTAGAGCAGTAAAAGATGAGATCAAGTAATGTAAGGACTTACAGGCCATTTAGAAAATTTGGCTTTTATTCAGAAATGAAAGACAGTGGAGAATTTTGAGTACAGTGGCACCATCTCATTTATTTTTTTAAATAAACATTTTTCTGAGATGAGAGTAAAACTAGGCAAGAGTGGAAGGGAAATAAGTGGTGACAAGGCAATTGCAATAATCTGGCTATGAGAGGACAGTGGCTCTGTCTAATAGGGAGGTTCTAAGAGGTGGTTAGATTCTGGATATGTTTTAAAGATAGGGCCAATAGCATTTACTGAGTAGATCAGATGTGTGGTGTGAGAAAAAGAGAGGAGTCAAGTATGACTACAAAGTCATCAAAGACAAGCTCTTCCTTACTTGCACATGTTTCTATTTGAAACCCAACAGCTTGTGATTAAAATAGAGTACATTCCTTAAAGTTTCATGTCAATTGCTCATTTTCTTCCCTCCTTTTGGAGGATGCCAAGATTATTAAAGCCAGGACTGGGACCCACATCAAAATCATCTATAACCTGCTGTCTTGCAAGGGGGCTATTGACTCTTAAAGCTCACTACCCTTATTTGGTTCATAATATTCTCTCTGCTTTGTACTATCTTTACATGGGATTTTCCATCTGGTCCATCGAGCTCATCCATCAGTACTTCTACCAACTGGTATGCTTTATGCTCCTGGGTCCAATGCTTGTCATTCTATTTGTCACTGAGTCATTGCTTCTAGTTATTAGGACAGCATCTTATTGAGAGCAAGTCTACCAACACCCAGGGCATGGGTGATGGTAGGAATTGGCTCTGTGAAGAACGAACAGGTAAAGCCTCGAGCCTTAACAATGTTAGGTATTTATTATTATTGTTACTAATTGCTGTTATTATAATAGATATTTGTTCAAGTAGTATATTTCTGTTCTGTAGACCTCCACTGTTCATTGTGGTAGCCACTGTTCATTTACATGTAGCTATATAAATTTAAAGTTAATTAGAATTAAATAAAATTAAAAATTCAGTTCTTCAGTCCCAGCCATATTTAAATTATTCCTTGTGTGGCTAGTGGCTATTGTATTGGACACTGCAGAATGTAGGAATTTACATTATTGTAGATAGTTCTATAGGTGAGTACAGTTTTAGAGAATGCTTCCAACCTACTACTGATTACATGGGAGAGGAAGTGGGTAGGATGTCACTATACCATCCAGATGAATGTCACCATAGGTGATTTGTCCTTCCTAACCTACTTGTAAATATTTGGGGATTGTTTATACTAATGACTATGTCTTAGGCCTCTAAGGGCTTTCAGATTACCTTTGTTTCTTGAGACATATTTTAGAGGCAATGAGTACAGTTACAATATTGTATGCATATATTTACCCTGGAAATCAAGAACCTTTTACCACAACCCTTTGAGGTATTTGTACATGGAGTACAAGTTTTTGGCTTGGCGTAACTTAGAATTTTTCAAATGACCTTTGCTTGAACTTAAAAAGTGTACATTTTAAAGGAAATGAATCCCACATGTTTTTGTTTATTTATGCATGTTTTTCCAGCTTCTGGTTTGAGGAGGACCAGTATCTGAAAAATCTTTGGGGATGTTTCAAATGAGGATTAATATTAATTTTTCCCTCCAAAGTAGGAAGTTAGGTTTGGTCATGGGCAAATGATCACAACATCTCAAATGTTTTAATTTGCCTTCAAAGCTCAGAGTTATCAATTCAGAGTAGGTGTCAAACTTGGCAAGTGATGTTCTTTCATCCATGAGACTTACTCTATTAATGAATTATTTTCAAAAGATAAAGGGCAGGGTTGGATGATTTATATTAAAAATATTTAATTGTGAATTATAATGCAAACCGGAAACCATACACACTGTTGAGACCCTTTACAAAGGAGTAAGTGGAACTGGGCAAACCTGCTGCCAGTTGTCTTTTCGGAAATGCTGTACTGAACTGACGAAACTGCAAGCCAGTGCCAACTCACTTTAGGATAACGTCTGAAACCCTCCAGAACTTTGTTAAGTAGCCCAGTTAGATAGTCATTGCTAGCACAGTGCATCTCATTACCCTTACCCTGGCCACAGCTGACAAGCCTAGATTGGCCCAAAAGTTGGCTAATAATCTGTGAGATATCCAGGCATATAGCATTGACCCCTTTACTAGATGATATTGGGCCAAGAATACCAGATCCAAATATAGTATTAAAAATATTGGGGAGGGTATGTGCTATGGTGAGCACTGTGAATTGTGTAAGACTGATGAAGTGTAAGACTTGTACCCCTGTAATAAATAACATATGTTAATAAAAATAAATAAATTAAAAAAATGAATACTGCATTTGAAAAAAAAGTGATACTATACATTGTGATCTGACTTATACCAAGTACTATATCAAAGATTTAACAAAGTTATACCTAATGTGTACAACTCTTCATGATATATGAAGATTAATATACCATTTTTAGTTGAGTTAACTGAAGCTCAATTTGCTGGAAATAATGCCTAGAAGCAGGATCACATAGAATTTTCTGACTCCAATGGCAGTTCTCCTTTTAATAGATTATAACGTTCTCTCCTTTCTCTTTGAGTTTGAATTTAAAATCTATACAAAATGTTATTTGGATAATAGCAAAGGAGACAGAAACAGAACAAGGTATATCTGAGTCATCATAACTGGAGACAAATAATCTATTGCAGAGATGAAGAAGCTAATAGGGTAGCTGGAAGAGTTTTAGTCATCGTAAGGCCTGGTTGTAGATATATAGCAGTATCCTGGATATGTCCTCCAATATATCTGGGCATAGACCGTTGAAAGCATCCCTTTTTGATAAATCCATTCACTGGGGAATATTGCTGCTGGGCCTTTAAAACTGAAATCTCCTACCTGTTTAATGATCGTCCTTCATTGTACCATTGTGAGTTCTAACTTAAATGCTCAAAGTAAAATCGTCTAAAACACTGTCTGATCCATAGTAAGGTTTAAACAGAGTTTAGGATGTTAGCTCTCTTCTATTACCTTTTTTGTATTTATTTGCACTTAAAAATAAGTTGGAGTTTTTTTTTTTTATTTTTATCCTATTCCAACACACTGTTGTTAGTTTCTTTCCCTAATGATAAATTCCATTTCATAACAATTGGAAATTCCAAGGAGGGCATGTCAGGGAAGTTATTATAGTTCATTTGAGGATAAAATCATTGACATTTGACCTCCTGTTGCCATTGTAGCATGCTACAACTTCTTAGAAATATATTGCCTTGTCAAGTCTTCTTACTTAAGTTTTTCGAAGGCAAAGTAAGTAGAAAGGAGCTATTGATGTAATAATTATTTCATATTCAGTTGAGTCTTGGACATGAATACTGAAATAATCAACATCCTGTGATAATGCAAAATAGGAACAATGAATTTGATGGAGAAATATCTTCTTTTTATTTTTATAACCAACCCTTGGCCTTCTATGCCATCTCATTATCACTGGGGGTCAAGGAGGAACATACTGACTATGTCCCTGCCAACCTGAGACCTGAGTCTTGGAAGCATTCAGCCCAACCTGAACTGGGAACTTGGATTGAATTCATTCCTAAACATCATTCTTACAGCACTGTCTCCATTGCAGAATATTGCCCTTAAACTTGGAAGAGGGAGCCCTGGGCCTCAGAGAGCCCCTGCTTTAGAATGCTTCCTTCAAAATGTTCAAAGTTTCCCTCCATTGTCTAGGATGAGATGAGGCCAGAGTGCCGTTAGGGAGGGTCTCCCTGAGCCTGGATAGAGAATAGCTTGTGTTTTCCTTCCCTCTGTAACACTGTATAGGCAGGCATAGAATGTCACCCTGGCACCAATGAGGATAGGCCTCAGTAAGAGAAATGTTAGGTTAGCTTATATGAGAGTCTGGGGGTGAGAGAGGTGTAGATAGACCCATTTTGGCCTGATTTACTGAGGAAATTTCAGGACAAAGGGAGGGAACCTTAGTGCAAGGCAGATGGTCCAGTCCTGACCTAGGATTCTAAGGGCTGACCTGTGCTGATAGACAGCTTTGAAAGAGGGCCCAAGAGCTGTGAACTTTGGGCCTAGAGGGGAATTCCCATTTCCTGAAGAAAATGCTATGAAAGATTCCACACTAGCACCTACAGTGACAGTCCTTGCAAAGAATCCAGTGTCAATTATAGCAGTCAAGGGCCAACCTCCAAAGATGTATTCACTGGTGAAGAAAGAAATTCACTCTCTTGAAGTGTGTTATCTTCTGACAAAAACAGTTGTCACTCTAAGGGTAGTCCCGTGTTTCATTACGGATGTTCCAACCACTACTTTGTCCCTGAGAAACCTCATATCCACCTAGAAAAAGCTTGATCAGTGATAATGGTCCATCTCGGCCAAATCTCTCCTGGCTCATGACAGAATTTATATCAAATTACTTTACATTTACAATTTTAGGATGTATATTTAATCATAAACAATCTATAATTATATAACACTTATATATATATGTTATATAATTATAGTTATATATGTTATATAATTATGTAATATGTTATATATTACATATATATCATGATATATGATATATAATTATAGATTGTATAGAATTATATATTATAGATTATATATAGATTTATATATATTATAGATTATACAATTCTATATATAGATTGTATAGAATTATATATATACATATATATGTTATATATTATATAATATATATAACATTCTGTAATATTTAATTTAACAATCTAAAAAGGTTTGTTACTCTGCAATATTTCTATCCTCTCTGTCATAGGAGGTCCTTAATTATTCATTAAATATCCTTTCACCTCTATCACCTCATTATTATTATTTGGAATTTTAACTTTGTGCTTTTAAAAAAAGTTTTTAAATTGTTTTAATAGTCAATAGTTAATTAATTTGACTAACATATTTGATCAGTTTTTCCTATTTTTGCCCTTCTTGTAGATTCACTTATTGCCAGCTAAAACACATCTTGAATAAAAATTGTATGATATATAAGCATGTTTATAAGTGCATGTGAGGGTATATATGAGTGTGACTGTGTGACTGGGTTATGTGAGTTTAGCTTGTGTGTGTGTGTGGGGGGGTAGATTTATATATGTGAAAATATCTTTATTTTGCTCTCAGACTTGCATGACTTTTAGGCCGGGCATAAAAATTATGGATTAGCATTTATTTTCCCTTGTTTACTTGAAAATGTTACCTAATTTCTTCTGGTCTTTATTATGTTGATAAATACTCCTAGATTTACTTTCCTTACCTGTAAGTAATTATTCTTTTTACTCTACTAGCTATTAAGATAATCTCTTGCTTGCTTTTTATAATGTGTTTAAGTATAGATTTATTTTTGTTTAGTCTGCTTGCTTCTTAGAGTCTCTTAAACCTGAGAACCTAGTCCTTCTGTAATTCTGGAACTTCTCAATAATTATTTCTTTAAATATTGCATCTCCACTCTTCTGTTCTTTCTTATTCTTCAAGAATTCTTATTTTGTAAATGCCTCTCAGTCTTGCTTCTTTCTAAAATACGTTTTCCTATTTGTATCTTCATGCTAGAATTCTTCAGTTCTATGTCTTACTTCATTTATTACACTGTTTTGTCTAGAAATTATCCCATAACTGCATTTTAAAATTCATTACTATATTTTTGATTTCCACGATTTGTAATTGGCATGTCTATCTATTTATCTCTGATTTTGCTGTTAGTGCTTTTTTTTTTTTTAGAAAGGGAGGGGAGGGAGGGAGGGGGAGACACACACACACACACACACACACACACACACACACACACACACACACAGGTGGGGGAGGGGCAGAGGAAGAGGGAGGGAATGAATCTTAAGCTGACCCCATGCTTAGCGCAGAGCCCAATGCAGGGCTTGATCTCACAACCTTGAGATCATGACCTGAGTTGAAATCAGAGTCAGATGCTTAATGGACTGAGCCAGCCAGGCACCCCACAATAAGTGTACTCAATCCCCTTTGTCTCACCCATTTCCCCATCACCTCCCTTCCAGCAAATGTTTGTTCTTTATATTTAAAATCTTCTTTTTTTATTTATTTCTCTTTTTCCTTTGCTTTGTTTCTTAAATTCCAGATATGAGTGAAATCATATGGTATTTGTCTTTCTCTGACTCATTTCACTTAGCATTGTAACATCTAGGTCCATCCATTTGTTACAAATAGCAAGATTTCATTCTTTTTTATAGTTGAGTAATATTCCATTGTGTAAATATAGCACTTCTTTATCTATTAATGGGCACTTGGGTTACTTCCATATCTTGGCTGTTGTAAATACTGCTGCAATAAACATAAGGGTACGCTTATCTTTTCAAATCAGTATTTTCATTTTCTTTGGGTAAATACCCAGTAGTGGAATTATTGGATCATATGATAATTCTATTTTTAATTTTTTGAGGAACCTTCATACTGTTTCCCACAGTGAGCTGTACCAATAAAAATTTTTCTATTCTATTTTTTTCTAGTCTATTTAAATGAAAATTATTTTAGTTGTTTCTTTCCAATCTTACCATTTTTTAATAGTCTTTGACAGACTTTTTATAAAATAAATACTATACAGAAAAGTTCCACTAAGCTGATTGTTGATTTTGTTGATCATGCTGGCATTAGATTTTTTTTCATATCTTTTGGAATTTTTGTATGCTGGTTTGTTTTCAGTAAGATTTCAGTAAGATTGTCTCCATATCTCTCTCTCCATTTGTGTTCTGTCTTACAAACATATATACACACACACACCTCATTCACATACACGCACCCCACCTCCTACCTGTGCATACACATTGCTCATTTCCCTTGGTCTATGAACTTTGTAGTTGCCTCTGCACACTTCGAATCTCCAATTTAGGGCTAGATCTTACAATCACATTTTAAATGTGATTTTTTTTTTTTACTGCCTTTACTGCCTCCATGGGCTGGTTGGGAGTATGATGAATCTAGACTGAAGGCAGCTTAACTCAGTTTTAGAGAATGAAACTGTTCCTCTCCCTGCCCCCTGAAACCCACAATTTCTATATACCTTTAGCTCTATTCAGCAAGTCACTAGATCTTAGATTCCCCTATTTCTTTTTGCATTTGGGGAGGTTCACGAAATACATGGCTCTAAGAGGTAAGTAAACCTTAAGTCCTCCCTTACAATCAGAGGACTGTTTTTAATGACCTTTGGCTCAGCAGTGCTGAATTATTTGCCGCAATTATAAAACCCAGAAAACTGTGAGTTCAGCCTCCATCCACCATTTCTTGTTTCTGTTCTGTTTTTCATCCACATAAATATCTATCTCAAATTTGAGAATAGTTGTGGTATGTGTATGTGTATGTATATATGTGTAAGTGTGTGTGTGTGTGTGTGTGTATATATATAATATTTTACCTCTTTTTGCTACATGTTAGGAAGAAAGTGTTTTTTGAAGCATAAATTCTCAGAATCATGTTCCAGAAGGAGGCCTGGAAGCCTCCTTCTTTTTTCAAACTATTTAAAAAAGGAGTCCATTTTCAGTATCTCCACTTCTTTCTCATCACTTAAGTCTTCTACTCATAATCAGGTGTCTGTTTCCACAATATCAGTGGAATTGCTCTTACCAAAGTCATGGAAGATATCCAGTATTTTTCCATATTATCTGTTTAACTGGTGACAGAAAGTTCTTTCACTTTCATGCTTATTCTTATAATACACTCTTGTGTAACCAGGGTAAACGTCTGTTCTTTGTACCCTAAAAATCCTAATGAACACGAAACTGTACAAAATTGGTCTTCCTAACATTTAAAGGATAGTCCAGTCATGTTTCTTATTTACCTAAAATGCTTTAGAGACTTCCTATTTCATATCTCTGAGATAAAAGCTGCAATTGCTTAGCATGACTTGTCATGTTATATATACCCCTCTTTTTTTGCCCTCTCTTACATGTTCCTCTAAACCACATCTCAGATTTTACACCTCAGCACCAAGCACGCATGCTTTGCACTCTTTGTACGTACTGCTATACCTTTGCCTCCAATGTCCTCTTTCTGCCTAGTTCTCCTGTAAAACTCCTAATCTACTTCCAACAGCCAAGTCAGGTATCCTAATGTATTCCTTTAGGAATACTTTTTCTATGTATACTCAACAATATTTAAGAGATACTAATTGATCACATTTTGTACATAGTATCCTGGATGTTGAGAATTTAATAGTGGGTGAAAATAGTAGGTAAGATATGCTCTGTGCCCAAAGGGCACTTACATATCAATGGAGGAGACAGGCATTAATCAAATGATCACTGAATAAATGGAAATTTGCATCTTTGCTATATCTGCTACGAAAGGTAGACTCATGGTACCACATGAGCCTGTCATTAAGAAATTTGATGTTGTAGAGACTTCCTTGACATTTCTACAGAATTAAACACTCCCTTCTCCATATTGTGTGCATGGTTTCATTGTTACAGTGATTAAAATGAATTTAAATGTATTTGTTTATATATGTATTTTCACCACTAAACTGTGAGGTGCTTACTCATTTCTGAATCTCTGTATCGAGCAGATTATCTAGCAAATAGTAGGAATATATTAAATATGAAAAATGAACTAGTTTCTGATTGAGTTAAAGTGTAACTTTAGTCATGGATTATAGGAAAATTTATATTTATATAGGATCATTTTTTATTTCTATTTTTAATTTTCTCTAAAACAAGACACTCAAGTGTCTAGTTGCTTTGTAGAAAACAGTACCATTCTCTAATATTTATAAGCTTTTTAGCATTCTTTCTTATAGGTCATGGACTATTCTAGCACTTATTTGCTAGATTTGAGGTTGGAAAATGAGGGAACAGCATTCACTATTTCAATTATGAATTATTTCAAAGGTCAGAGCACAAGAGCACAAACTACACTAGTGCCTTTCAGAGAATGGAAAGTGATGAACATCTATTTGATGAAATAAATATTGTAATGAGGAGAGTAAAAATAGCCAACCAACTATAGCAAACATTTTTGAACAAAAAAGAGAATGATAAGGCAATGTTAAATGTCTTCTATGATTTCCTGATCTTATATGTTTTAAAATATATATATATATATAACTAATGAATCTTTGAACACTATATCAAAAACTAATGATGTACTATATGGTGGTTAACTGAACATAATAAAAAAAATATTATAACACAAAAATGATCAGAGAATGGACTCTACATAGATAATAGTTCATTTCTTTACATTGAAATTAAGTACACCTAGTGCAGTCCATATGGAGGCACAATTATTTCCATACATTCCAACTTTACCTTCTTTCTTTCCTAAAATGAGGTTAAAGATATAAGTTGCACTTCGGATTTTGCCTCATGATCCTTTCCTAGTGATCATCTGACAAGTGTTTCTCTAGGCAGCTGCTTCACTGGCTGCACAACCTAAAGCTGCACAACCTACAGGCTAACAGAATGCATGGCTCACACTTTTATGTCTAGTTACAAAGTAATGGTTATGGAATGTCCTAAGGGTTCTTTGTAAGACTAATTATGATCCAGAGATCCTTTGATACTTTATTTATTACCTTCTGAATCTGTTTTTATCTGGGTACCTAAAAGTTTTGATAAACTCTCCAAAAGATTAATTGTTCCTATTATCTTCTTTTTTTAAGATTTTATTTATTTATTTGACAGAGAGAGCACAAGCAGGGGGAAAGGCAGAGGGAGAGGGAGAAGCAGGCTCCCTGCAGAGCAGGGAAGCCCGAAATGGGACTCGATCCCAGGACTCTGGGATCATGACCTGAGCCAAAAACAGTGGCTTAATCAACTGAGCCATCCAGGTGCCCTCCTACTATCTGTTTTGATTATTTTTTTGGTTGTTGTTGAAATGTCTATTTAAATCTTTGGCACATTTTAAAATTGAGTTATCTTTTTGCTGTTGAGCTGTAAGAATCCTTTATGTATTTTGGATACTAGTCCCTTATCATATATATGATTCACAATTATTTTCTCCCATTCAGTGAGTTGACTTGGATATTAAGAGATCATGAATGTTTTGACAAGGATAGTATCATGGTTATCAGTGTGTTCCAAAGACCTGAGAAAGCCTACAAATAAGATTGCATGTAGGATTTCTAAGTTCCTATACGATTGTGGTGGGGAATGGTATGAGAAGAAACCTCCAATAAAAACAATATTAATTTTCACGTCATCCCATATAGTTAAGTATTCCAAGTTCAAATTAATTAAATTTAAAGAAAATCAAGTCAGACATTTCTGGGATACCTGAGTACTTCATAGAATAAGAACTTACCCCTGGAATACTATTTTTTTTAAAGATTTTATTTATTTATTTGAGAGACAGAGAAAGTGAGAGAGAGCATGAGAGAAGAGAAGGTTTGAGGAAGAAGCAGACTCCCCGTGGAGCTGGGAGGCCGATGTGGGACTCGATCCCGGAACTTAAGGATCATGACCTGAGCTGAAGGCAGTCGCTCAACCAACTGAGCCACCCAGCACCCTGGAATACTATTTTTGATATAAGTAACCATACTGAATTACTGTGAAATAAAACAGCTCCTTCAGAGGATAGCTTTGAAGTGCAACCTTCATTTGGATATAACTTTTCATTGGTGCATGATAAATCTGTAATAATCTGGTGTTCATGTGGGGATAAGATTACACGTAGTTTAGAGTGTGGTGCAATTTGAGAGATGTTGGTGAATAAGGGTCATGATGCCTTTAGGTCTGGCTTTCCTCCTACCTGGAGCCATATGAAGCTTTTGGGACACAGAACGCAAATAGTGATTCTTTCTTTCTTGTTTTTATCACTCAAGTCATAAGTTAGCTTCAGATACAGTTTTGCAGTAAACTCTTCAAATATTGCAGTGATAGGAATAAGTCGCATAGTTGAATAGAAAAATTATTACTGTTATGCCCCTTAATCTTAGCCTTGTGTATCAATGTAATGTGCCCATACCTCATGCCATGGCACATAAAGGACAACAGCAGGTAATAGCTTGACACTAAGGTATTTCTTCCTAGTATCTCTGACTTGCTTGCTTATTCTGTTGTGTTCTGTTCTCTTCTCACTGGATCTTCAGTGCTTTAGCTTTTTAATTTTGTCCCATGTTTCAGTTTTTTGGCCTCCTCTTTGATTGTTATGATATTTGACTGTGTGAGCTGAATCCTCTGCTGTTGGACTCTTTTCTTTTCTCAAATCACTTGATTCAAACTTTCACATTTTTCCTAGCTTTTAATGCTTTCATCAAGATAAAAGATACTACTTGCTCTACTAGTTTTGCTACCTAAAGCCCCACACCATCTTCTGGAGTATGGAACAATAAATTTCTGTTGTTTAAGCCCCCCATTTTGTGGAGATTTGTAATGGCAGCCCCAGCAAACTAATATATGTTCTTAAATGTGAAATCTGTATTCCTACTTAAAAGACCACCACTCTTGTTCAAAATTATATTTTGAACTTGATTGGCTGTGTCTTATGTGACATAGATTTTCATACATTTTTTCAACTATCCAATTTTGGATGATGAATACTTTACTACTTTTCTGTCTTTTAAAAGAGCAACCAGAGTGACATATATGGAACATGGAATTGCCCTCACAGTTCATAAGCTCCATCCTCACCATACACAAAATATTTACCAAGCAAATTAAATACAGGGAAATATCACCTCAAACTAACTTTATTCTCATTTCCCTTTATTAGTGATTTGACCTTGACTTTATCCTGGTTTGGATTCCTTAAAAGGAAGAAAATTTAGCAAGGCTGCCAGTTACATTTGACCTTTTGCAAGTTGAGTCTTTCTTATAACTTCCTTCCTCTATTCCTCCCCATTCCCTCCAATTAATTCAGCTATAGCTTATTAACTACCATTTCTGCAGTCTCCGTACATTTTTCTTTATATTTTCAACTACTCCCAAGGAACCCATGTTAGGCACCATGCTAGGAACTGGATATAGAACAGCCAACAAGATAAGAACAGTCCTTGTAAAGAACCCTTTGGCATTGTGTGGAGGTTGGCAAGAGTTAAAGTATAACACTTTGGGTCCTGAATTTTTGCACTATCTTCTTTTTGCTGTAAAACTGCTATGGTTTCTTTAATGATGCCCTGACCCAGACATGATTACGTATCTCCTATATGCATACCAAGGGGATCCTGACATCCTGGGTATACAAAAATGTGGAATCAAGGTTTCTTCCAGGTGAATATCTCTAATATCCTGGCAACCCAAGGCACTTCTTTTCTTTTTAAATTGAGTTTATATGTTTCTTCCAAGTAATAAATGCACATAATTTAAGAAATCATATAAAGCTAAAAGTTTCTTATTGAAAATCTGTGATCCTTTCTCTTACCCTACTCACTTTACCCCATGCTGCAGAAGCAACAACTTTCAACTACAAATAGGACTGCATGAGGAGTTCTAAGTTCACACATGACTGTGGGAGGCAGTAGGGAAATGGTATGAGAAGAAACCTCCAATAATAACTAATAATAATTTTCACATCTACCCATACAGGTAGGTTTTCCAAGTTCAAATTAATTAAATTTAAAGAAAATCAAGTCATGAGACATTTCTGGGATACCTGAGTACTTCACAGAATAAGATTTATCCCTGGAATACTTTTTTCCCCTGTTACTTTCTCCATATTTATATTCCTAACTGACATATCAATTTTATGTAGGTTTATTGACTTCCTGTTCAGCCTCCTAATATAGTTTACCACACACTTTAGTAAACAGGCATGTTGACATTGTTGTAATTATGTAAATAATAATCATTGCTATTCTAAGTTCCTTTCTCAGACAACTTTTGGCTTTTCCTATAACTGATAATTGCTTATTTGAAAGATCTCTTTGTTTAGTGTGTAGACTTTGAATAATCCTCTTGTTTTCAGCCTGGCGTCCCTCCAAGGCCTTGCCTTCCCTGATGCCTAGTGGCCATACCCCTGAACCCTCAAAGGTTCTGAAGAGTGATCTGACTCACTTTCTTTGAGCCTTCACCCTTGCAGATACTTAGTTTGTCATATCCTCTGCTCTATTCAGTCAGTAACCAGGCTTATACTTACCTGGTCGCGTCAATACTGCTTCTACATTATAATTTTCTTAAGGATTTATTTACTCATTTTATAGAGAAAGAGAGTGAGTGTGGGTAGAGGCAGAGGGAGGAGATATCCAAGTAGACCCCCGCTGAGTGTGGAGCCCAGCACACTGGCTTGATCTCACAACCTGTGAGATCAGGGGGCTGAAAACTTAATGACCCAGACACTTAATGGACTGAGCCACATAGGCACCTCCTACATAATATATAATTATAAAATTTTTATTTTATAATTTTTAAAAGACTTGGGGAAGAAAAGAAACTTAAAATGCATATTTAGAAGTCCAAAATTTGTCTCTTAATAAATTATATATTTCTCTCTTGTGGACTCAAGACTAGCAGGCATCTTTTCCCAAGCTACCCCCAAGGTAGGCTCATTCAAGCATCTGATATAATAGTCCACTATTTTCTTTCTTTACCTTCTCTATAACTCTCCTTCTCTCCTAATTTCTTCCATTTTACCAGTGGCCCTCTGATTGAGGGGAAAATGTCAAATGGTATAATGTGCTCAACGGGTAAATATTCTTACATATATAAATTGCATTTACTTCAATGAAAAATTAGAGAATCAATCATCTACTTGGTAATAACTTTCTTCACCTCAATACATCTATGACAGATGATATATTTTCTGAATTGAGAAAGTAGAAGAAATTATATCAGGGAGAGAAAGGGCTTTCAAAGTTCAGAATGTTGAGGGATTAATTTATTATCTCATTTCATTCTCACCTAATGGCATGAATTACACATCAATATATTTGAATAATTAAATGAGATGCCTACTTTAGTCCAGGTGCTATAAGACTAAATGGAACTTAAACTGGGGATCTTCAGCAAAATTAAAACTTATTGGTAGAAATGGCAGATTTCTGTAGGTGATACTCCTAGACTACTTCATTTGTAATTTCACCGATTACTTGGCATGTGTATCACATACCAGTGTTCTGTTAAGTATATTAGCTAACATACAAGAAAATAATCTTGTGAGAAAATGGTGTTGGTTAATAATTTCATTATTAATGGAAAAAGAAATGCCATCAAGACCACCAGAATTAATGCTCTGGATATTTTGATTGATACATGCTGGCTTTACGAGGACAAGGATGATATCTTTCTTATTTCTAACATAGGTCTTAAGGGATAGTATTCCAAAGTTTCCTCAAAGTATTCCACCACTGGCATTGCCTGATCTAGGCCAGGCAGGAGGTAGTCTCTAATAGTTGCCTTCTGGACCACTCTGATTCCACCTTGTTCTTTTTTTTTTTTTTAAGATTTTATTTATTTATTTGATAGAGAGAGATCACAAGTAGGCAGAGAGGCAGGCAGAAGGAGAGGGGGAAGCAGGCTCCCTGCGGAGCAGAGAGCCCAATGCGGGGCTCCATCCCGAACCCTGAGATCATGACCTGAGCCAAAGGCAGAGGCTTTAACCCACTGAGCCACCCAGGCATCCTTGATTCCACCTTCTAAAAGAGCAAGATTTCATCATTTAGAAGTTGCCCTGCCTCATATATATGCAGGGAATGAAAAGATCCATGACATTTCCACAAGGAATTTCTGTTGTAAATACATCTTTTTTTCTGAGAGAAAAAGCCCGTTCTTATGTTAGGATGCAATGTTGAGCAAGGCAGACATACAAGCTTACATACGTAGTTTACCACAGTATCCCAAATGTCTGGCATAGAATGGATACTCAACAAATATCTGATACTTAGCAACGTGTCTTTGCCATCACAGAATTTACAGTCCAGTTTGGAAAAGAAAGCATATAACAAAAAATTATAATGAAATATTATTAGTACAGAGGAAAATGGGGGCTTTATGGATGGCACTTAACCCAGATTTGGGGAGTCAGTGAGGATCTCTTAAGAAAGTGATGTCAGAGTGAAAACTGAGAAGTGGGACACAGCCAGCCAGTGGTGGCTGTGTGGGTAATAGAGAGAATATGGGGGAAGGGGAACACTGAAGCAGGGACTGTTCCAGCCAGAGGGAATATCATGAGTTAAGACTTGGAAAAGAGCCAGAACTTGTTAAGAAATTGACTATGACTGGACAGTAGAATGAGTGGAGTGACTAAAAATAAAGAAGAGACAAAAAGGAAGAGGCATAAAATTTGCATTGAAGAGTTTGAGTTTTATTCTAAATGCCATGGGCAACTGTTGAAGGGTTCTAAGCCAGGGGGTGACAGAACTTAGCATGTCAGCTGGCATGATGTTCTCACAGAATTTCAGATTCTTGAATTCACTGGAAAGGCTGAGGGGCAAATATAATTTCCTTCACTTGGTCAAATTCCAAGGTATGTTTTAGAATATTGGCAAACTGAAATCATAACTCCTACCAAAACTAAAATAACTCCTTGGATCTGATCCTGGCTCTTTCTAATTACTTTCCAGATTCCGTGTAAAATTGACAACTGGTATTTATTAAGGTGGAATCCATTTCTCAAGACTCCTGAAAGTCAGGGCATATCAAAGCAGTTGCTCAAGCCCAAAATGTCATTTCTTTCCAGCTGTCCCCAACAACTTGTGGATTACATTTCCTAATCTTGTGCGGTTTGAAATTTGTTACAAAATCCATGCTGGATTTAATACCCAAATTAGGATATATAATTTCAATAAGGCAATATCCCAAATTGATATTTATTCTTTTTCAGGATCACCAGAGGAATTTTGTGGCAGGATATTCTGTTCAACCCATCAAGTTGATGAAGTAGGCCACTGAACTCTTCTCTGGTAAAACTGAACCTGGTGGTTATATCATGAGAGTTTACTGTAGTGTTTTTCCATTCTTACCCATCACCCATGTGTTCATTAGTGCTGGCACAGCATTACTTACCATTCTCCTAACAGTGAAAACCCATCATGCGGCAGTGCCAGGTTGGCTCCTGTGGTGTTTCCTTCTTGAGCACTCTGTGTAATGACTCTGACTTTCTTTGGCTGTTTCCTCTCTATTATTCCTGGACCGTGGTAATAGAATCCAGTGATGGGAGAAGCACAGAAAAAGCTTGGTAATCAGATGGACCTGAGTTTAAATCTTGATTTTATTATCTACTCAGCATATTACCAGGGCATAATATCTATTTTCTCAGCTTCATTTTCTTCTTGTAAAACAATACCCAATATATAAGATTGTTGTAAGATGAAATGAGATGATATGAATCAAGTACCTAGTCCAATGGCTTGTACATTTAATGCTACATTCAGGAGGAAAATGTAAACCTTTGGCATTTGCTATTATGAAAACCAAATCTGGACTTTAAAATTAGCCAGCACTTCAGCTTAGAGGAACATATACAAATCACATGCAGATGTAGCCTTTACCCTGGGGAAAATCCGAAAAGACAACTGCTTCTTGTCATCAACAAAATGTCACAGGGATTGAGGAACCAATGATCAGTGTAAGATTTGAGATATTGTTTCATATTATTGATACTTAGTTTTCTCATCTGTAAAATTAATATTTCAGATTAAATGACTTCCAAGTAGTTTCAATTCCATATTTCTAAAGTGCTAGGGGTATGTTTTAACCATATTATAATTTTACTAAGGGCTAAGGCATTAAACATCTCCATACAGCTAAGAACACAGTTGTACAGTGTTGTGTGTGTATGAAGGGGGTGGTATCCACAGAGCATATAAAAAGTTCCATAAAATTCAATAGTATTTATTTTTGGTTCTTTATGTGGTCTAAAAATTTCAATATATCCGATCACCACAGCGATTTTAATAAATGCTTACTCCTAACTCCACCGATGTTTATGAGGGCTTGACTCTGCCTTTTTCTTCAATAGTTTTGAATAAATATGCCATTTTTTTATGTGTGTAAGTCATCTAAGTGGTTGGTATAATTCATGTTTGTGTGTGCGTGCATGTGTGTGCTAGAGACCGACCTTTTGATTTCAAGGGTTAGCCTTGATTTTAGGGAGATGATGAAAACCTCTGTTTATTCCAAATTTATCTCTCACTAATTCAACATGGATTTTTAAAAAATGTCTTATTGGGAGTGTCTCTTACAAATACTACCAAATCCCATGACTTCAACCCCCATCTATATATTAGTAACTCCTCAAACAGTATTTCTAGCCCTCCAGAGTAAACCCTATTCCAAAAACATATATTTCAAAGGAAATCAGTATATTCAGCAGACTATTAGTATCTTTCCATAATCATGGAAAGATTGATTTTTATCTTCATTTATTCTGAGTGTAATTTGCTTCCTCTTTGTTATGAGTGATTTATGCCATTGGAAATGGCATCTTCTCTTCTATAGTCACTTTTTGTTTTAGCAGACAGCTAGAAGAAAACCATAGGAGTATGTGAAGTAATGGGAGGTAACAGTAGTTTTTTATTTGCATGAAATGCAGGTCAAGCTACATATTGTTAGGAAATGAAACAGCAATAAAATAAGGAGAATAAGCACATAGGAATGTATTTATAATAAGAAATGTTGAAAAGTACCTGGATTATTGCTGGCTGATAATTTTCTCTAACACTTAATAGTTAAAAAACACACTTATATTAGACTCTTGGTTATGCTATATGTATTTTTGAGGCAGAAATATATGTACAAACAAATTTGATTATTCTAATCAAATTGCCTGCAAGAAATTGATTTAAAAACACCCTACAAGTCAGTTAAATAATTAACTTTACTGTCTTTTTATTAACTTGATATTTCTTTTTCCTAAAGAATAAATCAAACAATTAAACTGGTTTATGTAAAGAAAAAACCCCTCAATTTACTCATTTATGTAGCCCCCGGTTTTTGAAGCTAAATTCTAATTTTTCTCAAAGTTCACTGTCAACATTCCTGCCAGGTTTACATATATTCTCTTAGAAGACTCATATCTTAGTGGATCTCTGCTTCTGTTACTAGTAGTTTCAATGGCCAGGGGGTCAATTTATCAGGGGAATACTGGGAAAGTGGCAGGGGAGAAAAAAACCAAGTTTAGAGTTGGACCTATAAGGAAAGGAATGGATATTGTAAGCTGAAAAGAGAAGCATTAGAAAGTCTGGATGAGGGTCAGGGTAGAAGAGAATTTGGAAGCAGGTGGTGGGGCTGTGTTATAGATAAGGATGCTATAAGTATTAAAGACTAAAAGCTTGGATTAGCAGAGACAGAATAATGGGGTTAGACACAACTAATGATCAAAAACAGGAGTTTGTAGCTGGGTAAGAGGAACAAGAGAATAGGTGAAAACCAGAGGTCAAGACCAGGTCACAGTTAGAAAAATTACCCAGAGAACAACAGCAGACACTTACCCAAGAGATAAGAAAGCTTTGAAACAAAGGGATAATCTATTCAGCAGGAAATCTCTTTTCTTGCTGAAGCAGGAAACAGATAACATAATTTACAGAGTAAGAGCATCCCAAGGCCTTGAGGGCTAACACCAATGCCATCCTCAACAAGTCACCATCCTAACAGATCCCAAGAGTGGGAGAGGGGGTAGGTGGGGCAGAAGGTCCCTTTGAGATGCTCAAATTAAAT
>CM052809.1:104581139-104602692 GCA_028533885.1 Nasua narica
AGACTTTATAGTTTTCCTTTTTATAGTTTTTTTCCCATCTGGCTGTGAAACAAAAACTTAATAGTTTTTTTTCTGTTTTTATATTTGTATTTCGGTGTCTTCTTTTCCTTTTTATTCAGCACCTCTTTGTAATTTCACATTTTATTAGTTCAATTGAATAAATATATTTTACCCATGTGGTTGCTGCTTATGTTTTAGTATCCTTTTCTCTTCCTTCTTGCTTTCCACCCTACTTTTGCTACTTTCTTTTTTAATGTAAGCTGTAAGTAAGAGTACTGATCAGTAACCTTTCTCTCAATGTAATATCTTTTTAAAAATCTTCCTTCAGGGTAATTGTGTCTTTTTTCCTTTATATCTGGTTTTCTAGCTACTAATTAGGAAAGGACCCTGGCCTTCGTTTCTGCTTCCTTTCACACTGGAGATAAGATAACGAGGAGGGACATCACTCATATGGGTTCTGGCTCTGCAACTGTTGGATTTTTACACACTCTTTCCCTTCTCATACAAAACCTCAGAAAAGCAGAACTCCATGATTTTTGTGGTTTTCTCCAAGAGGAGAAAATAAATCTATCTCCTGCTCCCGCTCTTCTCTTCCTTCCTCTCTTTTTTATTTTTTCAAAGTTGCTATGCTCAAAAAGAAAAAAATTAATTGTATTACGTTTCTCCAGAATTTTCAAAGGAGATCAGAGAGAAGTAGTAGAAGTTAGAAAGGAATCCTGGGCCACTTGTTTTCTAAACCTGTTAACACAAACCCCATAAAAGAAGTAAATAATTTGACAATCTGAATGCTACTTTTTACAATGAAAGACATTTCCTCGGGGAAATACAGTAATAAATTCTGAACATAATACTTGGATTTACCTTTAGTAGATATAGACAACTACTTCACCAATGATAAAAGGGAATAAACACAGAATAATTACAATTAAAAAATTCTCAAATTTTTATCGTAGTCAATAGTTTCAAGTTTCTCCTTACTGTTTTTCTTATAAGTATAGTTCACAAGTAGATCTGATTTTCATCTTTTTTTCCTCCTGTTCATCTCATTCTCTCCAAAAGTTCCCTGAATATGGATGCTTAAGTCTATATGGTGATAATATTATTTTCAATAAGAGCTACCTTGAAGAGTTATGTGGACTGTTGACAAAATCCATTTTCTAGGAAACAGATTCAGGTTTGCTTCCCCATGACTGAATGAAAGGTGAACATCTGTTAAAGGACTGCAAAGTTTGGTAATTCTGGCTTAGATGAGTCAATCTCTTTGGTTTTTCTTTTCCTTTTAACTAAGCACCTTTTCAAAAGTGATAGTTTCATTATTACAAGTTCAATTGAGAAATCAATGTATTTAATTTTAATTTTTTGGCTACTTTTCTGCTTTTGCTTTATATCCCCTCTCTTCCACACACACACCCCATTCGGGAATTTGAATTGCTTTAGGATTCAGATATTCATTTCTTTCATCCAATTCAATCATTTTTTGGACACCTCCAACTAGCAATGAGCAAGCCAAATATTTTAAAAATGCAACTAGTAAAGTAAGACAAAAAGACCTTTTAATTATTTTTTCCCCTACTTTGTACTTCCTAACAAATACAGCAGACAGCAGGAATAGTTTAGGAAATACATGCTGAACGTCATAATAATTATATCACATTATTTCTGTTACTTTTGCATTTGACAGACATTGCCATACACTGGGGTTCTCTGAGTTTTCACCCTTTCCACAGGAAGTTTTTCTAGGTTTTTTTTTTTTTTAATCTTAATTCTACCTGACATGACCTCAACTCATCATTTTTTTTTTTTTTAAAGAGAGAGAGAAGGGAGAAGAAGAGAGAGCATGAGCAGGGTGAGGGATTGAAGAAGCAGCCTCCCTGCTGAGCGGGGAGCCCAACTCAGGGCTTGATCCTCTGGGATCATGACCTGAGCCCAAGGCAGACACTTAACTGACTGAGTCACTCAGGGGCCCCAATCCATCTTAATGGAAACATTCTTTTAGAGAAGAAAAAGAGGTAGCTTAGCTGGAGACTGGTAGAAGTCTCACTGAAATATCACTCATTAAATCTTTACAGTTAGGAAGAGGCAGGAGTAGCCATCAAGAGAAAGGAAATTTTGCCATTTGCAACAACGTGGGTGGAACTAGAGGGTATTAAGCTAAGCGAAATAAGTCAATCAGAGAAAGACAATTATCATATGATCTCTCTGATATGAAGAATTTAGAGGCAGGGCTGGGGGTCGTGGGGGGTGGGAGGGTTATGAAACAAGATGGGATCAGGAGGGAGACAAACCATAAGAGACGCTTAAACTCACGAAACTGAGGGTTGCTGGGGGTAAGGTGGTAGGGATAGGGTGGCTGGGTTATGGACATTGGGGAGGGTATGTGCTATGGTAAGCGCTGTGAAATGTGTAAGCCTGATGATTCACAGACATGTACCCCTGGGGCAAATAATACATTATATGTTAATAAAAAAAAAAAAGAGGCAGGAGTGGTCTTAGCCCACAACAGAACCTCCATATACTGTCATTTCATTTTTCTCAAAAATCCAAATAAATTACCATTGCCATTGTATGTAATAGTTAAGAGTGAGTTAGGCAACATATGCATAGAATATTTCAGAAATATTGCAACAGTAGTTAAGCTGCATCAGGTTAACTCATAAAAGTGTATTCTATAGACCTTAGATATCAGACCTTTGTCTGTAGTGTCATTTGCAAGTATCTTTTCCTCTCCTGTGGGTTGCCTGTTTGTTTGTTGACTGTTTCCTTCGCTGTGCAGAAGCTTTTTATCTTGATGAAGTCCCAAAAGCTCATTTTTGCTTTTGTTTCCAAGATCTATAAAGAACTCCTCAACCTCAACACTCACAAAACAGATAATCACATCAAAAAATGGGCAGAAGACATGAACAGACATTTCTCCAAAGAAGACATACAAATGAAAAAATGTTCATCATCTTTAGCCATCAGGGAGATTCAAATCAAAACCACACTGAGATACCACCTTACACCAGTTAGAATGGCCAAAATCAACAAGACAGTAAACAACAAATGCTGGAGAGGATGTGGAGAAAGGGGAACCCTCTTTCATCGTTGGTGGGGATGCAAGTTGGTGCAGCCACTTTGGAAAACAGTGTGGAGATTCCTCAGGAAATTAAAAATAGAGCTACCCTATGACCTTGCAATTGCACTACTCAGTATTTACCCCAAAGAAACAGATGCAGTACAAAGAAGGGCCACATGTACCCCAATGTTCATAGCCGCAATGCCCACAATAGCCAAACTGTAGAAAGAACCAAAATGCCCTTCAACAGATGAGTGGATAAGGAAGATGTGGTACATCTATACAATGGAATATTATGCCTCCATCAGAAAGGATGAATATCCAACTTTTGTATCAACATGGACAGGACTGGAAGAGATTATGCGAAGTGAAATAAGTCAAGCGGAGAGAGTCAATTATCTTAAGGTCTCACTTATGTGTGGAGGATAAGGAAAAACATGGAGGGCATTGTGAGAAGGAAGGGAAGGGTGAATGGGGGGAAATTGGAGGGGGCGATGAACCATGAGAGACTGTGGACTCTGAGCAACAAACTGAGGGGTTTGGAGGGGAGGGGATGGGGGGTTGGGCGAGCCTGGTGGTGGGTATTCATAAGAGCATGTATTGCATGGAGCACCTAGTGTGGTGCATGAACAATCAATCTTGTAACACTGAAAAAATAAAATAAACATATTTGGGCAAAAAAAAAGTGTATTCTATTTATTTCAGTGATTTTTAAAAGAAATTTTAATACTTGGAGTCTTCAAAGGTAGGATATTTCTAGAGGTTTTAAAAATTCATAATGCACAATGCTTGAATAGTGTACACTAGGTATTAAAGGATACCTGTAATGCTGAATAAATGCTAGCCAGAATGTATTATATCAAATACAGAAGTCGCACAATGAAATAGCTATTTTACACTTCAACCAACCCAAAGATTATACTTGGTGAGCATTTTTAAAAGCATTGCTTCTGGCTGAATACAATTTTTTCTTGTTTTAACAATTATTTCAAAGGTCTGGCTTACTTATAATAAGTCCAGTCTTAACCTATTTAGTTGCTACTTCATTAGGAAAGCATTTGGAACTGTATCAGTGCTGATAAATTTCAAATAATGTAATTTAAGGAAAAACTAAAAATTAAGGAATAAAATTATTGTACCTAAAACAGATATGGGCTCTGTTTGCATTCACAGTCAGGTTAGAAGAAGCAGGAAATGCTACACATTAATCTACTCGCCTGGGTTTCATCGTGTGGTAAATGCAAGGTGAGTAATAGCTGTCACAGATAAACAGGATTAGAGCTAAAACAGTATCAGATATCAAAGCGCATACACATAGTCACTAGGTGAGTGAATAAAACTATAAATTAATATATTAGGTTGAAGCACATGAAATTGCCATTTTTGCTGGTCAGGAGCAACAGAGTATTGGCAGTTTCATGCAATTCAACTTTAGATCTTTCAGAACCAAAAAAGCCATTGAAAATAATTCAATCCAAGGTTCTTAGTCTGAACTTGGTATGGGTTGACTTCAAGGAGACCAGGAACCCTCATCTATTTATGTATTTAATTGATAGTTTGGGAGAGCCTATGATGTGCCAAGTACTGTTATAGTAACTGGGGATATAGACATGAAAAAGACTAGTCCCTTGCCCTCACGGATATTACATTTCAGTGGGAAAATGTGACACTTAAACACAATATGATGTTACTATGAACTGAATGCAGAACTCTCTGTCTTATGTTCATAAGTACATTTTTTTCTGGAGGAAGAGCTCACTGAATGCATGAAAGTGGTTTATGATCATCAAGAGATTAAGAACCAGCAACCTATTACACCCTGCTCATTGGATTGATGAAGAAGCCAAAGCAGACACTGAGTGATTTGCTATTCACTATTGAATATGTGAATATATTCACTTCCTTTGCTATGAAGTTTATTCATTAGTGGCTGACTTAGGGTCAGTCCCCAGGCATCCTGGTGTCACTCAGTCACACTACTTCACACTGTAGGGGAGATGATCTACGGTTTTTCATTTATTTTCTGTATTTATTCTCTTTTTCATAGTACCTATATACCATTTAAAAATATATTTTATTTATTTATTTATTTGAGAGAGAGAGAGAAAGAACATGAGAGGGGAGAAGTCAGGAGAACCAGACTCCCTGCTGAGCAGGGAGCCCGATGTGGGGCGGGACTCGATGCTGGGATTCCAGGTAAAGACCTGAGCCGAAGGCAGTTGCTTAATCAACTGAGCCACCCAGGCGCCCCCCTACAAATCATTTGACTCAACAAATTCATTTCAAGAGTTGAGTGTCTGGTCAGACAGCACTCAATCCTAATTTCAGCATTAGCGTTTATTAGCTTTGTGATTTCAAAAGTTGCTTAAACTCTCTGAGCCCCAGCTGCCCTATCAATAGAATGATGAGAACAAGTCATAACTGACCGATTAGTGTGAGGATTAAATGAGAGCATTTATGCACACACGTACTGCCTCTGTCTCCCATTACTTGTTATAATGCTTTCCAGCTGATAAGCCCAACAGCTATTATTATTATTATTATTATTATTATTATTCTATTTTAGTTTTTATGAAGTGTGGCCTTTGGTGCCTGTTCCTCAGGCTCTAAAAAATCATTCCCTCTCTCTTCACCAGACTATTATTTAAATGGCAGCTATTGGGCTTTCACTTAACTCAGGGGAGATGAAAAAGGCAGAAGTGACTGACTAGAGTCTAGAGCATGTACCCTGGAGCTTGGCTACCTCATTTCAAATCCTGGCTCTACCACTTACTATGTAGGTGATCTTAGGCCAGATACACAGATTTTTTGTGTCTCAGTTTCCTCCTACACAGAATGGTGTCAATCAAGTAGCTACTTCATAGATCTGTTATGAGGATTAAGTGGCTTAACGTGTTACCACGATGTTGAGGTGGAGATTATTAGTATATGTGCTGCGGAAGCGAGCACTGAGGTGGCGATTATTATGCTTGTTTTAAAAAATTAGCTAAGACATTTTAAGAGGGTTGAAAGAGAGTTTGCATTGCTATGTGCGGCAGAGCTATTAACTGAACTGAATTTAGTCAGTACTTCTTCACTGTCATTAAAAAAAAAAAAAAAAAAAAGGTAGAGCACGGCCTTCTACAAATCTTTGTCCTGGAGAAGAATAAGAGAAACTGCTCAGAGTGCCGCCTCTTCATTGGCATTCAGTCCTCTCTGGACCCAACAAACATCCTGAGTGCTTAAATACGTACATCCAGTGATCTCTATTGCCATCCTATTTGAGACTGCTTCAAATGCCAGGTTTCTACAAGGTTATAAACTCCCTGAGAGCAACCTATGTGTCTTTGTTAGTACTAACAGCATATTATACAATATCAGGCACACAGTAGATTCTCAAAAAATTACATACCTATATCATATGATTTTCTTATACTTTCTTCTTTGTGCTTTTAGATGTCTGAATTTTGTATAATAAGCATGTGGTAGTTTTTAAGCTATTTCCCTGTAAAAAAACAACCTGTAGATTGATTTGTTGGTGATTTGCTATATCTGTCCCTTCGAAATCCATCCTTTGTCTTTGGCAAGGTAGGGTATGTGGCTGTTCCAGCCCAAAGGGCTTGTGGTTGATTTTCTCTAGTGGCAACAGGGCTCAGCCCCCTCCTTCCTGCAGGGATAAAGGAGTGGCTAGGAAGAGCAATCAGATAAGGGAGGCCCTGGAGGCCAGCTCTTTTTCCCACAGTCTTTTCCTCAGTCTCTGACCCAAAGTGAAGCTGGCTCTGGTCTCTGGAATCCTCTTGGCTTTCTATACCTACTGTTCCAGAACTGTTTTCCAAACAAAGAACAGGACATGTAAAGTCTGTGACCTAAGATTCATTGATATGGAAGAGACAAGTGAAAGGGAAACTAGGCCTTCTGTGGCATTTATTAACAAATTATTTTTTAGAGAAAGCTAGTTCTTGTTTGAGAAGACAGTGAGAAAGGGAGACAAAGTCCTTGTGATATTTTTCTTATTCCCTTCCTCCTGGAAACTATTTATTCCCTTCCTTCTGGAAACTATCTCTACCCCAGGAAGTGACATGGTTGATGGTGAAAAAACCTCCCAGGATTTCAGAATATATATATATATTCTGATATATATATATATATATTCTGATATATATATATATATATTCTGATATATATATATATATAAATATATATATTTATATATATATATATATATAGACACCAACTTAGAATGCAAGTTATTTATATAGTTGAAGAAAATGGTGTATGTATTTTCTACTACACTGGTCATTTTGTTTTCAACGAAAAGATACTTTTAGATTTTCTGAGATCTATTCACCCCACTGAAGTGTCCCTAAATGGGAGAGGAGTAAGAATGAGTATCTTCAGTTTATCAGGGAGCTGGCTTTGGGAGTTTATCCTCAAGCAGCATAGAGGAAATTTGAGAATTATTTTGTGTTCTGTTATTTTTAGAAAATCATATAAACTTTTATTTCAATCTTCAAACAGATGTTCCAGGAAAATTCATCAGGCTTATTATTTGACTTGGATCACGCTTTATTTCTTAATAAGTATCTATGTGCATTTCTGTTTATTACTGTTTAAGAAGCATGGTCTTACATGGTAGATGGTTTTTTGCTTGTTTGCTTTCTAGGATAAACAGGGACAAAAAGAACCCTACAGAAAACCTATCTGTGGAGTTGTTCTAGAGTCTAGGGTCTCTAAGTTATAGGTTCCTAAGTTATTTTTTTAAAGAATAAACTGCTTTTAGTCACTCTGCTCAGGAGGGGTTATGTGCATTATAAATATTTACAGTGTTTTTATGTCCTGGGTGTCTAACTACTAGTATTTAACATATAATATTTGGATCATCTTGTGAACTATCTGACAAATAATTAGAACTTACAAAATATTCCATATGAATTATCAGAATATGAACTGATACATGAAAGAAAGAAACAAAGTGGTAAGTTCAATAATTAAAAGAGATAGACATCCCCATAAGAACAGACTCTAAGACCAGGGAAAGAAAAACCAGAAAGAACCTTGTTACTTTATCACATTAAGGAGGTTTAAGAAGGCCTAGGAAGAACTATAGGCACATCATGGAAAAAATCTCCACCAACTTTAGGGGGCCAAGTTACATGTGCCTATGTTTGATTTTTAGGAATATATTAAAAATAAAAATTTTAGACATATATTAAAAATATATAGCAGAAAAGTCATGGAATTATTTAGCTAGAATGGACTTCAAGCAACATGATGTTTTTGTTTGCTTGTTTTTTAGCAACCATGGTATTTTATCATATACATCATCTCCATATCATAGTTGGACAACTGAGGTAAAGGAGTTGCCCAAGTTCATGTGACCGACAAGTGGTAAAACAGAGATCTTCATGCAGGTTTCCTGCATCCTCATGCAGAATTCTTCCAGTTTATACTCTGTTGCTTTCCCATGAGTCAAATAGTTTTGGTGTAATAGTAGTGTCTTCTGGATGGTGATTCAAGCATTTTGTTTTTAAAAAACATACAACTTTAGGTGTTACAGGCAATTTAAGTAATGGAGACACGATTGTTACAAACAAGATACTTATTAACACTTATTATCTTAGGCTTCAATTTGGAGACAAGTACCTTGAATGTATCATCCAGGTCCCAACTTAATGAAAATAATATATTCCTAGGGAATATTCTTATGTGGAATTATTTTAGTAGTCTAATTTTAAACAGCTGGAACCCATTTGTTAAGCTGTAGTCTATTCCACTTTTTGAAAAGAATGATTTTTTTTTTTCCCACACAGAGGCAGAACTTTCTGGAAAGCTGCATACATCCCCCTACTTGAACTTTCAGGATGGCTGGGCACCTTGGGCCTTTTGTCCTCCACCTGTCTCCAGCTATTAGCACTATGCTGTGGTAAGGACTTTTTTCAAGACTGAGGGCCTGGCTGCCTTCCAGGATCCCATTGTTTATGACCTTCCTTTTATTTAATGTTCTATTTCTACAATTACAGATGTTGTTGAATATAATCAAGAACCCAGGTGTGCTACCTTTGCAGGCCCATGTTATCTTAAAGGTCCAAGATCTACAGGCCAGTTGAAACAGCGTAGAGGAAGAAGGAAAGAATATTCATTGTCTTGACTCCAAAATATGGTGAGAGAACTTTGCAAAATACAGAAGGTTAAAAGATTGCCACAACTCCTTGACAGTTCATTGTGGTTTGTTTTATGTACCACTGCATGCTGTATGCAGATGGATCCCTATTTATGAGAAATGAGAAGCAGAGCATGTCTCACCCTGACTCCTCACATTGCTCTTATCAGACTGCATCTGACAAATGAAACAACAGGAAGTTTTGCTGGAAGCTGTTGATAGTTGGGGTTAAACAGCAAGCAGTGAGGGGTCTAGAAATGCTATAATGCTAAGCATTGACCTTGTTTCCACCACAGTGTTGTAGGTTCCAGGATAAAAATAGGACATATCGAAAGCAAAGCTCTGGCTTTGGGTTTTTCTCCTCCTTCATTCCTGGGAAAGTGTCCCTTGTCTGATGGTACATTATATTCTGACTTGTGCTATTCAGGTGCACAACTAAACCTTTCTGCAGAGATAGGGAATAACGGAGTACAATGTAGTCATGGTTTAATACAAGCAAGGAGTCACTAATAAATTGCTAGGCACAGGTTAAAGTACAAATGAATTTTTATCAGGTGCTCTCTGCTGTTCATTTACTTTAAGACCCTAACTCTTAAGGCTTAGGTTGATCTGGATAGGACCACCAGTTCTGAATCATTCATTTATCTGTGCAACAAGCTTTTACAGAATACTGTGCACTGTATCAGCTACTCAGGATTGGGAGAACTTGATAGTCATAACTCCTGATGATATGGCTCCTATAGAGAAGTTATTACTTTTAACTTAATCTGCTCTCTAAAGTAGTCTTTCTCAACTAGTTCCATAAAAGAACTAAGCTGTATAGACAATGATTTGAGTGATGATTTTTGTAATTCTTTCAAGGATGGAAGTAATTGGTACCATTCCTAATGCGTAGGAGATAACTTAATTCATCACATACAATGGATGCCTTAGGTGAGTAGGGCTTAACTGACCTTGGTTGATGAGGATTTTTCAAAAGGAATAAGGTCTTATCTTCTCAGAGTCCCCACTACAACCTTGGTCAAAACTAATAGGAGAAGACAACATTACTAATGATTAGAAGATTCACATCACTCTCTATCCTCCCTACACAACTAGATTTGAGGAGAGAAAGGACACACACATAAAAAGTCAGTAGGTTATCTCAAGAAAAATAATTCCTGGTGTTGAGCAAATTGGACGAATATCTTATGGGGGAAGATTCTGGTCAGAGGTGATTGGTAATTGAGTAGTAAGAATTTGCCTGGGAAGGAAGAATGTAAAGCAACTGAGAGTTTCTGAGGACTAAATAAAGGTGAGTACCAGACATTTAATAGAAACAGCTGTGAGTATAGAGAATAGAGTACACTGTGCTCTAGAATTCTTTAAATGTTTTTGGGAGATGCAAGTAAAGATGTAAGTAAATGGAACTCCCATTTCACTCATGATTATTTGAAGACAACACCTTCCTTGGCCTGGATCACGTGGATTTGGGTTTCAGTAGGGTTATATTGTTATAAGCTCAGCTGCACCTGCTCACCAGTTTGCTGTAGTGCCTGTGATATGACTCTTGGGTACTTGGCCTTTACTCTAACAGGTTCCGTACCTCTTGTATTTCAGACCCTCTATCCTGGATCACCTGTTTTTTCCTTCCTGTTCCTTCAGTGTATTAGTCAGGGTTCTCCATAGAGACAGAGACAATAGGATATACATAGTTAGACATTTAATACATTTTATATATAGGTAAATTAAATGTATAATTTACCTACATATGTAACAATTAGATATGTATATATACCTATATGAGCAGTTCTATCTGTATATATTTATATATGTGTATATGGATATATAGAGGCATACACAGATTTATTGTAAGGAATTTGTGGTTCATGTAATTATGGAGGCTGACAAGTCCAGATGAGACACAGGAAAGCCTGATAGTATAGTTCCAGTCTCAGTTCAAAGCCCTGAGAAGCAGAAGAGTCAATGGTATAATTTCTATTCTGAGTCTAAGTCCAAGGCGAAAAGACCAAATTCTTGGCTCAAAAACAGTGAGACAGAGAGTAAATGCTCCGTTACTCCTTTTGTTTTATTCAGGTCTCCCAACAGATTGCATGATGCCCTCTCACATTGGTGAGGGCTATCTACTTTACTCAGTCCACCAATTCAAGTTTTAATCTCATCTGTAAATACCTTCACAGATACACCCAGAATAATGTTTAACCAAATATCTGGTACAGTGTGGATCAGTCAAATTGATAAAATTAATCATTGCACTCAGTCAATTCTTTAAGTGCCTTTGTTGTTTATACACCTACTTTTTTCTTCAGCCTTCCCATTCCATTCCTGCTGACAACATAACATGTATATAAGATACTTTGCTCACATTTATATATATGTATATAAGATACATTTATATATATGTATATAAGATGCTTTGCTCACAAAGCATATACAGATACTTTGCTCACATTTTTATCCTGAAGAAGCACTAAGTTGAAAAATTCTATTTATATTTTTGTAATATTCTTATTCATATTATGCAGTTGATGAGGTCCACTAACTTACATTAAAACGTAAAAGTATTTCAGGTTGCATATTTATATGGTAACACAGACTTCATTCTATGCTTTTTCCTCTCATTCCTGTATATTACCAGCTTCTCTCCTAGTTTAACTCCTCAATTTATAGTGATTTTGGTCAGGGACAAGAAACTTACCCATGCAGGTGATGCAGCATGTGCCTGTGCGGACTGATGTACAGGATTAAAATGTTTGGCTTTTTCAGTCTGCTGTATCTTGTATCCATCTGTGTGGTGCTGTGTCTGGGACCCTCAGAATCCTGACTTGTTCTGTGAATGAAAGAGAAAATATTTAAATTCTGTTTTAATTTCCCATCTTAAAAAGAACTAGTAGCTTAATTTTTCTTTACATTCATCTCTAAATTTCACCCAGTTCATCTGCCTAATCTTGATGGATCTGTTTGCAAGAGAAAATGTGGGAAAAGAAGAAGCATCAATCATTTCTAAATAAGTTCTCAAACACTTCTTAATTGTCCAATGTGACCAGGGTCTTAACACAGTGTAAAAAATGTAGGATGAAGAAGTGGAAAGTTTTTAACCAGAGGCGTTGAAATTATTATTGTTTTATTAAAAAATATCCCACTTTGTTCTTATATCTCATTAAAAGAAATAAAACAATATCAATCATTTATTGGAAGTGGTCACCATACTATCAAAACTGTTGAAGAACCTTGCTTGACTAGGTACCATATGTAAATGCTTTAAAATATTCGGTAGAGGAACTTTATGACAGAAAATGCTTTAAAAAGATGAACCTCTACATCTCAGATACCTTGATTCCTGTGTTAGATTAAGACACATTTTTGTTGTTGAGAATAAATGAAACAAATGCTTGAAATATTGAGCTGTGTAGTGTGTGCATGCATATATGTATTTTAACTGAGGATAGGCATAAACACATTCATTAGGAAATTAAGCACTCTACCTGAAAGTTTTTAGATAAATTTACTCAAAAGTAGATCCTTTGACTTTGTCAATTTCCATCAGATTGCCATCATTCACATGGGGGTTATTTAAATCTAGGTATGGTCATTTGCTCCATTCAGGTGTCCTTAACTCCTTGCTCCTTCTCTTCCAACAGAATCTCATCTCCAGTGCATAGGATCCTCTATTATGCTCTTTATTTTCCATTAGGAGTAGTCAGCAGTGTGTTAAGCATACATATGTCTGAGATACTCAGGTTACTCAGACTTCTGATAAAATTATATTATCTATAATTTTGGATGCATGGGCACAAAACTCCAGATTTCAACTCAATCTTGAGATATTATAAAGGGAAATTCTGACTTTCCTGGGCATCAGAAAACTTGTATTTGGTGTGTTTCTAGTACTAAACAGGTGGGTGACTTTTTAAAGTTAGTTTCCTCAGAAAGGAGATTTAGTGAGGAGTGGAGTCAGAATCATCAGAAATAAATGAAGTGGTGTAGGAAAGAGGAAGAAATTGGACTGTAGTAATTTTCAGCAAAGGCCTCAGTCAATCCACTGGGGCACATAACCTGGGATGATTCTGTAGCGCAGTTCTGACTTGGGTAAGGGGTAACCAGGTCTTTATACTCCACTGCAAACCACTTGTTGAATGTGTGCTCCTTTTGACGAGGAGGAATTACATTGAGCAAGTTGGATCTCCTCCCTTAAGGGCAATCTCTGAAGAAGATCTGGCTTGCAGTGTCAGAAATTGAAGAAACAGTGCTTCGGTCCTCAAGAATGATCAAGGTATTTCACCATAGTCCATCCCTTGAACTATTCAGATACACCTGGCTCATATGAATTTTGAGAATACCTCCTTTGAGATTCTGATTGATGTATCTGCCATTGCAGTGGATCCAACTGATATCTTTTCCCTTTCTTCTATTCATTCTATATTCCTCTTATCCTTGGCTTGCATCTCTGCTGGTCTCAGTGGATTAACTGGTAGGGTGGCCCAGACTCTCCTCCCTGAAAGGTCTGAACCCCAGGTCACCATGTTCCTTTCAGGCTATTGCTGATACACTTGTCCATTTATCATCATAATGGCACAAAAGAATACTAAGAGATGACCTGGATGGCTGGGTGACAAACACATTCTTTCCTGCCCTTATTGTGTAACAGCAGCTCTTGCTGATTAGGTTAAAATAGCCCCACAGGATGATGACTTATTTCCTTGCCTGGTGTGCCTGAAACCTGGAGTATGAGTGACCAGGGGCAGCTGTAGTTTAAATTCTGATGAAGCTTTTTCTGTAGAGCCTAGGTTAAAGGGACAAGAAGCACAAATTCTCTAACAAATTACTGGGAGTGATAGTTAAGTGAGAGAGGCACGCTTATTGTGACTTTAAGTCACTTCTGTAACTGCAATTGCTTGGCATTTCAGCAGCCACATCTGTAAAGATGGAAGCCCTTGGTTTGAATGATCACTCCCTAACATTCTTTCCATTGCTGATAATTTGTGATTCTCCATATGATCTAAGGTCATTCATATTTCAGAAACTTTGAACATAGGTGCAAGTCAACATCAAAAGGACTAAAAAATTAACTTTTTGTGGTAAACATCCCTTTGAAAATGAAGCCCATTTTGAGGACTTGGATAATTCTGACCTCACTAAAATAATAATAGACTAAGATAAGATAAATGTCAATGATATTATTTTTTCTATCTATAGTTTGTTTCAGGTATACCCTAAAAGACAAAGGCTACCATTGTTAGAATTATATACTTCTGGGCTTCAACCTGGTTTCCCATATTGTTGTTGATATTAATTTTCATTGTGACATTTGTAAATTTAGTGATATTATAACTTGGAATTTTGAAGTCCAACATGTCTTAAGTTACCATGAGAGACTATTACTGGTGCTTATTCTTTTCAAAATGGGTAACAGGAACATGAGGTTTACAATGGAACTTGATACATTATTTAAAAACTGAACCAGCATGAAAATAAAACTAAAAAATATAAAATTTACTCTCTTGTTGAATGGCATTTGTTAAATGAGCAAATTGTAAATACAAGAGGATTGTTATTCACTACTCCCCAGTAGAGAAGGCACCCGCCCTTAACTTAGAACAATGTGACATCTATTTTCATAGTCCCTAGCCCTGTCTGCCATATACATAAGTGAAACAAAGCTGATTATTTTTATACTCTTTTGGTATGAATTCCTTTGATCTTTTGAAGTACAGATTTTACTTTGAAGTTTGCAATGTCTAAGCCATCAGTTGCAAAGCACAAAGAAGGCTATTACATGACATCTATGAGAAGACTATTTCCTACCCTGTGTCAGTTGCCATGTTTTTAGCTGTGTCTGTGGTCAAATAGCAATGCTTAAGATTCTTTTCAATGATATTTGAATATAAATATAAAATAATACAACAAAGCATGTTTTAAGACATGTAAAACACTATGTACTAAATATACATATTCATTTATATACATAAACATATATATACAAATACATGTACATATTTTTCTTCTATTTAGTAATACTTTCCTGCAATTGTATGTGGCAATGAAGGGAGCTTAGAAGGGACTTGAAAGACCTTGATTATAGTTCAGACTCTACTACCTGTTAGTTATGTGACCTTGGACAATTTTCTTAACACCTCTAGGGCTCAAATGTGCCCTTTCTAAAATAAAGGGGGTGGATAGTGATTCTTAATCTCTTTTTGGCTTTGGGCCCCTTTTTATGAGAGTGATGAAATCTATGGATACTCTCCCCAGAAAACATCAATAACACATATTTGCACTAAATTTTGTATGCCTTTGAAAAAGGTCATTGGCTTCCTAAAGTACATTCTTGGGCTTAAGGGTAAGAATAACCAGACATAACAGGTTTTGGACTTTTTATTTCTAAATGATAGAATTTGTAAAATTACTGTAGGATCATGAATAATTCTTAATCAGTTCTTTGTGTTAACTTAGACCTTTCCTTTTAGTTCCTTCAGATGTATCTCAGGTTTGTCTCTTCCTGACACCAAATCTATAGCTTGGGCTTTTGATAGGCAATCCTGTGGCTGAAGCTTAGTATTCAGTTTGTCAGAAGAAAATCAAGTGTGAGTCTAGCACATCTCTGGACCACCAGGAAGAAACAGAGTACTGACCCATTTATAAAGAAGCTAGAAAGCTGACTTACGCAAAACAGATTTGGGCATTTTATCTGCCGACAACCTTGCTCTGAGACAAGAGTGTGAGGCAGTTTCTAAAACTGTCTGTAAAAGCCCATGTATGCTTTAGAGAAATTGATTTTTCATATCCTGGATGGTCAAATTCCAGGGCACAGTACAGGTCATGCCACATTTACAGTTTGGGGGGAATGTCATGGGGATCATAATTGGGAGTGAAAAAAATTGAAGGAAGTGGGCAAGAGGAAGAAGGACCTGGAAACTTGGCCACATGAGGAATGGTCACAAGGACCAGGGATGTTTCATCAGAGAAGAGAAATCTAGGTTTTCCTCAAATATGAGCATGACATGTTAAGTGGAGCCATCGTACTCTGGGTAATTCTAGAGGTCAGAACTAAGTTGGTGGCTCGATCTAATTCAGTGTGAGCAAGAGACTTCTAACAACACAATCCGGCATATATGAAGTACATTCTGTTATAAAGAGCTGGAGGGCAGCTGCAAAGGATGAAGCAGAAGTCACATGACCACGTTTCCAGAGAGATTTTGGAAGGGATCCAGTCTGGGGGTGGGAATGGGAAGAGCAGTAGTTGGTGAGAGACAGACTCAATGAAACCTAACAGGAATTTCTTTTGTCTATGAGATTCTATAACTCTAGTTTCCCCAACTCCCTGGGGGGAGTTGGGAGAGGTCGTTATTAGAAAGAAAGTATAGTCTTTTCTGAATCTATAAAGGACACCATGAAAGAGGCCTCCCATTTGATCACTGATCCCAGAATGTACAGGTTAGTATGGTAGTTGAGGTCAACATGAGGAATAGGAGGCTGTCACTCACTGAGACGATTCACAAACTACCTAGTAAAATACTTGCCCTACAGAATGAAAGAAGTTATTATGAATACATCCTGGCCATATACTGAGACTGCATTAAGTAGAAATAAGCAGAAATGGTAGCAATACTGTCATACACATAATGTGTACAATTCGCCCTTGAACAACATCGGTTTGAACCATGTGGGTCCAATTATACACAATTTTTGTTTGTTTTAAGAGTTGACAGCAAAAGCTATAAAACATTTATTTACAACTGCTCACTCCAGTATCCACTGACTGAATGAAGGTGACTGGAACAGACGTCATGTTGCTGCTATCTGAGTCCTTAGGGTGGTCCACCTGGGGGATCTGGAGTAGGTCAGAGCTGCAGGTTACCCCTTGTGACCTTGGGTCTAGTACTCAGGACTGGTGTGCAGGAGACTGGGCTGAAATGGAAAAATGCACCCTAAGGGCTCTGTACAAGGAGCCCTATGGCCCCCTGCACACGGACACCGTGCCCCACCCTCGGTCATCTGTGGGCCTGGGGGCTACACCAGGTCAGACCCCTCTCTGCGCCTATGCCCTGGCCCCTAGGCTGTACTCATGTGTAGCTGCAGCTGCCAATCGCCACTATTTGGTAGTACACCTCCAGCTGCATTGTGCCTCTAAGCCACTGTTGCCACCTGTGGGCCTGCCCAGCAGCTATCTCTGGGAAGCCAAGGCTAACAGGCTATAGAACATCACCATCCTGGGGCCAGGCCTGGCCTAGCTTGGTCTGCCTCTAAGTGGATTTTTTTCAGTAAGTACAGTACAGTAAATGTATTTTCTTTTCCTATGACTTTCTTTTTTTTTTCTCCCCAAATTTGTTTATTTTAATTTTTCAGTGTTACAAGATTGATTGTTCATGCACCACACCCAGTGCTCCATGCAGTACGTGCCCTTCTCAATACCCACCACCAGGCTCACCTCCTATGACTTTCTTAATAATGTGATCTTTTTTCTCTAACTTCCTTTATTGTAAGAATACAGTAAATAATACATATATCATACAAAATAGGTGTTAAATATGTATGTTATCCAGACGGCTTCCAATCAATAGTAGGCTATTAGTAGTTAAATTCTGGAGGAGTCAAAATTCTATAAATTCTATGTGGATTTTTTGACTGCATGGGGGTCTGTACCCCAAGCACCCATGTTGTTCAAGAGTCAACTGTATTTCATTTAATCTTTACAACAGGGGAGGCCCTAATACCATCCTCATCATCATTTCACAGAAAGAAAACAGAAGTTTAGATAAGGTAACATAGCAGATAGTCATACAACCAGAACTTGAACTCAACAGTCTGTTGAGTTAACCACGTAGGTCATGTAGTTAACAATTACACTGTACCGCTGCCTCCAACAAATGTGCTTTTGAAAGAGGTCCACAGTGTTATTGACTCTTTTTCAAGTTCACGAACCATGTCTTACATCCACAGTGGTTTTCAATATAAGATTATTTATAAGAATCCTTGAAGAAATGTTCATTGAGCACTCTTATAGGCAGGCACTGGTCTAGGTGCTGAGGACATACAAGAAATAAAACAGACACAGATCCATATCCCACTTACATCTAGTGGAGAGAAACAGTCAATAACAAAAAGGACATATAACTTGTTAGAAAGCAATATCATAAAGGAAAATAAAATAGAGCAAAAAGGGGAGATAAGAAATGCTGGGGGAGCAGTTTTAAGTTAGAATGCAGGAAAAGCCCACTGAAAGGCAATTATTTGAAAGGTGGCAGACTTTTCTTTGATCCAGGTAAATTAGAATTTTCCACCAGCTTTGCATGGAAATGCTTAAGGAATCTTGGAGAAGCCCCTGAGAGCAGTACAAGTTGCTATTCTAACCCACAGTATGTACTTTAATGGGCCTGAAGGTAATGGTAAAATGTGAAAATAAAAATGAGAAGGGCAGTGTTTAGTCCTGGAAGTGTTCATTAGTCCTGAAGGCCAAGGTCCTTGGCTGCTACATCCTCCCAGGTGAACAGTGTGGGAAGAGTAGGCCATCTGCTTCTGGCTCACATAGCAGAAGGAAATGAACATTTCAGACCAGTCAATCAGTGACTCCCAAGGAAATACCAGACATCTCTTGAATAAATAGTATGCATTCTTGTGAGGTTTGTAGTGAACTCTGCCAATAAGAAAGACCTGACGGGATGTCCAGTGTTTCTCTATTAAGTCATTCTTGCTGCTGCATCAAACAGTACAAATTTTGTGGGAAACTTCTAAAGCTTTGAAGGATCCAATGCTTTTTTTGTTCTCTTTCTTTACATATATGTAACTTTAGGCCAGAAAATTTCTCATCCTTAGGTATAATCTTTTGCTCCAGACTGCTGAAGAAAAAGGCATAGGAAACATGGGACATGCCTAAGATTGACAAACCCTGAGCTTTTGGAGCCCAAGAATAATGGCTTATTCATATTTGTATCCAGACCAGAAACTGTAACCATAACCATTTCTTGAAACTTGTAATTAGGTAATAAATATCTGTTACAAGTTAAGTAAATGTGATTATTCTAAGTGGCTATTTTAGGAACAATGGACACAAAAAATATATCAAGCCTCTTAGTCCAAACAAGTATAAAATTTAACAACTATGACTTGTATTTAAAAATAAGCAGGCAGGGGAGTCTGGCTGGCTCAGCCAGTAGAGTGTGTGACTCTTGATCTCAGAGTTGTGAGTTCAAGCCCCACATTGGGTATGAAGCCTACTTAAAAAAAAAAAAAAGAAAAAAGAAAAAGAAGAGAAAAGAAAAGGCAGGCAAATCTAATATGCTACGTTATCTTTCATTTAATTTGAAAGAATAGAAATAAATAACCAAATAGCAAGAAATATAGTTTGCTTCTTCAGAAAAAAGCTCATAGATATAGGAAGTAAACTGCTGGTTACCAGAGTAGAGAGGGGTTAGTGGAGTGGGTGAGTGAAAGACATAAAGGAGATTAAGAGGCACAAACTTCCAGTTATATGAAGAATAAGTCATGGTGATATACTGTATAGCACAAGAAATATAGGCAATAATATTGTAATAACTTTGTTCAGTGACAGATGGTAACTAGACTTACTGTGGGGATTATTTTGTAATGTCTAAAAATATCAAATCATTCTGATATATACCTGAAACTAATAGGACATTGTATGTCCATTACACTTTAATTAAAAGAAAAGTATATTTACTTCTTGGTGTTTTGATTCTTAATAGTCATTTTATTTTTTGAAAAAAAAATTCCTTTACAGAATATGCAAGAAGATAAGATAAGTAGAAAACGATGTTTAGGGAGGAAATGAACACTAGCAAACCCAAACCACAAAATGTACCATGGTCTTTTTAAATAAGTGATTTTGTTCAGCTCTCTTTGTAAGCCATTTGCCTTCACATTTTGCAGTTTTTCTTTTCTTAATGTACAAAAATGATAAAAGTGAGACACAAAGTCTCACTTATGTTTTGCTTTTTAGTATGGGAATTTGAGAATGAAGTAAACTTAAATGACAGAGAATCATCATGTTGTCTGCCTCGATTCCTCTGAAACTTCCTGTAATTTTTGTTTTTCCAAGCACTGAATGAAGACTTAAGTCTGACACTCAGAGAAGAATGTTACTTGCATGGGAGTGACACTGAAATACCCAGCTAACAATTCTCTGGGTGTTCTTGGCATTTCAAGTAGAATCTGGCAGTAATTCAACTATATCTGCGTCCAAAATGTCCATGTTGTAAGAAAAAGTGACTTTTCTTAAAGGTCATGTTTCCTTTTGCCTGTAAAAGACTGAGTATCTTCACCATTACTGCTAATAAAATTAGTTTGTGACATTTCCCCCTTATATAAATAGCCACTCTCACCTACTCTTGACCAGTCCTAAATGTCTTTTGATTTACTACAAAATAAAGTTTCTAATGGAAAATCTCAGAAGAAAGAAAGAAAAGAAAAGAAAAGAAGGAAGGAAGGAAGGAGAGAGGGAAAGAGAGAAAGAAAAAGAGAGAAAGAAAGAAAGGCCATGATGCTAATAACCGTGCTACTGTCCCTCCCATTGTTTTAATAGGAAAATTATTAGTCAGGAAAACAGAAGTCACTCTGTGAATTGCAAACATTAAAGAATTCAAAATAGAAATCAAGTGCTTATAAGGGCAGGAGGAGAGGTTACCTCAGTTTTGCAACTTTTAGTATGTCAGGAAATAGAAGATATTGCAGGAACTTGCTGACAATGATCACAGCTGTCTCTAGCACCAAAAAGGGTGGTTTTCAGGGTAATAAGTAGAGACTGCTATAATTTCATGCCTGTTGAAGTCCATGGGCTTTACACTCCAGCCTCCAGAGGACCAAAAATATGGCTTCTGCTTCCTTTTTTTCCCTCCTAAATTCCACATGAGTGCCTCTTGTCTAAGGTGGTAACTACTGGCAGGAATTCTGGGAAATACAGTTCCCGGGTTTCTGGATCTTCTGATGAAGGTATCACGCTAAGCAAAATAAGTCAACCAGAGAAAGACAATTATCATATGGTTTCACGCATATGTGGAATTTAAGAAATAAAACAAAGGCTCATAGGGGGAGGGAGGGAAAAATAAATAAGACAAAATCATAGAGGGAGACCAACCATAAGAGACTCTTACAATAGGAAACAAACAGGGTTGCTGGAGGAGAGGGGGGTGGGGGCATGAGTTAACTGGGTGATGGATACTAAGGAGAGCATTTAATATAATGAGCACTGGTTTTTATATGCAACTGATGAATTGTTAAACTCTACCTCTGAAATTAATAATACATTACATGTTAATTAATTGAATTTAAATTTCAAAGAAAAAGTTGAGAATATACAAGGGAGAAAATGATGCTGAGTTACTAGCAGATAATCTGCCACGGGG
>CM052809.1:104602792-104682542 GCA_028533885.1 Nasua narica
GAGGATGGCACTGTCATTGTAGCTCTTGTTTTCGAGGAAGGATTTTAAGAAAATGTCATGCTATCCTTATGCCTAACTATGAGTTGTTATTATTTTTAGAGAATTCATAATTGGTCAACCACCTTTTTTCCATCCTTTCCTTCCCCTCTCTCCCTTCCTCCTTCCCTCCCTCCCTTCTCTCCTTTGAGAGAAAGAGCATGGGGTGGGGGGGACACATGCACCTGGGCTTGCACGTGTGGAGGGAGAGGGAGAGAGAATCTAAAGCAGACTCCATGCTGAGCACAGAAGCCCATGGGGCTCCATTTCATGACCCCTGAGATCACAATCTGAGCCAAAATCAAGAGTCCGATGTTTAACTGACTGAGCCACCCAGGCGGCCCATCTACCTTTCATTAAAAAAGTCATTAGTGGATCAATATGAATCTGTCTAGAGGAAGTTCTGAAGTAGTGAGCTGTAAGTCTCAGAATTTACCTCTGTCTTGGGCGAAATGTCTTGAAACATAATCCTGGGAACTTTCTAAAATTGTATGAGCTGAAATGGCATTCTGTAACCAGCCACTGAAATGCCGTATGGTATGCCATGTATAATTAAATATCATATATAAATGTAGTCAATAAAACACCTATTTACATAATTATTTCTCCCTGAATAATAAAAGAGCTCCTGTTACAACAGACGTTTTTCTTGAGCCAGTTTCATAGCTCCTTATCACTTCTCCTGGTTTTCTGTAGCTTGATCCTACTTCTGGGCTATGCATGAGGCAAAGACTGAATAGGATGCATTTGTAGTTGTGTAAATTAGCTTGCTCTCTTTTTCCACCACTCATCTATGCCAAATAGTTAAATACTAATGGAGAGGGATCAATTTGGACTTGGACTTGGACTGAGAGTAGAGAAGAGCAGGGGTGACAAGATACATATATTCAATCAACCTCTTGTCAAACAGCTGTCTTACAGTGACTTCAAAATATGCCCACCATTACACTCATGGTCTTGTGCACCCATTTACTCATTTGCTTATGCAATAACGTCAAAAATGACATTATCCTTGAATTCTGCCCTCACTCACCATATCTACGGCAATCATCAATTCTTACCCATTTTACTTCCTAAACACCTCTGAAATCTAGTGATCTACACCCTCCTCTCTCATCACCTTACCCTAGGTCACAATCTTTGTTCAATTGCTTTAATGTAACTACTTGTATTTAGAATTACACACTTTATCTATAGTGTCCGTTGTTTCTCTTTTTTTTCCTTTTATTCTTTTTCAGAGTGACCTTGCCAGAGTGCACACCAAATACTGTCTCTCTTGTTAAGACCTGTTAAAAGCTCTAAATGTCCTTGGAATAAAGTTCAAATATAAACATGTGATATAAATTTTGTTATGACAAAATTTACCTGTCAGGACCAGCTCTTAATGCTTCAAGCACACTGTATTACCTGAAACACTCCCACCTTGCCTGATTCTCCACTTTTCTTGCCCATCTAATTTGTAAGCATTCTTCAGTTCTTACTTAGATGTCACATCTTTTGGGCAATCCCCGTCAATTCTCCACGACTAAAATTAATTTCTTGTGCTACTAAAGCATCCTGTAACACTTATCATGTCATATAAGTTATTAATAAGTTCCATAGAGAATGTACCTTCTATATTTTCCTTAGCAGCATTCTGTACACTATCTAGGATATGGTGAGTCCAAAACAAAGACACACTGAGTAAAGATTGAAAACTAGAAGTGTAACTATAACTCTCGTCACTGAATTTATAAATAATGTCCCCTGCTAGGTAGTGTAAGCTCTGTGAATTCAAGAACCATGTCTATTTTATCTTGGTATTTATCACACTGCCTAACACATAGAAATAAGTCAGTAAAGAGAGACTTAATGAGTGAATTGATTATTCTTATATCAGTGCTTTAAGATCAAGAGTAAGGACAGTTATTTTAAATTTAATCAAACCACCTCGAGTCCATTCTAAGAGGACTGCCCAAGTGCTGTAGACTTGTTATTTTGCTATAAGCTTTCTGCTTCTGTTTCTGACTTTTTATGTGACTTTAGTTAGATCAGGTTTTCTCAACCTTGGCACTAATGACATTTGTGACTGGATAATTCTTTGGGGTGTGTGTGTGTGTCTATGTATGAAGAGGGGTGGGGGTGCTATAGGATGTTTAGCAGTATCCCTAGTCTCTACCAACTAGATGCCAGTAACATCTCCCACCCACCCAGTTGTGACAACCAAAATTATCTCCAGACTTTGCCAAATGTCCCCTAGGAGCTGAGGGTAGGGGTGGGGAAAAATCTATTTGAGAACCACAGAGAGATATTTGTTTGTGTAGGAGGATTTGTTGAGCAATTCCTATTTGTATCAAAGGTGGTTTTGGTTTAGGGTGGTAGTTTTTGTTTTAAGATAAAAAAATCTCTATATACCCTTTCCATCATAAAACAATTGTGTCTTTCTAGAATTTGTCCGGTCTCCTACTTTACAGTGGCATCAGTAATAAACACATGATCTGTACCACTAAAGCTTCGCAAACACTCTTAAATGGGTGGTTTGGGGTACTTTTTCTTGGTACTCTGTTGTTCAGGATGCCTTGTAACAATAAAAGCCAGGGGATGAGCCTGTAGACTCAAGAAGAACAAAAAAGGTGTGTTAGCAATCAAGTCAAATCTCTCCAATAATAGGTTGACAGATGCAATGGTTCACTAAGTTAGAGAATACATTATTTTGTGACCAGAATGCACAAGGAAAAGATTTTTTTTTCTCCCCAAATATGTTTATTTTAATTTTTCAGTGAAAAGATTTAAAGCAACTTGTAGCATACTATGCTTATAGCTTGCCTTCAGGTTGGGCTACTGCTGTTTATGTTTAGAGAAAAAATAATGCCTAACACATTCAGGCTACCAAGATCATTTGGTTTCAGGAATATCCCTTCCATCGCATATTGATTCAAGCAATACTGAACTTGACAACAGTGCTACAGAAAAATTTGGAGACATATTTTTTCATATACTTCATCTTTAATATCGGTATAGCATAAGAGGAATAAACCCCAGTTATAGACCCAGGTTTAGCAAATGATAGCCTGTAGTTCAAATTAAGCCCATAGCCTATTTATGTTAATAAACTTTACTAGAACATATTTTATATGCCTGTTTTCACACTGCAACAATCAAACTGGGTTCATTTGCTTTTGAGAAAGACCTCCAAACTATGTTGACCTCTAAAAACATGAAACATGATGCCAAAAATAACACAAGAGAGGGAATCCTCATGAGGTTTCTGATACTTCCTGCCCCAGTCAGGCCATAAATAACATGAAAGCATCATGCCTTTGGTATTTGAGCATGTCTATATTCAGTCTTAAAGATAAGTCAAAGTGCAGAGGTGTGAGAAAAATGTAAGAGTTCCATAATGAGCATGAGCTAGAGTTATTATCTGAGATTTGTGAAAAGTTTGGAATTTGCCATTAATACTCAAACTTTACATGTGGTTCCACTGATGGCTTCTCTTTTAGATATAGTTAGTTAGTCTGTCATATGAATAAATGGAACTTAAATAATTTAATAGAAATTAATACATTCATGTGCACAGAGACTTAAGGTTTCTCTAGGGCTTGTCCATCTCAAAAATATATGGCACTATTGATAATTTTTATAAGAATATTTAAGAAGTGATATTGTAGCAAAAGAATGTTATCAGTAGTTTCCTCAAGAAATACTCAGCTAAATGCACCTGTGTATGCCTAATGAAGCAAACCAAATCCCAATGCTATTACAGGTCTAAGAAAATGAAGGGGAAAAAAGGGGAAAAATGAGCAATTTTATTGGCTGGTTAATTTAATGCACGAGTCTAAGTTGACTGATTTCTGGTTCTGATAAAATTTTCACCTTAGTCCCAGTTTCTGAGACTGAGAAAGAGTAACAGGCGTTTGTGCCTTCGTAAGTGTTGTGCCTAAAGTTGGATTCTAATGTGAGTCCATAATCAGAGACTGATGTGATCCAATAGAGATGATCTTTGTGAAGAAGTATCTCGTGAATTAATGTCAAAAATGTTTGCGCGCATGTGTGTGTGTGTGTGTGGTTTAATTGTATTTCTGAACTTCTACAAAAGATACTGATATTTTTGCAAAGTAAATGATAAAGTCAATCTCTTCGACCCGTAGGGCCCCAATCCTTTTCCTTATTCAGGACAGTCTCCTTCCTCCTAAGCTTCTATTTTAAGTTGAAAGTTCTACTCAACTCATTACCTCTTATAATTCTGCCCAAAGCATCTGCTGATAAAACTTTATGTTACTAATATTTGGGACACAACTGTAGAAAGCCTTTCCGTGGTGAGAAAAGTTTGGTATTTTGAACCAGAAAAGAGGCAGGAGAACTGCCTGGTCCCCTATTAATCAGATTATATAGGTCCTCTTGAGATGGGCCTTGTTCCTGGGAGCTATTTTTAAGTCAAAGAGTTAAATATTTGCGTGGATTTTGATATTTCCCCCCTAATATTTTACAAAAGAAAATCAGCCAAAATATTCTTAAAAATACCACTGGATTCTTTGCCTATGTAAGTTTTAGGTGGTGTTCATGTGGCAAAGAGAGACTCTATTCCGAGCCCACAGCTATAATGCAGAAAGGAACTAATTTCTAATCTCTGGATGAAAGCAAGCACCCATTCAGGAGAGAAAATCAGAAAAGAAATCATATCTAATAGCATGTATGGCCCTCAGTTCTGAGATGTCTTTTTATTTTTTGAATTTATTTTTTTTTATTTTTAAGTGAAGGAAATATTTCAGAATAGTTTCCAGAAATTGTTTTTTTGTTTGTTTTCCCTGACTCACTTAATTTCACTCTGTACCTTATTATCACTCAAACTATATTCTGGTCTACTGTTTATCATTATTAACCTTGCTTTTCCAGAACTAAGCTATCCTGTATGATGCATCACGTACATCTGTGAATGCCTTGAATGATAGTCACCAAGGCCTTTCGAAATAGAGTATTAACCTATAATTACATAAGATCAAACAGTTTAGACGGAAACAGGCCTCCTAAGATGTTCAAAATTATCATTGATGCAGTCTTTTGATGATCAGTAGTTAAAAAAAAAAAAAAAACTCCAGCCCATTTCAAATGTCAAGTAATAATTATGGCAGAATACAAGCACCTGAATTCTGGTCACAAAAGGGAGAAACAGTATTGCCGATAACATTCGCAATGGCTTTCAGTGCTTCAGTTGTCAACCCTGTAGTGTGTAATCACAATGTATGTTCGGGTTCTGAAGCAATTGCAACTTCCCTGAAAAATGTGGCTTTCAGTCATCAAGATGAAAGCATAACAAGTAAAAATAAAAATAAGAATATAAATAACATTTATAAGGGTACATGTTTGTATATGACTAAATTCACGTAGAAGGTTTTTGTTTTGTTTTTAACTCTCTTCCTAAATTTATTTGGCAAACATAACCTATTAATTTTAAATGTCTGACCACTTTAGCTCCTTACTTCACAGGCAGGTGGTGGGCCAACCCTGGACACACCCTTTCAGACTTTCATCCTGATATTCTCCTGGAGAAGCTTTGTAATTCATAGGCCAGGAACAAGATAGGAGTTTCCTGCTACCTTTAATTATTTGCCGCATTGATCACTTTAGTGCCATATATCCTTCCTACTATATGTAATCAGAATATGTAATCCTTCCTACTATAGGTAATCAGAAACATAATAGAATGACAATTTAGAATACAATAAATTAATCCCATTTGACTCTCTTCTTTGGGCTAAGGTTATAAGAAGGCATTGCTGAAATACACATTATCTTGCCAGAGACAAATAAACCATTGAAAGATTTTAACCCACTATGAAGATGGTTTAGACAGTTTTCCGATTGTTATTCTGAAAAACAGAAAGGAAGATGTACTGAGACTTGAAAAAAATTCAAATTTTGTTCAGGGATAGGAAAAGGGAGGGAGAAAAAATAACTACATCATTGAGAGAGGCTTTTTGTGGTTTTTCTGAGAGAGATCTGGAGGCCCTCATAAAACTGAAGAGTTGGGAGAGGAGAGGAAGGCTGAATTCAGTTTACCTAACTATGGGATTTTTTATAGAGCTAGCAAAGCCTAAAGACAGGAAATTGTCTCTGTGTGGTTAGCAACTCTAGGACCCTGGGATCACGACCTGAGCCAAAGGCAGATACCCAACCAACTGAGCCCCTATAGCTATTATAAATTAGAATTTATAAGGTAGTCTCAAAATATTCTAAATTGAGTCTAGCAATGATTCTAGAAAGTGCTATTATTCCCCTCATTGTGGGACAAAATGGGGAATGAAGAAAGTTTAACCATTTGTTCAAGTTTTTATAGCTAAGGAAAATAGGACTTTTTTTTTTTTAAGATTTTTATTTATTTGACAGAGAGAAACACAGTGAGAGAGGGAACACAGCAGAGGGAATGGTAGTGGGAGAAGCAGACTTCCTGCCAAGCAGGGAGCCCGATGCGGGGCTTGATCCCAGGACTCTGGGATCATGACCTGAGCCAAAGGCAGACACTTAACGACTGAGCCACCCAGGTGCCCCCAAAATAGAACTTCTGAATATAAAATGTTTTTATATATTAAATTTAGATAATTAATAAATAAATCTAGTAGAAAAGAAGAAAAAAAACAGAATTTCGCTATGCAAAGGAAATTACTATTAAGATGTCAGTTGTTTCCTTTGGGTCCTTTTAAAAATTTTTTTATAATGAAGCTAGGTTTGCATTTTGTGTACATTTTTGGTGTTGCAGTTCCATGTATTACTATAACTTGTTCTTTTCCCCATGTAACTACAAATTCTTTGTATATGTAAATTTTTTGTTTTGATCCTCTCCTAGTCATCCCTGGTAAAGGAGAGAGTCCCACCCTAGGGTTCCAGGGATGGCTGAATACATGATATTCAACACTGGAAAGATGAAATTGATAATGTTTCTTAGTCACTTAAACTCAGCCTGATGGAAGGGGATACTGCATCACACAAGGCCATATGAGGGTTTCACTCAAGAACAGGATGAACAATCAGGAGCTATGAGAGACAGCTTTGTAGTATTAAAAGGGCAGGTACCTTCTGGTTTCTGCAGAAGGATGGATGTGGCTGACTTGTTTGAATAATTCTGTGGGCTGGCGGGGAACTGAAACCCACTACTCGGGGCTAAGCAGGAACCAAGGGCCTTGGTTCCCTTGATGAAGAAGATTGCTTGGCTAGGATATGTTAGCTGTGGGAGCAGAGTGGGAAGGGAACTTGTTAGGCCATTTGCGATCCTCCTGGTTTCACCAGATGTCAAGGCAGTACATAATATTGCACCTTAATTTTAGGCCTTACATCACATTTTAGGACAACATTTTGCCATATCAGTTGAATTTTTGCAGATGTTCACAATGTAAATAATACGCCAATGGCTATCCTCGTGCAAAGAGTTTAGTTTTAATATTACTTAGTATTTTAATATTTAAAAAATTGGGCCCAAAGAGAAAAATAGTTAAGTCAAAGGATATGAATAATTTAGTTACTTGATACTCCCAAATTTCCTTGAAATAAAACATCTGGTTCTAAGTTTAAACTTTCTATACCACATTGCTTCTGCCAATGATTGTGACTATTTACTCCCAAATTTCTTTCAAATAAAATACCTGACTCTAAGTTTAGAACTTTCTATACCACATTGCTTTTGCCAATTATTGTGACAAGGACAGAATTTAAAAGAACTATTATTAAATCATGGTCCATGAAATTTATCTAATGGTTTATTTTGTCATCTTCCTAGAATGCAGGTGCCTTGACCTACCAGGTTTGGGTTTGCAGAGTGACAAATAAGGCCAAAGTCTGTTTAAAAAGAGTAACATTTTAGTGAAGAATTAGTATAACTCTTAAAAGAAATCTGAAGTTGTAGACAAATCTCAATATAGACTATTAGCCAAATCTCTTTAAAAAAGTATTCTTACTTATCTAGAACTAATCTTTTCATTATTATTAATGACCAATAGTTTTTATTTTAATTTGTGTTCTCTTGGAATTGCATATATTGAATTTTGAAAAAGAACAAATGATCTCCAGCTCCCAAGGTACAAAGGCTTACTATATTTTTATACTTGAATATTACTTAAGAAATAAATCTTGTGTATGCAAAATACAATTTAGGGCTTAGTTTCACTGGTAGTAGTACAAATCTATCAAAATAACTTCAAAAACTATTAGTAAAGTCAGAGTCAGCTTACTAGAAATGAAATAAAAACTGAAAATGTATACACAATGGCATTATTGTAATGAGAAAGCTTAGTCAAATTTTTGTTACTGTACAAAAACCATTTGTTTTATTTAGTTTAATTTATTTAAATATGTAGAGAAAAGGAAGTACATACATTAAAAATAGTACTTAGGCTAATCCCAATGGGATAGAGGAATAGTTACATGATTATATTACAATCGTAATCATCACAGTCATATAATGTGTCCCATTCATTTCTTTAATGCTAAGTTAATCCAAATGTATACTTATAAATTCATTTGGTGAAAAGCCTGAAATATAGAATATTTAAATTAAATGCAGCTTTATTACTTTAATATAATGAATCTACACGTCACTGGACTTTTAGTAACTTTGATCCTTGAGATAAACATACATGCACACACCTACACAAACACACATAAATTAATAAGGGACATGCAGCGACAGACTTAAAAGTTACAAAGTTCACACTCTTCCCGGGGATGAAACTTCAAGTGCTTAGGCCACATTCGATTGGTTCAGAAATGAATGTTAAGAAGAAATTTTGTAATTTGATATACTTGATTATATAGTAAAGAACGGAGTAAAGCAGTGCAATAGAAGATCTGTAATCTGGAACATTTGAAATTGTGTTTTTCTGGGTTTGTTTTCATTTTAGTATAAAGGTGTTAAATCTGGGGTCCTTAATAGTACAGGAAATAGGTCTGCACACTTTATATTCTTCACTAATAGAGTATAAAACTTGATCTTCCAAATGATGGCCTTGCACTGTAAAGAAAAATTTTAAAAAATTATTTTTAAAATATACTGTCTGTAAGAGGGAGATTTGTGAACATGCTCTGGAAAATCTGTAAAATTCATATGCACTAAATATTTTATTCTCACATGATGTTTGAAAAAGAGCTTTCCTCCTGTGTTGCACAATTTTAAATATAGATGTAATATGGATGTCAGTATAATTATGTAATAATATATTTTATCATATATGCTATAAATATCAAAGGCCCATGTTATGGCATTCATTCCAAGTTATATATTAAATGAGAATCATGCATGCTGTGGTCTTAACTTGTGTTCTTCCAAATTCTTATGTTGAAGTCCTAATGTCCAATGTGACCATATTTGGTTATACAGCCTTCATGGAAGTGATTAAGGTTAAATGACTTCATAAGCATGGGCCCTCATCCAATAGGATTACTGTCCCTATAAGAAGAGATACCAAAGAGTGCCCTCTCTTGCTCTCTCTCTCTCTCTGCCATGTGAGGCACAAGAGGCAGTGTCTGCAAAGCCAAAAAGAGAGATTTCACCTAAACCTTATCATGCTGGCATACTGATTTTCAAATTCCAGCCTCCGGAACTGTGAAAAAATACATTTTTGTTGTTGTTGTTAACTGTCACCCATTGACTGTCAATGGTATTGATTTCTTAGCAGCCCGAACTAAGAAAATGTGTATTGATTAGAAGTATCATCAGTTCTGAATTCAATGGGGTTCAGATTAATTAGATTACTCTTTTAATCATTATGAATGATACACACAAGTTTCATTGCCTTTTAAATGTAGTTTGTTCCACTGATGTATTCCTGAAGCTTTGTGGTATTTCCCTCCCAAGAAAGATACATTTTATAGAAATTTGTTTATTTGTTGGCTGACTCCTATCACTGGCTGAATTACAGCTATACAGTAGCAGTCATTATAGAATATATCTGAAAATATCACTCAAACTTATTAAAGCTTGCATAAATTTTGATACAGCTAAATGGTTCCATAACAAGTGTTTATATAATCCTATCCTTGCCATCATATCTATAGTCGTAGGCTCCTGTGTATATGAAACCACAGAGTTCTCAGCGAAAAGGCTGCTGTACAGCCTATTTGTTAATGATACGGGCAAAGATGTAAGTGCAAGAGTACAGAATGCACAGGACACACGCAGATACATTGACGGGCCTTGTCTACTTTTCTTGGAATGTACACTTTAAAAATTCTGAGCAGTATCTCAAGGTGTTCCACTACTGCCACCTGTGTAGTCAAAGTATGATTTTTAAAATGGAACCTCTTTTAAGGAGGAGACATCGTGACATGCGTAGAGCCCTCTAGCCCAGAAGTTGAGAGACTACTGTTCTTATTTATGCTGTATTACTAGTGAGCTCTGCATCCTTGGGTAAGGTACTGAGCCCATTTAGGCTTAGTGTCCTTACTTAAAAATAAACATATTGAACTAGATCAGAAATTTTCAAACAAGTCTTCACAGGGATGGGTAGGATGGGGTGACTTAGAAAGTAGGTCTCTCACCCATTCTTCAGTCTGGAAACTTTGTTTTTATTTTCTAAGATTTCTTCTTTAAAAGCAAGGGCTCTCCTGTTTTGTTGATTAAAGTTTTCAATGACTGAGCTTAATGACCTCAAATGTATTTCTTTTTAATTTGTGAATAATTCTACGATTCTATATTAAGATCACAACTTAACTGATTAGACACTGACCTTGTCATAAATACCCATTTTGCCTAGAACATCATTGATGACATTTAACAAGTTATTTCTTATTTTTGCACATTCTCTTGTAGTTCCAGCTCTGTACTTGATAACATAGTATTTGGGAAATAAAAAAAAAATGATGTAAATGCTATGATTTCCTCACTGGAATTTTTTCCTTGAACACCTTGGGATTTCCTTTCAGGGAGCTTTTATTGTGCTTCTCTCTTGCCCACAATTTCAGTGACACACAGATAGAAAGAATATATTCAGCAATAGCTGCATCTTAGGAGCAGGGCCTTTTATAAAACCTCTGGGGAGGACTAGTAATCTAGGGAAATTAATCTCTGGATCTTAGAAATTATACTTTACTGATATTATCCAGACTTTTCTAAATAATTTAAATTGCCCACTAGTGAAGAAATACATTTAAGAGTTTAAAGAACATTGACAGAACTATTACCTATTGGAAAGGCTCACAGCAACCAATGACAACAAGCATTATCTTGAAGATAGTCTGCTTTTAGGTTCCCTCAGTCCCTGGCCCCTCATATATATTTGTCTGTGTATTATAGGGAGATAAATAGATAGATAGATAGATTTTTTTTTTCACCTCAAGTGGTTTAATGAACAATATCATTCTATAAAAATGAACGCTGATGAAAGATTTATATAAGCCACACAAAAGTGGCCTGATGGAAAAGGCCTAGTAATTTGAATGTTTTTATATAAGCAATAGAATGCATACCATGGGGTCTATGTATCACCTTCAAAATGCAGAACAGTGTATGATTTTAATGTGTTTAATATATAATATAAACATATTTGATAAACTACTTCTGAAGTTCTAAAGAATTTTAAAAAATCAGTGAAGTCAGATAGATAGATAGATATGTACATTTTTCATTCCTCCAATGGAAGAGAAAAAGAACAAAAAGCATGGAGTGAAAATCAGGAGATTTTTGAATTTTTAAGTTATAAGATGGATAAGAGAAAAAGATTCCTTAAAAACAATCATCTACAAGATGCTAACTCACAGCTTAGGATGAAAAGCTAATTTAGCAGAAAGGGGGCATAGATATAAACAGAGAAAAGTTGCAAATTACATTAAAACACTGAGAAAATAGAAAAAGATGATTAAATTAGAAATGAGAAGATGGATGAGCCAGATAGCATTAAGAAGGCTGATGTGGCTTTCTTCAAAAGAGTGAGTATGAGCTCATTGCTATCTGTCACCCATGACACCTCACAAACCCACATTTGGCATCTTCTTAGTGAATGGTTGAGTTGGTGAAAAGAGGAAGACAAACTTCCAAAACAGAACTCTGGTCTATGCACTGAAAAGAGGTCTATGCATTGAAAGGAGGAAAACAGGGATTTTCCTGCTATTCTTAGGCTAGAATGGTAGGCAAAAGAAGAAATGAAAAGAAGTAGATCTGGTGCATAAAATGGGGCCATGGTTGTGATATTAGAAACCTCTAAGAGGGACACAATGAATCACTACTTTCAGTCTATTCCACAATCGATAAAAGTAAAAAGCAAGTCCTTAGAATAGAGAATAAGAAATATTCATTTATTAAAAAAAAAGGAAGCCAGCAGAGGTTAGTTGCAAAGAATGATACTAACCAGCACTGAGAAAAGAGATTAAGGAAAGTAAGATAAAAAGGGAACTTGCAAATCTTCTAGAACATTCTGACTCACCAAGCAGTCATAAATTTGGGTCTCTTAATATGTTCTGTCTAGTTATCTTTATTGAGTTTATTTTATTACAGCTTTTTTGCTGGTTATTACATCTACCTCAGCAAATAAAGGATGAGAAGTGTTCTACATGAAATATTCATCGGGTTTATAGCCTTAATCTTAAAAGTAAAAGCTGAAGTAAAAAGCTGGAATAAAGAGTTTTAGTGTCCATATTATGTATTTGAAAGCATGGTGAGAGGATAAAGTGAGATTCAGCACAGGAAAGAGAAAACTAATAGGAAGGAAGTATACAGAAAGAGCCTGAGAGCAAAGACCACTTTTAAAGTGAAGCCAGAAGATATGGAAAAAGAGAGAGAGAGAGAGAGAGAGAGAAAGAGAGAAGAATCTGAAGAATTGAAAACTGTTAGGAAGCCAAGATGTGACTTCAGCGGGCCAGTGTGGGAAATTATTGCTAAAGGAAATGGAGAGAGCTTCAAAGATTTTTGTCTGAATGGGGGGGAATAGCCCCTGGGCATGAAGATGCCATTCATGGAGTACTTATTCTGCACAAGGCACTTTACATATGTATACAACTCCACTCTCACAAATAGGCAATATTTTCCCAATTTTACAAAAAGGGAAAGCAAGACTACAAGAATTAAGTGATTCCCCTAAGGGCATAATATGGAGCAGAAGAACTCCAGTGTAAGAGGAGATGTATCTTTTAGAGGCCAGGCATTTTCACATTCAATCTCTCATAGTCCAAACTATAAAGCAGTAGCAGTGACCACCCCCTACCAGTCCCCCTGCTGCCTATTTTTAGTTATAAGCAAAGAAGTGCTCCAGAGAAAGACACCATAAATGGGTTAAATAAAATACAAGAAGAAAACTATAGCTTATTATCTATGTGTTCAGGAAAGAAAAAGAAAAAGGAAATGCAAAGACAAGAGAGACTCTGTTACTAAGGGCAATTAGGCTCTGACACTGTAGATACACTAAAGTAGCGGCTCTTAGCATTCGCAACCTTGGGTTTACACTAGAATCACTGGGGAGTGTTAAAAAATTTTCACGTCTGGATCCCACCTGAGAGATTCTGAATTTACTGGTTTGAGTCACTGGAGTTTGTATATGTGAAATACTTAGAATTGTGCCTGGTAGGTGGAAAGTACCAAACAATTTTATACTACTATTACAGAAAGAATATTTTATTAAAGTAAGTTTATAATGTTGTCGGTAAGCTTCTATCAATACTTTAGAAGAGCAAGACTTTTCATAGATGTTCATCTAACTGGTCCAATTTATAGGACAATGCTAAAGAGGATTTTCATATGTTGTTCTGAACAGGTGTGGGACGGCGATAGAGACGGTTTGGTTCTACTATCTTTCTTTGTCAATTTTACTTGAGGCCAACCTCACTGGACACAATATATGGTCAATATTCATATGAATAAAATGCATAATCAGTTATTATGAGGCAGGTAATAATATGAAAGGCTGGACATTTTGGTCCCTCATTTTGTTTCTTGTCCTATTGCTTCCAAACAGGAATAAGGCAAGAAGGGCAGTTGACACAGCTTGTGAAGAAAAATTGGTTGATTGTGCAATGATTTTGAAGAAGCCTACATATATCTCATTAACTCTGCATCAGGCAAGAGGATGAGAGTTGGAGTGGAACCTTTTTAAGTAGAGGAAAAAAGTAAACTGACATATATATGCTGGGTGTGTAAAGGAGTGAAATCTATAATTCAGGCAAGCATCCAGGTTATACTTCACAAGATTTATTTGATAAGATAAAGATGATGATAAAATTCAGGTTGTTGGGGTGCCTGGGTGGCTCAGTGGGTTAAAGCCTCTGCCTTCAGCTCAGGTCATGATCACAGGGTCCTGGAACTGAGCCTCGCATTAGGGGCATTCTGCTCAGCAGGGGGCCTGCTTCCCCCTTTCTCTCTGCCTGCCTCTCTGCCTACTTGTGATCTCTCTCTGTCAAGTAGATAAATAAAATCTTAAAAAAAAATTCAGGTTGTTGAAAAGAGGATGTATATGAATAGGAATCATTTATATTAAATAGTTATAAGTGATACTAAACTTTAAAGGTGTACAATGATCTTAATCCAAACAGCAAGTTACCTCTAACTGGGATTCTCTGGTGCTAATAAGAATGCCACCCCCTATAAAGTTAATGTCCTACTTTAGTTGTGGTCTCATGGAGATCATGGATCAACTGACAGAATCTGAGGATTAAAGATGGTTTATTTTGGGCTTCCAGCTGTGATATTTCTAGATTTCAAAACGGCTGCCTTTATATTTATTTTTTCTCTTGGGAAAGAAGAGAAAAAACCCTTTACTGCATTCCCACTGTCTAGTATATTAGCTGTTACAATTCCTATTGGCTGACCTCATGAAAGAGGACATTGCATTTGACCAACTCAGCTTTTCTCTCCCCTTTCTCACTCTAGATGTTACTGTACAACACACACTGAATATTGGATTAGCCTTTGAGAAGCATTGTAACATGATCTGCACAAAGAGACAAGTAACTCTACACCATTTCCTTCCAAGCTCCAATTGGCACAGATAAAATTCCATTATAAAATTATAATTACAGTTTGTGACTTTCTGGAAAATGGCTCATTTGGGTTTGGCTTAAAAATTAATCTGCTGTTTTACCAAAAAAAGTAGAGATGTTTTAACATTCTATTTTTCAAGCAGTTATTAATCTACTGGTTAGTTCACAAGACCCCCCCCCCCCCAAATCCAAGATCTGCCATCATAGTTTGTATTCTTGAGTGACAAACTCATACTTGGGATTGCTTAGAACATGATTAAAGGTATACAGCAGAAAACCAAAGGTTTTTCTTTGTTTAAATAACAGATAACAATTCTCTACACATCTAACTGGTTTAGAATCACCAATTGTTTTGCCTATGTTTGTTTTTGTGGACCACAGGTGTGATTCAGCTGAATTCCTGTAGACGTGGAAAAAAAAAAAGAAGAAGAAGAAGCCTTGCAGCAAAGGGACACAAAATATTCGTACTTTAGGTTATTGCCCTGTGTCTCAATTCCCTAAATCAGAATCACAGAGAGGCTACATAGGTTTGGGACAGTTTGAAATATACTGACTAGGGCACTAATGTGTAATTAATAAGTATCAAAAAGGAGACTGATAACTTCCATGTGCTCTCTCCTTAAACACTTGGGCTTGGAAGGCTGAGCTATCATGTGAGAAGGCTAACTACCCTGGCATTTAGTGAATGGATGCCAGGGATGCTAGACCTCTTACAACAATGGCATGGTCATCCCAAACAGAAAATGGTTACACATGTCTTTCAAATGTCCTATAAGGCATTCATGTATATGAAAAAGCATATTTAAAATTTTCTAAGTTGTTCTTGAAGTTTGACCTCCAGACCAACAGTACCAGTATCATTCGATATCTTGTTTTAAATGTGCATTTTTGGTTCCCAATTTAGACTACTGATAAAACTTTCAGGGGCGGGAACAAGAAATCTTTGTCTTATCAAGATTTCTGTTGCATATTAACATTTGAGAATTGCTGATCTAAGTTTAGAACTCAAAGTTTATAGTATATACTCAATTTCCCAAGAATATCAATGCTGTATATATTGAGAAAAGACTGTCTAATGCCTTATTCAGGCCTTGATTAATCATTTTAAAATATCACACTACATATTTTATTAGATGGTATTATGTAACATCTACAGTTATGTTAGTGTGCATGTATGTCTATTTATTTTATACCTTAATTGGTTTAAGTAACTGAATACTTCCTTACCTCTTCAAGTATAATAGTGCCTGAACATTTACATATTTAAATACATTTTGCTTTATTTTAAATTATTTTTATTTATTCTTCAGTTTATAGTTAGGGCTTTACGTTGTTTTCAAAAAAACTGCATGAAGGCAGGCTATATTTTTTAACAATTTTATTTTAGGATAGCATATACTCAATTCTTTGTTTAAAAGATGGTGAAATGTTGGGTCTAATAGAATTGAGAACCACTGTTGTAGGTGATTGATGAGAACCTGTAAAGTTAGTTTAGGGACTATTAGAGATACCCAGGATCAACATATTATCTCAGAATATATCTGGTTCCCAGATTTCTGATAATATTTCCTTATCAGAAGAGCTGATAAAGAAGTATTTGAATTCTAGACAGGAAACTTAATATCTTACAAACTGAGTTACCACTCAAAATGTAAAAGAGAAACAACAACAAAAAAAGAGGATTGTCCTATTTGTCCCAGATATTTAAAACAAAAGAAACAGAATACTACAAATAGAAGCTCTCTTTTTCCTACTCTGAAATCTCTTTTCTTTTCTCTCTCCTTCTTTCTCCAGGGATAGTATTATTATGAATTAGGTGTGTAGTCAATTTATGCGGTTTTACTTTTATTGCATATATATGGATTGATAAACAATAGTTTTATTTTTTTATATTTACTTAATAACATGTCATAGATAACATTGGGCAATCTGTTCTTTTCATTATGTTATGTTATAAAGATCCACTCATATTTACAGATCTAATCCACTAATCCAGTTTTCTGTGTATTATTCCTTCTTATTAATATACCAAATTTATTAAACCTTCTCCTTTTAAAGGATAAAGAACCTTAATTCATACAAACACACATAAGGATATACATGTGTGTATATATGTGTTAGTGTGTCCCATTTCTGGATTAGTTTTTTACATATTTTTGTGGTTTATTATCAGTCTTTTCTAAGCAAACTGGGTCATGTAAACTCACTCATTAGCATCATATACCTGGATTTTATTTGTAATCAAATTTGATATTCTATTTTTAGAGTGGATATAATTAATTCATTGTAATTATTGCCTTTTTGGATATTTATTTGGATATTTCTTTATTCTTTATTTGGATATTTTCTTTCTTTCTTTTTTTTTTCTTTTTCTCACATTCCACTTCTAATCCATTAGGAAGTTTTTTTTTTTTTGTTCAGTTAGCCAGCATATAGTACATCATTAGTTTTTGATTTAGTGTTCAAGGATTCATTAGTTGCGTGTAACACTCCAGTGCTCATCACAATACGTGCCCTCCTTAATACGCATCACTCAGTTATGCCATCACCACACCCCCCTCCCTTCTGTACCCCTTATTTTGTTACCCAGAGTCCAGGGTCTCTCATGGTTTGTGTTCCTTTCTGATTTCTTCTCATTCAATTTTCCCTCCCTTCCCCTGTGGTCCTCCACACTATTACTTACGTTCCACATATGAGTGAAATCATATAATTGCCTTTCTCTGCTTGACTTATTTCACTTAGCATAATCCCCTCCAGTTCCATTCATGTCGATGCAAATGGTGAGTATTCATCTTTTCTAATGGTTGAGTAATATTCCATTGACATATGTATCACATCTTTTTTAAATCTGGATATTTTCAATATAATTTATTGAATTGTATAATTGTATAACACTTCCTCCTCTCTTTTTTCTCCTTAGTTTACTCCTTTTTTGTTTTCTTTTTGATTGACAGAATTTCTCTTTCTTGTTGTCGACTGGTTTACAGGCTAACCATTCCATTTAACTTTTAAAACAATGGCTTATCTTAAATTTTAACTTGTATATTTAACTGAATCCTTACCCCTCCCCTCTTTGATATAATATCTACATAATACAAGGATCTCAGAACTATTTACTGTGATTTACCCCACATTATTGTTATCTGGTATTTTAATTCCAACATGTTTTAATATTGCCTCACATTTCATTATTAACATATTATATAGTCAATACTTGCATATTTACCAACAAACAAAAAAGTTTTAATTCCCTGCATTGTTTCCTTCTGATTTCAATTTCTTTCTTGTTAAATCACCTGTTTTAGTATTTTTTTTAAATAAAGGTCTACCAAATAAGCTCTTTATCTATGTATGTTTGAAAATGTCTGGATTTTATTTTATAAAGCATTACTGTTTTTTACTTTCATTTTATAAGAATGAGTAATCTGAGTCCCTGATTGGATAAATACATTTCTTAGACTGGAAAATTCTTAAAAGCTACCAATAGTGAATGCCAGAGGCAATGGAAAACATAATTCGAAGGTAAAATAACCACTTCTCTAAAAATCTATCCTTAGCTGACATCCACTGACGAAAAATATGTTGTCTAATTATTTTCTAATTATTTTCTCAGATAATGAATCTCTCTCGCTTTTCTTTTTCTTTTCTCTCTCTCTCTCTCTCTTTTTTGGTTAAATTTGAAGATTTTTTTTATTTGATAGCCTGCAGGTGCATTTAGATGGGTCTGGGTATGGATTTGATTTTTTTATCCAGCTGGTGACTTGAGGGGCCGCTTCGAGATTCCACACTGTTTTAAAGATTTTTTTTTTTTACTTATTTATTTGAGAGAGGAGAGAGAAGTGGGCAGAGGGGCAGAAGGAAAGGGAGAAACAGAATCCCTGTGGAGTAGGGATCCCGACATGGGGCTCGATCCTAGGGCTCTGGGATGATGAACTGAGCTGAAGGCAGTCACTTAACCGACTGAACCACCCAGGTGCCCTGATATTACACAATTTTTGAATGAAAGTCTTTATTTCTTCCTCCTGTAACTCTTCCTAGTGGGCCACTGGACCTTCCCATTCTATCTTTTGTGTCCTTATATTAACTTTGTACTAAATTCTGGGCGATTTCCTTGAATTAGTTTTTTAGTGTATTCATTTATATTTTCTTTGTGTCTGTTCTTGTGTTCAACTCACTCACTGATATATTTAAATTTTATAAATGTGTGAGGGAAAGGGTTAACTCTTCAGTGTAAGGTTTTCAAACCCTCCATATTTCCAAGAATGGCCTGTTTTCAGAATTGGCCTTTGAATAGGTCCTAAAAGTTGAGCTCTGAGTCCTTGGACTGTTCTTCCTGATAAGAGCATTTTTTTGTATGCTAGGCCACACACTACCAATTTGATCAGAGAGTTTATGCTAACAAATATGATTCATGGTGAACCTCTGTTTTTACTCTGTGGGGCTTAGGTCTATCTCCAACTGATTCCATAGTGCTGGTACCCAGGGCTGTACATATATTTTTAAAAGGTAGATTTAAATTTATCTACATTAGATCCCCAGAGTTTTTCTAATTATGGACCCATTTGTATAGTAAAATTTCTGCCTGATCTGAATTAAATTTTAAATCCACATAGAAAATAGGATTGGAGTCCTGATATTGGGTTTCAGCAGACATTTTGACTACTTTTCTAGGCTAATGGGTGGCATTTAAAGCCTTTTCTAATATTTGTTTCATAGTTTTAATGAAAGTTGGGAAAGAGTAAGTAAGATCTTTTTACCTTCTTCCATGCTTAAACAGAGTGTTTTAATGTTTAATGTACTAAGATAACTCTACTACAAAGCCATTTTTTTCCGGGTTCACCTGTCTTAAGCCATAAAAACATTTATTTACATCAGGAGTCCAGCATACATTTTAAATCAATTTTTATGATTTGCTTTGATTTCCCCTGTATTATCTGAACGGCATCTTGCTTTAGTTTCAATTTCGGCCCCCCTCCCCGCTTTCCTTATTTGTTAAAAGTTCAATGTTATACATACATAGCTGCAATTCCTTTGTGCGTAGGATCAGGAAAGTAAAGATTATTAAGGGGGCACCTGGGTGGCTCAGTGGGTTAAAGCCTCTGCCTTCAGCTCAGGTCATGATCTCAGGGTCTTGGGATCGAACCCTGCATCAGGCTCTCTGCTCAGTGCGGAGCCTGCTTTCCTCCTCTCTCTCTGCTTGCCTCTCTGCCTGCTTGTGATCTCTCTGTCAAATAAATAAATAAAATCTTTAAAAAATTAAAAAAAAAAGAAATCCATGTTTCTAAAAAAATTTATTAAGAAAATATCAATATATTATTATTTATTATATTTATTGAGTTTACTCTTTGAATACCATTTTGTCTATCTTGGTTTCTTCCAAACTCAGGGCCAAATCTTATTTTTATATGAATTCTTTATTCATAGTTCAATTAGGAATATAAAGAGAGCACTATGTACTAGCTTTCAAAGAATCTGTATGCCTAATCCCTCAAGAATGTGAATCGTTAGTTATAAATATGGTTGGAGATCAGAAGTATGAATTTTAGAGCTATTTTTTTAAAAGGGAAAGAAAGTTAAAGAAAAATGCAGAAATTGATCAAATGTTAATAACTGCTTTATATCAGTTGCCATGGAAGATGGTACATGGGCAGAAAATGAATAGATTTCCCAGGAAGGGTATCAAAGTTCTTATATAGCAAGTATGCAAGACTGAAGAGGAAGTCAGGATATCTAAACATTACCAAAACTCTAGGGAATGGCATGGCTTCAAGATTTTAAATGCCCAAAAATATAGGCAAAACTTTAGAGATAAATCTATAGCTTTATAAAGAAGAAAAATACAGAACAATAGAGCAAATGTTTATTTTTGCTAAGATTTAGAAGGTATCACTACTATTCACATTCAATGATAGTATGGGGAAACAGGTATATTTTGGAGTGTTTTCCTGTAAACATACCCTTTTCCAATTCTTGTAGCCTTTTTATGGGTTATTACCTCTCAAGCGTGTGAAAATAAAGAGACATATATAAGACTTAGTAATCAGAACAGTATGGTACTGGTACAAAAATGGATACATAGATAAATGGAACAGAATAGAAAATCTAGAAATAAGCCACAATTATATGGTCAATTAACCTTTGACAAAACAGGAAGGAAAATCCAATGGGAAAAGATAAGTCTCTTCAGGAAATGGTGTTGAGAAAAACTGGACAGCAACATGCAGAAGAATGAAACTGGACCACTTTATTACACCATACACACACACAAAAATTCAAAATGGATTAAACGCCTAAATGTGAGACCTAAAACCATAAAAATCCTAGGAAAGAAGACAGATGGTAACTTTTTGATGTTGACCATAGTAATATCTTTCTAGATATGTCTACTGAGGCCACAGAAACAAAAGCAAAAATAAATTATTGGGACTACAACAAAATAAAAAGCTTCTTCAGAGCAAAGGAAACAGTCAACAAAAATAAAAGGTAAACTAAGGAATGGGAGAAGATATTTGCAAATAACATATCTGATAAGGGGTTAGTATCCAAAATATATAAAGAAGTTACAAACTCAACACCCCAAAACCAAGTAATCCAATTAAAAATGGGCAGAAGACATCAATAGACATTTCTCCAAAGACCTACAGATGGTCAATAGACACATGAAAAGGTGCTTACCATCACTTATCATCAAGGGAAAGGAAATCAAAACTACAATAAGATATCTGTGAGAATGGGGGCACCTGAGTGGCTCAGTGGGTTAAAGCCTCTCTGCCTTCAGCTCAGGTCATGATCTCAGGGTCCTGCGATCAAGTCCCGCATTGGGCTTTCTGCTCAGTGGTGAGCCTGCTTCCCCCTCTCTCTCTGCCTGCCTCTCTGCCTACTTGTGATCTCTCTCTCTCTCTCTGTCAAATAAATAAATAGATATCTGTGAGAATGGATAAAATCAACAACACAAGAAACAACAAGGTTGATGAGGATGTGGAGAAAAGGAACAATCATGCACTGTTTGGAATGCAAACTGGTGTAGCCACTGTGGAAAACTGTATGAAGGTTCCTCAAAAAGTTAACAATAGAACTACCTTATGATCCAGCAATTGCACTACAGGGTATTTACTCAAAAACTACAAAAACACTAATTCAAAGGGATACATGCAACCCTATGTTTATAACAGCATTATTGACAATAGCCAAGGAGCCCAAAGGCCCACCAACTAATGAATGGATAAAGAAGATGTGGTGTGTGTGTATATATATATATACACACACACACACACATATTTATACAATGGAATATTATTCAGTCATAAAAAAGAATGAAATCTTGCCATTTGCAATGATATGGATGGAGCTAGAGATTGTAATACTAAGGAAAGTAAGTCAGAGAAAGACAAATACGATATAATTTCACTCATATGTGGAGATTAAGAAACAAAATAAAGGGAAAATAATGAGAGAGAGAGAGAGTGAGAGAGAGAGAGAAAAACAGAGAAACAGATTTGTAATTATAGAACACAAACTGATGATTACCAGAGGGGAGGTTGGTAGTTGTATTAAACAGGTGATGGGGATTAAGGAGTGCATTTGCCACGATGAGCACAAAATCATCTATTTTGAATTTGTGTTGAATTTGTGTTGAATCATCTATTTTGAAGAAGTGTTGAATTACTATATTGTACACCTAAAACTAATAACACTGTATGTTAAATAATTGGTATTAAAATAAAAACCTAAAAAAAGACATCAATAATTTTAGGACATTAACATGATATGTTTATTTTTCTACCTGTAAGAGTAGATGTCAGTTCCAAATTTGTGCGTGTGTGTGCGTGCACACATGTGCATGAAGAATAACTTTAAAAAAGATAAAACTCATACCTTGCATAGTTATGAAATGCTATGCTTAGTTATTTTAATATGCTGACTCATTTTGGTGAGCAGGTCTTTAATAATGAATGTGGTGTGAAATTAATAGGGACTATTAGGATAAGGAACATGATAATCTTGGAAAATAGAAATAAAAATGTATGTAGGTTTCTTCATTGTCCTAAAATCTTTCGCTGTATATCTTTCCATGTTGATTAACATCTGCACATGTTCCTATCTCACCTTTTTCATATTAGATTTTTGTGCCTATTTTCTTTTGTATTTGGCCTTTACTTGATTCCTTCATGTGACCCTTACTAGCTTCTTATTTATGTTTTATGTTATTATGTTCTTATTTATATTACAGAGCTTTCCTCCTGTTTGCATTTCCCTCAACTAATTCTATTGTAGACACTCTAACCTAGTTTTTTCTTTTCTGTTTATTCATATATCTAGATCGTGTAGTTGATTCCCTGATTTCAGTCATTTCCCTTCCATTTAAGGCCCACTTCGTCTACTCTCTGGCCGAAATTCCTTTGAAATAAAATAAAGCTGAATTAAAAAATAATAAAAGACATCTAAGCAGATACATAAATCTACATATGTGATAAAACTGGATAGAACTAAATACACATAAACATAAATGCATATTTTTGTCAGTGCATATATTTTTAAGGTTGATGGGTTGTATCAGTATAACTTTCTTGATTGTAATTTTGTACTATAGTTATGCAAGATGTGGCACTGGAGGACGCTGGGTAAGCGTCCACAGAAACTCCGTGTATTATCTTACAACTGCTTGTAGTCTAAAATTATTTCAAAATGAAAAGTTTTTAAAAAGACACAGAAGTAGAAACATAATCGAGTGTTCTTGAGTTTTATTTTGTATCTTCTACTGAGTTAGTAATCTTGGACAAAATTACAAAACATCATCTAGCACCTTCACTGCACCTACCTCCTCTTTTTGAGTACAACAAATTAAATGTTATATGCATTTTGATCCTTCAGATGAATCCATTTATAAATTCTAAGTTATTTTTCAGTCATTCACCCGTTTACTCTGTTGGTCAATAAATCTTTACTACTGACCACCTTTATGAACCAGGCACCCTAGAATTATAAGCAATGTTTTTTTTCCCCTGGTTTTAATTACGTTTATTTTCCTGAATGAAAAGCATTTGTGGTGTACAAAGATCTGTTGAGTTTGTAGTAGTCTAGTTTGTATATTTTCACAGGTACTTGCTTCATTGGTACTGTCTTAATTTATGCAATGATGCATTCAAGTACATTCCTTCAAACAGAATGATTGTTTTTAGGTAAAGAACTCTCAAGATGAAAAATAAGCATCAAAACCCACAAAGTCTCAGAAATTGAAGGAACATGGAGATCTATCTTGTGATAGAGACAGAGTATTAAACAATCAAGAAAAGTGTTTCATTTGAAAAGGCCTGTTTGTGATAAACAAAATGACTCGCCTCATCAAATAGAGATCTTCAGGCAAAGATGCTTAGGTAAACCACAATTGACAAGAGATGGAATTTTGCTAAATTTTTAGAGATTATAGATTTTTTTTAGCCTCAAATATGCTCATTATTTCATCCCTGGATATATCCAACCATATTTTAAACTTTTTTTTTAACCATATTTTAAAAAATTGGATTACAGGAGATAGGTTTGATTCTATTTTTATTTTGGAGTGTCCATGGGGAAATAAAAAGGAAGAAAACTATGGAAATAGTCTAACACATCTAACAAGTTTACTTATATTTCCATGTTTATGGATATACCACTGAGTGAGAAACTAAAACTTCAAAATTTGTAGTATGGCTCCAGTTGTGATGATGGCTATCTCTGCTCTTTGGTATTTGTATTTTCCCAGTTCAACATAGGGCATTTCCTGTGGGATTTGTTCTCTAGGTGTTTTTCAGCCTCTGTTCTGTAGAGCATTTTCCCTGTGATAAGGAAAACTAATCTGTAAAAACAGTGATAACATCAGTAGCCTTGCAAACATTGGCCCATCAAAATGTGGGACATTATGAAAACTACTATGGTCAAGAAATGACATTTCATGGAATCTTTATGTGCTTCATTCACTGGAATTTCCCTCTCTGATTACTAGTAAGGACTGTAGGTATGAGACTTGATGTGACTTCTCAACTTTCATATTCTCGATCTCTCTCTTTCTACCACAGAAAGACTCTGTAGACTAGTGGTTCATGCTTAACATGGCTCATAGTAAAAGAATCTGAGCTACCTCGCACAGCCACTGCTCTTGGACCTCAAGTTTCTTACTCCTTTCACTCCATTTTATTTCATTTACAAACCTCCTATAGGCCTATTTTCTTTGTTTTCTATATTGGATTACATAGTCAGTCAGTCAGTCAGTCAGTTGTTGCTTGTTTGTTTTTTCACCAATTCCATCCTAACCCTGACCTTAACCCCCAATCCTTTCCCTGTGTCTTTCAACAAAACTCTTCCTATAGACCAACAACACTGTGTCAATCATTTAATCTGGTGGAGAAAAACATAAAAAATTTGATCAGTGGCACCAGGAATTCAGTTTTCAGTCTCAGTGGTTTCTTTAACACCAATATCTTTCATTTTGCTTGTTTACTATTTAAAACAATGCAAATCTCTCCCAATCTTCCTGATGGGATTTGATCATCGTTGTGATTCTCAAGACACATTTTTTTTGTTGCTGTCATATGGATATCGGACATTCCCACATTTTGCTAGAGTGCATCTTGTAAGCTACTTTGGAAAGCTAATATGGTAGGAAATAGTTCAGTTGTGTTTTGAAGAAACAGCTGCTAAAAGTGATAAATCAGCAGCTGAAAATGATGAATGAGAGACTCACTGAAGCTCCAACCGAAATACAGTTGCTTCTCAACAATGTTAGATTGGCACTGGGCATGGCAAAAAGTGGTGACTGCTGGTAAAATGTATATATATATATATTATACATAATGTATATAATAGTTACAATTATGCTTACTTATTTGAATTCTATTTGAAGTTCTCTTATTATTGTAACATGTGGATTTTTTTATTTTGAGGAACACTACTAACAATAAATCAGAACTAACATTTATTGAGTGTCAATTACGTGACAAGTCCAGTGCTAGGCTGGGGAGTATTAGCAATGAAATGCCTACTTCATTAGCTATGAAATGTCACTTATGGCAAATTGTAACCTGCTATCTATACTACTGTACTACTTTATATCTTTAGATATAACAGGCATTCTGGATTTTAATACCTATCTATAATGTTTCTAGTGTGGTTTATGCTTACTCAAATGGAATATTTTTCAGCTTGTTCCTTTCCAAGTGCTACTTATACACCTGTCATTCATGGCTCTTTCTATTTTGATTTTGATTTATTCAATTTGCCAGTGTTCTCTGGTTACTAGTCCATGTAATGGTCTGTTCATTTGTACATAAACATTTATACAAGATGGAAAAATTGAAGTAATTTAAATTTAGACCATTTTTTCCCAGTGTGAATTGTGTGTCACTACAGTACTTCAATGAAAGGTTATTCACTGGCTTACTCTCTGCTTTTTTATAGCTTCCAGGCATGTTTAATATCTGTGATTGACTGAATTTTTCAGGTTAACATCTGCATTTAATCACAAGTTATTACCCATTTCCTAGACTGGTCAACGTAACATTTCAATCACTCCTTCCTTCTTTCTCCACCCATGTAGTAAAAGATTCAAAGTCAGTTATACTTTCTCTCTTTCACAGCCATGGAACTGCACTTAAATAATATTTAAGAAAGTTATATTTCTTTTGAAGTGGTCACAGGAAGTATATGCTTAGTGTATATAAACAGAGAGAGAGAGTTGAGGCACTGATTTGGAAGGCTTGGTTGATTTATAGAGCTCTTGTATCTACTAGAAACATTTCACTTCAGCAAGAAATGAAAGGCTCTACTGGGTTCCAATAGCCTCACAGCTCCTGTACAACACATTGAGATTTAAAGAGCAAGGCTTCTTTCAACTTCACATTGCCCTATTTTTTTGGAATGACTCAATGAACTTCTGAGAGGTCTCTGTTTTAGCTTTAGGAGTTTTTAAGCACTCCTTGTTTCACTTCCCAAACTCCTTAATTTTTCAGTCATTTGATCATGGAGAATAAAACCATAACGATTAGCCATACTTCAGGTAAAAGGAGAAAAGGTCTCATTCTAGTTCTTTTTTCTACTGAACTGGATTGTTCAAACAGATTCTCCCATTTTTCTCTGAGTTCTCCATAAACTTGTAATAAATGATTCAATTTAAGGAAGAAAAATATTAAAGCCAAACAGCTAAATATGTGGTAACATCTGGTCACTATATTTTTGGCAAAACTTGACCAAATCCAGGAATTTGGTTCTCTTCCAAAATTGAATATTTTTGTTGGAGAGGGAAAAAAGGGTATAGAACATGAACAACTATACCGGGATTTTAATTGACTGAGAAGTAGGGCATGAGCCTATATTCTCCTTTTTTTTCCCCAAGTATGGAGGCTACTGGACTATGATTAAAAAATATTAAAGGAAACTGCAAAATTCATACATTTTATCTAATCAAATACACCTCACAACTAAGTTATTTAGATAGATTTAATAATGAGCACAATCACTGTTGTTCTAAGAAGTTTTTTTTTTTTTAAGATTTTATTTATTTATTTGACAGAAAGACACAGTGAGATAGGGAACACAGCAGGGGAAGTGGAAGAGGGGAAGCAGGCTTTCTGCTGAGCAGGGAGTTCGATGCAGGGCTAGATCCCAGGACCCTAGGATTACAACCTGAGCAGAAGGCAGATGCTTAAGGACTGAGCCACGCAGGTGCCCCCTAAGAAGTTTTTAGGTATAATATACATAAAAGAATGCATAATGACTGAAATTAACATCCCTTTTACATAGTCAAAACTCTCATTATTTTTATTTTTCAGAATAGAAACAAATGTTGGAGAGGATGTGGAGAAAGGGGAACCCTCTAACACTGTTGGTGGGAATGTAACTTGGTGCAGCCACTTTGGATTCCTCAAAAAATTAAAAATAGAGCTAACCTGTGACCCTGCAATTGCACTACTGGGTATTTACCCCAAAGATACAGATATAGTGAAAAGAAAGGCCAGATGTACCCCAATGTTCATAGCAGCAGTGTCCACAATTGCCAAACTGTGGAAAGAACCAAGATGCCCTTCAACATATGAATAGATAAAGAAGATATGGCCCATATATACAATGGAATATGACTCAGCCATCAGAAAGGATGAATACCCAACTTTTGTATCAACATGGACGAGACTGGAGGAGATTACGCTGAGTGAAATAAGTCAAGCAGAGAAAGTCAATTATCATATGGTTTCACTTACTTGTGGAGCATAAGGAATAACATGGAAGACATTAGGAGAAGGAAAGGAAAAGTGAATTGGGGGAAATCAGAGAGGGAGATGAAGCATGAGAGACTATGGACTCTGAGAAACAAACTGAGGATTTTAGAGGGGAGGGATGAGGGGATGGGTGAGCCTGGTGGTGAGTATTAAGGAGGGCACGTATTGCATGGAGCACTGGGTGTGGTGCATAAAGAGTTAATCTTGGAACACTGAAAAAATAAAATAAAAAAAAAAAACAACTAAGGAAATCATTGTGGGCCTACTATGTGCAAGACCTTAATTGCCTCAAAGTTAGGAACAGCATTTTGTTCATCATTTTATCACCAATATGAAATACATTGGCCGATGATTGGTAGATACTCCAAGTTCATACAGAAATGCATAGTGCATGGGGCCTGTAACTGCTTTCTGCCTTTCAAAGTTCAAGTGACTGTGAATGGTATGTGGAAAGAATGTCAACATTCAGCAGGGTGGGGGCCAGAGGTGCCTCAGGGGGACTGAGAGTGCAAATGGGGATTAATTTTGCATTGAGACCATCAGGAAGGTCTCATCTGAAAGTGGGGAATGAGCACTTGGGGAACTTACCCTGTATTTGGTGAAGGAAGGAATGGCCTGTCAGTCACATGGATGTGAGACTCTAGAGTACAGTTCTCCAGGGGTAGAATCTAAGCCCTTCTAGTCCATGTGTTCCAGAAGCAGGAGACCTTCAGGGGTAGAAAAACCAAGGAAGTTCTTTCTTGGCTGTGACCATTTAGTTCCCTGAAATCAACTGTACCAGGATCGCATGTAGAGTTGACTTTCAGGTAACATTTCTGTGTCCACGCAGAAGTGCTCTTTATTCATGCACTCTTCCTTAGTGGGTTCAGATACAGCTTCAGAATCTTTTCAAAATAGGACCTCAGGCAGCAACTATTAATGAACTTGGAGTTTAGAAATAAAACCAACTCCTGCCCCAAAACAGGGACAATGGGACATACCTTCTGCTTCTATTTTTATTTCTTCTTGCCTTTCCCCAATAAAAGTTCCTTTAGCCAATCTCCACACTGCTATGTCATATTATCTCTGATAGATAATACAACTCCTTCAATAATTAGAAAGTATGATTAAATGCTTACACAACCTTCCAGATTTCTGCCTAACTGTCCCCTCTTCGTGTATTCTCTATGTCATCCCTAATGCTCATGCATCCTCTAGGCACTTATTTTTAAAAAACTCCTCCCAACCTGTTACTTGCATAATTTGCCTTCCTAACTTTCTGTCTTATTAAGGTCCGTCCTAGGCCTGCTGCAGCCATATATGAGACCACCTATATATTTTGTAATCCTCAGTAGTCCGACTTCTTCTGTCCCTTCTGATCTCTACTATTGCTGTTGCTATTTCCCCTTTACTGAGGACTAACTGTGGTCCAGGAATTGTGGTAAAATACATGCAGAGTACCATGTAGTGCCTTAGAAAAGAACTCTAGGGGATAAGTGCTAGGAACTGGGTATAAAGTGATTAAATGATTTATGCAAGGCCACACAGGTAGTAAATGGAATAGGGAGGAATTAATCCTGATCTATCTATCAAGCCAATACCCTTAGATGCCTTCAAAGACCACTTTCATGTAGACTTTTCTTTCAGTATTTTTTTTTAAGATTTTATTTATTTTTTTGAGATAGAGCAAGAGTGAGAGAGAGAGCACAGAAGGAGGGGGGGAATAGCAGGCAGAGGCAGAAGGGAGCCCAACACGGGGCTCGATCGCAGGACTCTGGGATCATGACCTGAGCTGAGGGCAGATGCTTAACAGACTGAGCCACTCAGGCATCCCTCTTTCCGTCTTTTTATTCCTCAACTGAACACTGTCTAAAAGAACTTTCCTCCATGATGGGTTTGTTCTATATTTGCACTATTTTTTTAATGGAAGCCACTTGCCACATCATAGGGTGTTAAACACTTGAAATATGACTAATACAACTGAGAAACTACATTTGAAATTTAATTTAAGTTAAATGTAAATAGGCTTGATCCAATGATTATCTCATTGGAGCACAACTTCAATACCTCAGTGTCATTAGAGCTTGTCAATAGCTTCTTTATATTTATACTTTGCTTTTCCTCCATTTCAATGACCATGATTGTTTTGTTTTCTCTTCTTCTGGGTTCTTTTCTTCCTCCAGTTTCCTATATGTAAGTTGTCCCCAACTTCCTTTCTCAACCTCTTCTTTTCCTATATTTTATCCCTTCACATTCATACTAATTATTATGTCTTTAAATATCTTTCTTAGATGAAGGAACAAATCATACTTTCAGTCACAATCTTTCTGACTTTATAGATAGCTTTCCATTTGCCTACTGAACATCCCTTTTGTGTACCACTGTCTCCAAGTATGTGACAGAAACAGAAGTAATCTTCCTTTTCAAAGTTCTTCTTCATGTTTCTATTAATGGTACCACTATGCTTTCAATTTTGCAGATTTAAAATTTCTAATTGTTCTTGGGTGAGTATGTCTTTTATTTGGCCCTGAATGAAATAATTTGCTAAGTTTCACTGATCTTGTCTTGGGAAAGTCCCAAGTTTATTGCCACTTATTTGCTTTTCCACCTGCAACTCCATTTCTGGGATTCAAATATCAAGTCCCTCGGAACAGTTTGACTGGAATATTACCATAATTCTCTAAATGGCCTCTCTATATCTAGCTTTCATTAATTCAATTTCTCCTACTTATTGCTATCAAATTAATCATTTTGACGCCTTGCTCTGAACATTCATTTTCATGCTTACAAAACTTTGAAGATAAAAAAAACACCAAAAAAACTTTGAGGATCCTGATTCATTCTAATTAAAGCTGGGGAATCTCAGTCTGGATTTTGGCCTCATGACTCTCTTAATTCCCACATCCATTTTCTCTTCCTTATGAAATCTTTCTAGTCCTGTTTTTTAGAAAAAAAACACTGTCTTTCCTTGATTTCTCATAGCAATATTGCTTCCTATATTTAGGAATATAATTGCTATATTTTTATTTACATACATATCTTGAGACTTCCATTAGATCCTTAAGTGTAGTATATTGTTTATTTATCTACACTAAATCCTTAAGTGTAGATATTGTTTATATGCAATATCTAGAATGATGACCTAAAAATCATAACATTTATATACTTTAACTCAGTTCTGAACCACTTTTAAATTTAATTTGTAATGCTTCTTTCATACCATTCTCCAAAGCTTTGTGAACATAAAGGAAAAAAAGAACATGTTTCTCTGCTATAAGAATTTCAGAGTCTAGTAGAGAAGACATTCTAAAAATTATATAAAATAAACTGTTATGCATACAGTATTAGAATTCTTTTCTAGATACAGTGTGGCACGAAGAACAGAGCAATCAAATCTAAGTGGGTGACTTTAGGAAAATTTAGTAGAGCAAGAAATATTGAGAGAAGGAGATGTTAAATTACTTGAAGGAAGAGTTTACCCAGAAGTTTGAAGATGGTTTTATACTCAAAGAGCATGAAGAGTTTAAGTAGTGACTTACAGACTTATTGGAACTTACTGGAAAACTACATGTATTTCTGAATGTCTAGAACACAAGGTGATTAATACATAAAGAAGGTTAAGGGAATGGAAAGGGAAGAGGTTAGACATGAAGACTTCAAGAATACATGGAAGACTTTGTATCTCATTCTAAGAAGTTTTGGCTTTCTCCTGAAGGGGAAACATTGAGTTTTAAATAGAAAGAGTAACTTCTTTGGATTTATTTTTCCAACTTTTACCAAAGAACTTTTACCAGAAAGTTCTTTGGTAGAAAAATGAAAGGATTTGATACTGGAGGCAGCAAGGTAATTTGAAAAGTTGTTGTAATAGCGTATGCAAGAGAGATAAAGTTCTAAATTAAGGCAATGGCAGAGAAGATGAAGAGAAAGAATCCAATACATGATTGGTTAATGGATGGTAATGGAATTAATAAAGAAAGGTATTCTGAATAGGACATGCTTTGGCAAGAACACCTATAAATTCATTCATTCCTTAAAGTTTTGGGGTCTCTAGACTATCCAGACTAAGGTGTCCATGAAGCAAGTGAACATAGAAATATAGGTGTCAGGAGGGTGCCTGGTTGGCTCTATGGGTTAAAGCCTCTGCCTTCAGCTCAGGTCATGATCTCAGGGTCCTGGATCAAGCCCCGCATCTGACTCTCTGCTCAGTGAGGACCCTGCTTCCCCCGCTCTCTCTGCTTGCCTCTCTGCCTACTTGTGATCTCTCTCTCTCAGTCAAATAAATAAATAAAATATTTTAAAGAAAAAGAAAAAGGGCTGAAATCTGAAAGTCCTTTAAAAAAAAAAGAAATACAGGTATCAGAAGAGCAGTCTGACATGGAGATAAAATTTGAGGTTAATAGGCTTTTAGGTGAAAATATAATATGGCTTTGGGACAGGATGCAAGGACAAACAGGCCCAACATTTTTTTTTTCAGTGATTTGTCAACTTTTTCAATGTTATGAATAAAAGGTGTATGCTTAAGGGAAACTAATTTCATCTCTCATGCTCTAGGCTATATAGAAAAGGAAGGAAGAGTTATGAAGACAGTTGTTGGATTTACTGGAGTTACCATGATATCTGTTAATCTTTCCTAATTAGGAGTTGCAAATTGAAGACAATTTGTGTCATTGTATATCTGAGAAATAGTGTATTAAAAAAATGCAATGTTAAAAACAGAGTGATATCTTCTGGTGCCTTACTCCCACCTATGATTCTTTAACTCTTCTTGTTTTATTTTTGGAAAATGAATTATTATCAGAGACAAATAAAAATGAAGATGAGTATAGTCATTCCAGCATGTATTTACTGAATTCCTACTTTGCTCCTAATAAACATGTTGAGATTTACTCATCCTCGCAAATAATTTTCAAAAATCCTTAGACTAAGAAAATATTTCGCGTCATTTCCCACCAGACTGTGCCTTTTAAATACCTATGTCCCCAGCTATGGTATTAAGTATTCATTCTTACAGGCATACTTACAGTTTAGTGTCTCTCTTTCATTAGCATTGACCAAGGCTAAATTGTTTGATTTGATACTCATTTTACTTCATTCCATAATTATAGCATATAGCACCAATACATCTTACGAAGTATTTGACTTCTGCTAACAAATGTGTCCCATAAGTGGTTTGCCTTCTTCCCCATATCTATCTTTTCAATTTCTTTTTTTGTACTGATCCTGGTGGGGACATTCAGTAATTTATTGAGAGGCAACATATTCAATGATGCATGAATTATAGCCTCACTTCAAATTCTGGGTAAGAGGAAGCAGGAGGTTTTTTTGAGAAGAGCCCTTGGCCCTGAAACTCTTCCTCTGACTATTCCCAGCGGCTGGGACTGCTGGTCTCAGGGCCATAGAGGAAGACCCATCTGTTTTCTCAGGCTCTGTTCTTGGAGAGATGTGAAGGAAACTCTGTGAATCTCCAGGGACTGGCTAGGATTCTTGAGACATGTTTATAGTGCAGCTCTGTGAAGAATCTTCCATGACTATTAAGATGAGACATTTTATTCTATTTAAATATTCCTAGAGAATACTTTTTTGCTGAAGTAGTTAATAAAAAGAACCTTATTAACACAATATTCTCTTCCTTTTTTGTTATTTATTCTATAATTAAACTACAAATTTTGAGACATTCAAAATAGTAAGGGCTGGGAATCATTTAGAAACATAGATTTACATATATACATGCATCATTTTCATCTCTAATGACTTGAAAGTGGGGTTCTAATATTAATATGATTATTATATTAATAAGTATTTACTTTATATAATTTATATAGTTCTATATATTTCTTTTTGACTATTAGAAATAATACACTTATGCATTCAATTCCTAAAATTATTTTAAAAATAGTTAAGTTTATTTTAATTTATATTGTCCTGTACCACATCATAATCATTTTCCTCGCCTTTCCTGAATTGCTTTAATCAGCTAGGAATCTATTACTTAACCAGATGGAGCTCAAATTAAGTTATTCTGCTATCTTGTGGTTGCTATTTGAAATAGCAAAACTCTATTTAAGAGTTACACTTCAAGCTTAGCTTTTGAGATAAGAAAAAAAAATTAGATCACTGAATCACTGAGAGAGGTCTAAGTATCCTGAAAGAACACTTAATCTTAATAAAAAAAAATTTTAGTAGTTATCAAATCACTTTCCCTGACCATCCAGCCAGATTCTGGAAAGAAGTCATTCACACTACAAAGGCACTAGGGATGGATTCAGAGCAAGACAGCATCTGAGCAGTAATGGTTTAAATTGTCCCCTAGTAGTCCTAAAGAATTAAAGCTCCTACTAATTTTCTTCCAGAAACTTGGACTCTGAGGACTCAAACCAAATGATTTTCTTTTTTTTCTTTCTTTTTTTTTTTAAAGATTTTATTTATTTATTTATTAGGAAAGAGAGAGAGTGAGAGAGAGCATGAGAAAGGAGAAGGTCAGAGTGAGAAGCAGACTCCCCATGGAGCTGGGAGCTCGATGTGGGACTCGATCCCGGGACTCCGGGATCATGACCTGAGCCGAAGGCAGTTGCCTAACCAACTGCGCCACCCAGGCGCCCCCAAATGATTTTCTAATGAAGAAATTAATTCACTGCAGGTATACTAGATTTTCTTTTCCTTTTCATACTCAAACCAAGGTTAGTGTTGGACTCTGTAGGTGCAGGCTTATGATGATGGAAGAACCCCAGTTTTAGGGTGTTTTCCAGTGCAATGCTTTATTTTGGGTCTGGCAGTTATTTCTGATAGGAACAGAGAGGTAAGAAGAGAAAAAATCCGATTTTCAGTGTTTCCAGAGGTCCGCGGTTTTGCTGATTCCCTTATCCCCATTTACAAGCACTGTAAGACCAATCCCAGGGCAGCTTGTTAGGTTTGAGGAAGTTCAGGGGCTTGTCCCCATGCTGCTGCTTTTGGATTAAGACAGTGAGCCTTGCAAAAGTACCAAAGGCCATTCCATATCACTACTATAAATCCTTCAGGCAGCTTACTTCCCATCTTGTGAAGGAAGGACTGACTTCTGTTTATAGTGTTCATTTTTCCTCCTTAATCCAAAATTCTGAAAACTATCTATAAGAAGTCTCATTTTATAGAGACTCTGAAGGTTGTCCCAAAGGTTAAGAAATAACTTTTAATTACAGCATCAATTGCAGAGCGAGTACTAGAACCAAGTCTCTCTGAGTTGAACTGAATCTATCTCTTCAGTTTCTTAGATAAATTGTGTTTGATATATATAGTTTATGCCTGAGTTTTTTTTTTCTGAGTTTTAATTATTAAACCTTTACTCACTAAATTTCACTGTAGTATAATCAGTGAATAGACACACATCTGCTTAGTCCTACTACCACCTTTAAAAAACATCTTGTCCTTTACAAAGCCCTCTATTTCCTCTGGCAGATGCTGAAAGTATTAATGGTGTCCAAGAGGCTTCTGTCTCTTAACGAGTAGCAGGTGTGGTCAGAATGCCTTATTATTTATCACTTCCTCACCCAGGATATTGTTCTATGCTTTTAAGACATTTATACAGGACTCCATCAATGGTCCCTTTATTTCATACGGAGTATCCCTCTGTGATTAAAAATGAATATTACTCTTCTCACTAAACCTTGACATTTGCTACCTCAGACACTATCTTTACCTACTGGAGACAGTGAGGTTGGAGGGGTCAGCTGGAGAAGCTCTATTAACGTTTCCCAGATTTGTGGATTATTTGAGGTCATGGCGTAAAGTAGTGGGTGGAAAGGAAGGGTATGGAGGAAGAAGGTTTCCTTCCTCTTATGATATGATTATATTTTTTGATACAGCTTTCATTTCTGGTCTTCACTGTATTATTAAAACCCTTCCCATGGTTTGATCACTCCAGATGGATTGGAATTAGTCCATTTTAGATTGCTGTGTTTGATGTTCTGCTGTGAAATTAATGAGAAAAACACCTTTTTGTATGCATGATAGTTACTCATCTTAAGGGTGAATCCAAATAACTGTAGGTTTTGGAATTCATTAAATTGGTATAGAATAATTTTTTTGATTGAGAATAAAGAGATTTTAGATTTCGGTACTGACCTTTCTGGAATTCTTCTGCCACTATGCTCAGAGCTTCTTAGACTCATGCTTGATGGAGTTTTTTTGTTTGTTTGTTTATGTATGCAGATTTCCTTAGACCTGTTTATTCTTATCTTTTTTATTTCTTTTAAAAATTATATTTATTTGACAGAGAGAAACACAGTGAGAGAGAGAACACAAGCAGGGGGGGTGGGAGGGGGAGAAGCAGGCCTTCTGACAAGCAGGGAGCCTGATGTGGGGCTCGATCCCAGGATTCCGGGATCATGACCTGAGCCAAAGGCAGACGCTTAATGACTGAGCCACCCTGGCACCCCAGAGATGTTTTTTCTGTCAAGAGTGATAGAAATGTCTGAAGTTCCCACAGGCATAATTTTCTGGTTTAGTTTTAAAAAGCATCTTGGTGGAGGATTTGAAAGAAAGATAATAATCTGGTGGCAGCCTTCTTCCTTAGACCTAGTTGGCTTATTGGTCTGTAACAATGTTTGATTTCATTTGTTTTCCTTTTTATAGAACACTTGTCCACGGAGACCCAATAGACCTAGGTATGTAAGTGTTAGGTCGTGGCTTTTCTCTTAGAAACCACCTATTAGCTATGACATATTTAAAGAGTGAATTGAACTAAGGAGCAGACGATCAAAGGATTAATTAAAGGTTTTAACATATTTTAAGCACAGAGTTAACTGTTATCAAACTTTATAAGAAATTACTTCCATATAATGTTTATATGTATATATAATTGTAATTTAAATATTTATTATGAATCTCTAATATACATTTTTAACCATTAAAATAATTTTGAACTTTAAGAAGTCTCATTTGATTGCTTTCTGGTTTTCAGGAATCTTTGAGAATGAAGTTCAGGGCTTGCTCACCATGTTTTTCTGGAACTGGTCCACTAAACATCCTCTGTTGGAGGTAAGCCAAGTTTTTATAGCCAATATGGTTTTATGGGAAGGAAGTGGTAATTCAGCCGTAGTTTTGATTTCATGAACACTTCAAGAGAGCTTTCAAACAAGTAAGAGTCCATTGGACTGGTCTCCTGTATTTTATTCTGACCATTTTAGTTCAACATTTTAATTGTTACATATATATCTAACTTGTATTTAAGAAGGAAGATGTCTGTAGCAACTATTTGATGTGTAGGTGGTCATAAGCCTCCTTAAGCCTTCCTTTCCTAAAAGCAGGAAGGCACCTTTTGCCAAATGTAAACAGAAACGAGCACCAAAGCCTGGAGGGTTGCTTTTATAAGGAGGAACCCACAACTTCAAATGTAGCAAATTTAGCATCACACAGCTAGGATGAAAAGAATTTCATAAATACTTTTTACACTAATTGAAGAAGTATTTATCAATTTAATGTTCAATATCTGTTTCTTATTTTCTGGTTTATCTTTTGTAAAGACTCTACAAAATACTGGACTTTGAAGTGTAATCTGAACAGTCTCTCATTAAAAATGTTCCAGAAATTTAACACACTGTATACAATGTACATCGATGGCCTTATTGTGCACTATGTATATCTATGGCCTTCATTCTTAACCTAAAGAATACAGTCCAGGGATTTATTGCAACCAAAAGAGACAGTAAAAAACTGATTCGGTCTGTTGAAAACAGAGTAGAACTACTTTAATCTATAATGGAAAAGAAAGAAATGCTTTACGAATTTTAATATATATATACATTTTTTTTCTTGTATCAGATGAAGGAAGTGGATATGTTAAAATCAATTTAGTAGTTTTATGAGAAGGGAGAAACGTGAAAGAAGTTTATTACATTCCAGGAAAAAAACGTGTCTTATCCTACCCAAGATATGTGGAAGTCATGGTTACAGCCAATGCTAAAATGGTTCATCATCATGGACAGAATCTGCAGCACTATGTACTAACTCTAATGTCAACTGTTGCAGCAATCTACAAGGACTCAAGTATTGGAAATCTTATCAACATAGTAATTGTAAAATTAGCTGTAATTCATAATGAACAGGAAGGACCAGTCATCAGTTACAATGCAGCTACCACATTGTGCAACTTCTGTTTGTGGCAACAAACTCAGAATGTTCTTGATGATGCTCACCCTTCTCACCATGACACTGCTGTTCTTATCACTAGGGAAGACATCTGTGGAGCTAGAGGGAAATGCGACACATTGGGTTGAGATCTTAAGGTCAGGAGATAAAGCCTTCCAACCGGCTCTGCGCTCAGAAGGGACGGAGTCTGCTTAAAACTTTCTCTGCCCCTCCCCCCAGCTCATGTGTTCTTTCTCTCTCAAATAAAACCATCTTTAATAAATATATAATTTACTGGAAAAAAAGTAAGATGGCAAAGGTGCTATTAGCTAAAGAAGTTTATAATCCAATCAACAAAAGCACTTTTCTTCCTCATATTAAAAGTACTGACTTCAATTGTTGTTCTCACTTTGAGGCTTAAAGAGAGGATTATGGGTCCTAATTAGAACTGGCAGATTATCTCCTCGAAATTGGCTGAATGTCAACTTTAAGGACAACTTTAAGGACAAGGTACAACTTTAAGGACAGTGAAATTATGTTGTCACTGGGAGCTAAGGCGAACCTAGAAGCTGAGTCTTGGAGACAGGGAATCTACAGTGCTCTTAGCTTCATTCATGTACATCTTTCCAGTTGGTATTTTTCTATTACTGCAAATGATCTCTTCCCCATTAAGTTGACCAGAATGCAGACAACTAGGCTATGTCTTGTGACATATTAATCATAGAGAACAAAGGTTTACCAATGAATCAAAATATAAATATTTAAGAAATATTTCTTAATAAAATGGAGGCAGAGTTGTAGAGTAGGAATCAAGAGATCCAGATCTGTCAGTAACTTCTCCCTTGCTTTTTGATGCATGTCCCTTTTGTAATAAAACATCTGTGTGTTTTAAGTACCATCTGTGTGTGTAAGTACCAGGCTAGCAGAAATCTCAGTGACAGAGATGAGTATATCGGTTTTTCCAAATGCAAAACAGATCCTGTCCCTGTGAATTAGGAAGGATGTGAGATATTTCCCACAGCCTTTGTGTTTATTTTGAGAGGCACAAATCCTAGCTATTTACTCCCAAATAAGTCATCAAAAGCAGATATTTTGAATTAGAGCAGGGTGTCTATCAAGCCTTGGAAAAATTAAATTCTAGACAAAATGTGTTTTTATAAAACTTATACTTTCTCCATTTGCTATCTCTTTCCTGCTAGGTAATCATCAACTATCTAATCTTCTTCAACTTCTTTTCAGCAAAGGGTCAACTAATCTTTACTAAAGTGTTAACTGTGGAGGGGTTTTACCTTGCATGAGGGTATCTGCCTTTTAATAAGGATTCCTGGAGGTCAAGAAGTACTAGCTTTTCAATTAAAGGAATGAATCTAGAATGCTGGTCACTCAGTGCCTTCAAAGAGAAAGCATGGTACTTCTGAGGACACTTTGGTGCTCTGCAAATCGGACTGTATGTGTAGCCACATATTCCATCGTGGTTATTTTTGCCTTATATATGCTGTCTTTTCCTCCTTTGCTTGCACCAAGCCTGCACCAAGCACTGTCGGGATTACAGGGGCTGTGTGTGTGGAGTTTGTATTAAACTGGAAAGAGGAATGATCTTCTCCAGAGGAAGGTCCCTGAGGGAGGCTTTAAGAGAGCTATTACATCTTTTCTTCCTCTCATTCTTCTGCCAGAGTGTAGGAAAAATTGGGAATTAAGGGGCATTCTCTCTCTCCCCTGAGGGTGAGCAAGAATCCACAGGTTTTATTAATGGATACATCCTCTATAAGGCTAATCTTGATCACTCTCCACATACCATTTCAAACTATTCTATAGGTATCCTATTATCTTAGAGAACTTTATCTAGATGGCACTTGCTGATTTGATACCATCTGCTTATGTTTCCATTTTATTCGATTGCTATTCTTAGTGGAAGGAGTCAATGACATAATTCAGGAGAAAGAAAGCCTTGCAGAATTTGACAGTAGGAAGAAGCAGTGGTGCGCTAATTTGGTCATTGTACATATCCCAGCTTGGTATCTCAATTTTAACAGTAGCTCAAGTGCTAAATCCTGCATACAGATGTTGAAGATATGACCTCAGGGGCTCCTTCAGGCTGTGAAGACTATTATAGCTAGTGTACTTTGTTACTGAGATGCTCCTCCCTCCAGTGGGCAGCTAATTTATACAGAACACATGCTCTTCTGCTTATTGGCTAAGAGTGGCAGAATATACAAAATTTCTCAGGCAAGCTTTCAACTTGCAGTGCTAGTCTCTAGATATAACTTGTTTCAGAATTCATAGATGGTAATTTTGGGGAGCTTTAATACAGAAGACTATATTATAGTCTCTATACGTAACATGTATATAGCCTATATACATAGCCTGAATAATTATTGATTCTGTTATACATTAAAATATGTAAGAATAAAAGATCACTTTAAGCATCAGACTTATTTTAAAAATATGAAGATAAGTTAATTATTTATTTTGGTATGGGATATAATATTGCATTACACTTGAAGAATGAAACCATATTTTGCTAAGAAACTCTGCCCTGATGTTTAAAGTGTTTTTTATTCCCACCCCACCACTCTGAAAGTGTTTTTTTTTTAAGATTTTATTTTTGTATTTATTTGACAGAGAGAGAGAGAGATATCACAAGTAGGCAGAGAGGCAGGCAGAGAGAGAGGGGGAAGCAGGCTCTCTGCTGTGCAGAGAGCCCAGGAGCTGGGATCATAACCGGAGCCGAAGGCAGAGGCTTTAACCCACTGAGCCACCCAGACGCCCCTGAATGTGTTTTTAATATAAAAAGATTAAACTGTATTTAGATAATTTTTTTTAAAATTAAAAGCATTTAAGGTATATTTTTTAAGCACTAAATTAACTTAAAAAACAAGTCTTACCACATAAGACTTGGTATGTGACATTAGTATAATTCTTGCCCTTTTTTTAGTAAGAAAATGAGATACTATCGTTTCCTAATTAACTTAAATATTTATTTTACCTTATTCAAATTAGTTAAAATAAGAAAAGGTATGTATTTCCACTAATACAAAAATAGAACAGAGAGCTCCATCCTTCCTACCTGTGTCAGCTTACATAATGAAATTCTCTTCGGTTTCCATAGATCTGATAATTTGTATTAGAAGACTGAGGGGATGGGGCATGGGTTAGGGGAGAGCAACTGTTCCCACTGCTTACACAAAATTAAATCTGCATATCGTTAACAGGTTGAAAATAACCAACAACAGTAATAAACAACAGTAATTATAATAGATGGCTTTATCTGACCAATCTTACCTTTCCCAAGCTTAAGAAAGCCTTTAAAAATAAAAATCCTTATTCAAGCTTGCTCACTGCCATAATCTAAGACAGAGGCCTCCAAACCAGTAACAAATAAGTAGGGTCTCTAAAATGGATAACTCCTAACTTTGCTTCCAGTCTCCTGCATCAACTGGGAAGCCTGTAGATTAAATCTAACAAATACTCATTAAGGAACAGTTCAAGAAAATCTTACTTTCTTTTTCAAAGACGTGGATATAATGAGTATTTTTCTCTCTCTCTCTCCATTTTCCTTTGTCTCTCTGTCTGTCTCAATCTTTGTCTCTTCCTGTCTCTCATTGGTTTTGCTAGAGTTAGATGATACAGTAAAATGGGCTCCATGTCATGGAGGTTTGGTAATCCCCCTTTTATAAAATTAGTTTGTCAATAAGCTATATTTTTAGTCATATAATTTCACGTTATGTTCTCACTTCTGGCATTTGTCTGAAGACCAGCTGTACTGGAAATTCTTCAGTGGCCTTTGACCAATCACAAGCAGTATTTTGACCTGATCCAGGATTAGGTCATTAAAAGTAACATCCTTTTTCCCCATAAAAGATCAATTTTAACTCTATATCGATGAGAAAAAAGAGATTCATACTCTTTATTTTGATAAAAAAAGAACTTGAAGATTATGATGACTATGGTTTTAAGTTTGAGATCTGTCTGTATTTTCCATTCACATTTGACTGAGAATAACATAATGTAAGAGGGAATTGAGTATTTTAGTACACCACTGTGAACCAAGAGGTCCAAGCTTTGTTAGGATAAATGACTAATCAATGGATAAAAATTGTTCTTATCAGTGAAATAAAAAAGTAAAATTGTAGGAGCACTAAATAACTTTCATATTACAAAGTTTCATGATTTATAGCAAATGTAAACGTAACATTCAATTTTATGTTGTTGTGAATATTAATTAAAAGAGTTTACATAGAGTACCTAATATGTGCCTGGTACTTAGGAAAGATCAATGAATAGCAGTGAGGTTTTTCATGTCTTAAATGAAATGCCCTACAGTAACCAATCTTCATTTAAAACATGTTATTTCAACTGCAACCACAAGATGGGAGTATTTACCTTTATAGTGAAGTTTTTTCTCTCTTTTTTTTTTTTCCCCTTTCCTAATTAACACTGCTGAAGGAATTGAGTGTTTTGCTTTAGCTATTTCCTTGCAGAATAAATGATTTTTTTTTCACCTAAAATGAATAGTTTTGCCACGTATCTGTTTAACATAAACCAATTTTAATGCTGGTAAAGGTTATATATCTTGGTAAATTTATCACCTAATTGTAGTTTTTTTGTTGTTTTTTTTTTTTACCTGAAAATTTCTGAATCTGTTTTGATACCTTTCCATTTGGACATGATGCTTCTTTAGGTAAAAGATTTGCCTTCAGCTTTCATATTTATGAGAATAAAAGTGAGAAGTAAAATTTTAAAATTTGCACTTCAATTGAATAGCATATTACAGTCTAAAACTTGGGCTGATTTTTTAAATAAGAATTTTATTTTTTTATGAAATGAAGGCTAACTAGATAGAAAATATAATGAAAGAGTTGTGAAAGGGAAAATCTCCTTCAAAGCCATTTGAAATCTATAAATGTGCACTGAATGGGGAAAAGTGTGCTTTCTTATGATTGTGCATAATGGAAATACTTGATTCAAATAGGATTAACATGGGGATGTCAGCCATTACTAAAAAGAATTAGAATTGCTGAATTATTTAAATAGACTCTTTGTCTATGCAGATTCCATTGTATTTGAAGGGTCCACTTTGGTTCAGAGGGAAACATTTGACAATGAAATATGTGGGAGTCACATGCATACATAGCATTATTGGCTAGCTTATATCAATGTTAATGAAAAGTAAGCTCAACTTTTGTTTCCTGTGAAAGGCTTTATGTACAAATTGATCTGTGTGGCACTAAAATAATGCAGGTGTTTTACAATTAAGTTTATTCATAGACAACACTGAAGAAAATGATTCTCATTAAAATAAAGATACATAAATGAAGGAACTCTGGATTGACATTTTCCCCTATTGAGACCTAGAAACTCCATTTTGGTAGCTTTCCTCATATCCATAAAATTCCACATGTATATACAAATAATGAATGAAAAAATATATATTTTTTGGTGTACTATGCATATGAGTGAGAATATTATACATCTTCTCTAGAGTTCCTCATTGCCCTTTTTTGATGAAGGTATATTATGTATATTAATTACTCTAAACTTGTAAAGATAGATTAATTGTGGAGAAGAAAAATTGCTACAAAATTCTGATATAGGTATACTGATGCAAACATCTATATTTCATAATGGAGTGATAAGGTTTTATTTGAAGAAATTCTATACCTTAAAATACTTGAGAACCACTAATCATTCTGGATCTTCCCTTCTCTTCATTTTATAGAAGAAGAACAAAGATCCAAAGAGGTTAAGAGATGGACTGAAGTCACACCATGTCAACAACAGAATTCCAACCAGAACTCCAACCAAAACCCAGATCATCGCCTCCAGGTTGTGGCTCTCTGCCTCTCCTACTATGGATGTCTCCAGTGGAATAGAACTGATATCTCCCTGCATTTCAGGAATGGATCTCCCACTTCTTTAAGGTATTGTTCAGCCTAACAAAAAGTATTTTTTTTCCTCTCATGGCATTATGAGAAAATAGAAACTAAATCTTCTGTACTGAGTAATGAATAGCTTCAAGAAGGTTTCGTTAACTAATTGTTGCATTGTTATAGAGAATGGTTCAAGATGGTCTGTTTCAAAACCCAAATTGCTGTTTTCAGCAAATGTCACCTAGTATTTAATAGCTTGCAACCACCAAATTCTATTCAGGGGGTCAAATACCATATAGCACATTTTGCAAACTAGAACTAGAATACAGTGGGGAGATACATTGCTCAAATAAAACTTCTACTGGTGTTTTATTATTCCACCGTCTATGGCATGGAATTCTTGCGTCTCGATTGCATATTTTCAGATTGTTGGAGGAGACCCAGAACTGTGTTTTGAGGAATTCTTTGCTCTGTCAATAGGGTTTTCTTGACCCACATATATTTGTAGGTAGTGAAGCCATCTATTCAGTAACAAGTTTTGATTAGGCTATTTAATTAGCATAGGAACCTGCTTAGCTGATTGTTAAAGAACATAGATTTGCCTTTAATCAGCAGGACACAATATCTACAGTCTAAGTTCTATCTAAGGAATATAATTTTGAAGTCTTTCCTGTTCAATCCCTATCAAAGTCTTGGTTTTGAGAAATTATAATCAAGGAGAATTGACTGAAAGGTATGCAAACCATCAAATGCTGTATATGGTTCAAAAAAATATGTATCAAGTCATCAGAATGTTACATATTTTTACCATGAAGCCTTAGCCTCTTCTAAAACTGTTTTCAATCAATGACATTGGGTGTATGCCACTAACTTGCAGGGAAGAAAGGAAACTTACATAAAGTTCTTAAAGAGACATTGCAGAGGAAGAGGTTCATTACATCTTAGAGAGTATCCTAATGTAAATTCATGAGAGTTCTTTTTATGACTTAGTAACAAGAAAATCATCTGTTCCTGAAGGTTTGTTGTTGTTGTCTTAATTCTTATGGATATCATAAATTTGTTCACCGTTTTATTTCATTTTAGGAAGCACTGAATCAAATTTGCAGCCCAATTAGTACATATAGATGTGTTCATTAAACTCATTTTTTTAAAAAAACATACTAATCAAACTATTTTCCTTCCTCTGTAGTTCTCATCTACATATTTTATCTTATCATTTTTTTTGAGAAATTGTCACGGATTTTTTTCAAAATAATAGATACATGTAAGTAAGTATACATAAAATAATCAGATCGTAAAGACTGTATCCTTCTACTCAAGCTTATACAATGGTATGTCAAAAAAAACCCCAATTTAATAATCAATGCAATCAAAAAGCAATGGGAAGAAAATAGAAAATTTTCCAATAAGGAAACCTATTTGGAAAGACAAATCAAGGGCAGAAGAATTTTAGGTGGATATTTACAATAATTATTTTTAAAAGAGTCTAAAAGAATAGGACCTGCATGTTTCTTTGGGTTTCTGTGTTATCTCTTGTCTCAGTCATTGTCAAGACATATTACCTCTAATTTCCCATTTATTTCCCCCATTCTTCTGCCTCTACTTCCCCTGGCACTAGAACTACAATTAGACAGAAATGTCTCTGTCCTCTTATGGTAGGGCAAAATAGGTATTAGAAGATTTCAAGACATAATGTTGAGATATATAAGATAAAGGGGAAAATGGTTAAATTGGCTACTTAGAAGGGAAAGGATAAAAAACAGGAAAGGGGGAAATGGGAGGGAGATGATTTGGAAAAATGTGAGAATGGACATTACCTGAGGGAAGAGGTAAGAAGGAAATTCCTGAAACATTTCCATTAGGAGAAAGATACACACTTCACAGATCAAATTAGTTTTCTGGGCAATGAGTGCTGCACATCTCTACTCTGTTTTCCACTTGTAGTGCCTAATAAAGAATATCAATGTTAACTGTGGGAGTGTATCTTTTGTGGAATTTGAAGAGATGAGCTTTCTGCTCAGGCCACGAGGACCGCCTAGAGAGAGAATGCCATATTATGGGATCCCAGAAATTTGGGTTAATATAAGGCCCTGGAATTTGTCAAAATTTCAGGGAGCAATTTGGACTTCCAAAATCCAGGACTGTGAGGGAAGGGAGTCTAGTCAAATTTACTGAAATCTCTGAGTAACAAAAGTTCCCACTGATACTTTGAATAAATTGCTATACACGGTACCATTTTGAGGATGGAAAGGGGTGCCATTAATAAATATGCTATGTAATAGCAGGTGTATATCACAGCTATTTAGGCCAACTGGGAAAACTGATTGCCCCAGATAAGATCCCTAATAGTTTTTGATTATTTGAATAAATATTTGAAAATGCACTTTCAGGAAATACTTATTTACATTAACTAGTTACAATGAGTCTTGAATATACATGCTTTAAGTACTCGACTTGAGTTCGTGCTCATCATAATGTATTTTCCAGTCTTCTTCGTTTTTGCACTCCTTCCTCTCTTTAATCCTAGACCTGGCCATTCTCAACTGGCTTCTTTTTCTGTGATCCCAAAGACTGAGCCCACATCTCAATTCTCAATTACAAACCTAGACTGCATCTTACAGTGGTTTTGTCACCTTCTTCACTAAACTTTATTACCTATGGTTTACATTCCCATTGTGTATCACAATATATGGCACAAAAATATATTTAGTAATTGTCTATTAGATAACTGAATAAGTTGAAAATATCTTTTTCAGTCAATGTCACATATTTTTTAGCCCATAATCTCGTGTCAACATGCCTTGAGGCAGCAGGCTGAGTCCTATACATTTATATCATGAACCCTTTAAGCCCTTAGGTTAGATTGTCAGTTTGCAAGACAGGAGAAAGGCTGGGGAGTTTAATAGATAGAAACTGTTTTAAGTCAATTCCTGGGGGCACCTAAGCCTAAGGGTTGATTGGTGAGATGCCAACCTCTCTCTAAGGGAAAGCACTGTAGTTTCCTGATTCAGAGAATTACTGACTTTTGTTGGATTTTTCTGATCTTATTTAATATGTTTTCTTCTAATGCACTGCCAACAAACCATAGATCTCTAAACATTTTGAGGTCTGTTATTTTTCATATTTTGAATGGCTGTGCAGTGACAAAGCTGTGCTATGGGAGGTTTGAGAGCTGACATAATAGACTCTAACAGCTCACTCAAAGTAGCGCTAAAGCCTGCCTCCTACAATAAATTCATATTCCATTTAGAGTGGGTCTGAATATTTTTTTTCCTCATGCTCCAAAGACTAAGAGTGACTACATTATGTATTACTATCTGCTTTTGACAAGATTTACTGCTATATTAATGTTTGAAATGCTTTCTGAAGATAGTATCTTTCTTCAAATTTTTGTAGCTTTTAATAAGTGTTCTTCCAAAATTAACCTCAGTAATGATGAGGAAAATGGCATTACACATTTCTCATAGGTATATGCAACCCAGAAAATGAAAGTTAGGATACTTTTCCTGAGGTCATATTTGTTGATGTTTGAGGTAGTATGAATGAACTCTTTCTGGATCCTGTTCTGTTTTACAGATCTTACAATTTCTGGATCCTATGTTCCATCCTGTTATTACTACCTTTCATCTCCTGCCCCTGTTCCCTCTTCTAAAACATCCTGCACAGAAGATATAACAAGCATTTGTGGTATTGTTGATAACTATTATTACCTGGCTTCCAACCCCCCTCTTACTTAACAACAGCCCAATTTTGTTTTGGGATACTCAATGTCTCCTAATAACAGCCACCTGTTTTGAGTATTGCCCACTCTCCTCCAAGTTACAGCTTTGGGTCTAAGTGACTGAACTCTCAACAAATCCCATTTTTTCTGGCCAGTTCAAAGGATGACAACAACCCAATCAGAGTTCATGAGATAGAAGGAAATATATATTGATGTTCTAGAACATAGATATTTTCCCCTCTTCTCATGGTTGATATAATGAGAGGATGCATGGTTTGGAACTGTACGTCACCTGCTATCACCAGAGCAGAGCCCCAAACTACTGTGAGAACTCTCTGGAGAGTCTGACGATGAAGTGAATACCACAGATAGCAGAGCAAAGAAAAAGAGAAGAACTGAGTTTTTGTGATCTTCTTAGAACTGCTGGATCAAGCCTCTTCTGGACTGAGAACTACCTTTGGATTTTCAGTTATGTGAGCCAATTATTACCCATTACAGTTCTAAGCTAGTTTGGGAATTTCTATACCTTGGAACTAAAACCAAAAATCTTAAAGATTTCTGAAGGCATCAAAATGCTTTGATTTCTTAAAATTTTCTGATTTGGAAAACGATGGTTGAGATGGAGTGGAAATTGGGATAGAGAGTTAAAATGTTTGGCCTCAGAGGGAGAGCTGACTACACCACCATTTTGGGGGAATGGGTAGGAGTTAACTACTTTTTTTTTTTTAAGATTTTATTTATTTGACAGAGAGAGAGAGAGAGAGCAAGAGAGGGAATACAAGCAGGGAAGTGGAAGAGGGAGAAGCAGGCTTCCTGCTGAGTGGGGAGCCTGATGCTAGGCTCCGTCCCAGGACCCTGGGACTATGACCCTGACCGGAGCTGAAGGCAGATACCTAACAACTGAGCCACCCAGGCGCCCAGGAGTTAACCACTTTTAACCTGACTCCTTTTCTTAGGAAAAATCCTTAGAATTAAGGAAAGCTCTATCATGGCTATGGTAGGAGGGGTTGAGATACGGATTATAAAATGTAAGATCTAGTACTGATCATGACTTACTTCTTATAGAGATATTATATAGTTTATTATGATGTTTTATAATTTTGAACCTAAAATGACATTTTTCTTAATATCTTTACTGAAAAACACAGGTAACATATAATCCTTGTTGCATTAAATGTTACTTGCTGCAATTTTTTTTTGCAATAACTCATTCATGTGTTTACCTCCTTAATTCTCCTGAGTGTTCATTTTCTTATACTAAAGTTTTTCTCCTTCCTTCTCCTTTTTACTCTGTTTATTTTATAATATATTTTTTTAAGATTTTATTTATTTATTTGACAGAGATCACAAGCAGGCAGAGTGGCAGGCAGAGAGAGAGGGGGAAGCAGCCTCCCCGCTGAGCAGAGAGCCCAATGCTGGGCTCCATCCTAGGACCCTGAGATCATGACCTGGGCCAAAGGCAGAGACTTAACCCACTGAGCCACCCAGACACCCATCTGTATACTTCTATTTAGCAAGCTTCTTAGCATTCCTGTGGCTTAGGGTCACTAACTATAAAATCTTCATTATAACATTACCTACTTCATTAATGTATTTTCTATAATATTCATTTGATCATTTACAACTGAAAATTTCACACCATGTAAAAGGCCAAAATAGAGGAATATGTAAACAAATTTTGGTACATACATGTGATGCAGTAGACAACCTTTAAAATCATTAAAAAAATTATGAATTGAGATAATATTGTAAAGATTAAGTGTAATACAAAGCAGGAAACACAATGAAATATATGGCATTAGCCAAACATATATGATATTTTATACACTTGGGAAAATCATTCAAAATAAGTAAATATTGCAAAATAGTATCAGAGATTGTCTTTTTAAGGAGTGACTCATTTCTTAGTAGAGGCTGCTAAAACTAAAATACCATACACTGAGTGACTTAAACAACAGAAATTTATTCCTCACAGTTCTAGAGACTAGAAATGCCCATCCACTTCGTTCCTGGCAAAAGTTCTCTTCCTGGTTTGCAGAAGAATACCTTCTTGCTGTATCCTCATATTTTGGCAATACAGAGAGTGCTCTCGTTTCTTTCTTTCTTATGAGGACACCAATACCATCATGGGGGGCTCTACCTTCATGACCTCATCTAAGCTTATTTAGCTTCCAAAGGCCCCATCTCCTAACATCTGGTTTCAACATATGAATTTCTGGGGGAATGCAACTATGCAAACTACCACAGTTACCTTTGGGGTATATTTTTATACACGCTTCACGCCTTTATCTGTATTAAGTCTAGCTACCTTTATAGAACATGTATTGCAGTCGTGTTTCCAATAGCAAAAGAATAGGAAGAGCCTAAATCTCCTTCATCAAAAGGGAAATAGCTAACTATAGTGTGGAACAGTCTTACCAGAAAATACTAGTCTATTGTTAAGAAGAACGGAAAGATGTCTAAGACCATGTATGAAAGTGTTGAATCACTATATTGTACACCTGAAACTAATATAACACTGTATGTTAACTAACTGGAATTAAAATTAAAAACTTAAAAAAAAGAGAAAAAGATGTTCAAGATTTACTTGGCTTAAAAAATAAGTATCATGTGATCCCCAAGGTAAGGCAGTCCATAAGTACTGGTCTGAATTCTGAATTTGTGGATTTACTCACTTAAAATTACTCTCACTTTTACTACCCAAGCAACAACTGAGCACTATGGAGGGTGATCCAGAGATTGGGCATATTAGTGAATGAATCTGCTCTTAATTTCCTAATAGAAGCTTACACAAACCTTGGAGACACCCAAAATTTACGGGAAATGGGAAACTTCACAGGACAGGAAATAAATGAAGACGGTGGGTAGGAGCAAGAGCCCCAAAGACCTGCCCACTTACTCTACAAGCAACCTTTCCTGAGCCTCCATCCTCTTTCTTATCTTGTTACAGGGCTTAATCTAGTTTTAGTGTATCAGATCAGGAACAGTTTACCCAATATCATTTATTTGGGAGAAAAGTTGTACACAAATGCAAAGCAAGATAGATATTCAATTGTTTACAGTAATTACCTCTGGGAGGAAAACCCGACTGAGAGACTGTATGGGGGTTTGATCTTTTCCTGTATATACTCCTAAATTTGATTTTTTTTTCAAAATTCATCTCCTGGTTGGGTAGTAAAGAGAACAGTACTACTTATTAGACAATGATCATGTGGGTCTTATCTGTTTTAGCATAAAAGTGAATAAATTTTAGTTTAATAACTTTTATTAAATATATACTAGAATAATACTGGGTCAAAAAAACTTTGACAAATAAGTTTGTCAGCATGGTCTCCAATAGCTTAGTAAAGACAAGTAACCAGTACTATAGCCAATTCAAGGAGTGTTATATGCCACCTGAACAGATTCCACCTACCTGTCCTTAATCTGTTTTCCTGTGAATGAATCTTTGTCCATGACCCTAGATAAAATTTTAGCCAGAAGTATCAGTAGAGTGTATGGGACAAGATGTGGACTAAATGTGGCATTTATTTATCATTTTCTAAGTAGCTGATGTATGTTAGTCATTAGGAAATATAGGGATGTATAGTAAGCAGCCTATGCCCTCAGGGAGCTTGTTGTCCAGCAGGTAAGGCAGGCCATTGCACAAAGTATTGGCATAGGATTCAAGGGCTAGGCTCTGGAGTCAGACCTGGGTTAGCAGCTGCTGTGTGCTCTAGGGGGAATGACATAATCTCATCTCTGCTCAGTTTCCTCAGCTATAACATAGGACAGTCATGATGTCTCCTTCTTCAGGTTAGTATATGGACCAACTGAGATAACACATATAAAGGTTAACTTATTACTGTAACTATTTAAATAGATAATTTTAATGTATTGTGATAAGCAATAGCAATCAGCAAAAGTGATGTTTTGGTAGCTGTGATGATGTATTCCAGTGGAAATTCTCATGTACCATCAGTATCTTCTATATCCCTGGTTCATAATATGAGCACATGGGTCCTGAAGTAGGATGTTGGTACTGTCTTTATCGGTTTGAGAAGTTTCATTAGTAGGGTCTCTGCCTTTTAGGAGAGGTCTGGGAGACTGTGCCTGGTGTTCCGAATAGTCCGTTCACTGTGGGTGTCAGTCTCCTATGCTCATAGAAGAACACTGTTTCATGACCCACTAAGAGATCTGTCTGTTGTTCTGATATCAACTGGGCAGTGTGTGGGAGATGTGAATCCCTTTCCACTGAATACTTCCATGAAAGGGCACAGTGCTTGTGAACAGGAGGCCAGATCTGGTTCCAGTATGTCCAAGTGTGTGGACCAGCCCACTGCACAGAGCTGACCCTTTTGTTCTTGCTCTGTCTTCAGTGTTCTTTTCTCAGAATTAGCTGCAGGCTTTTCTCTTCTGCTGGACAGAGTACTAGAGTCTGTTAATACACTATAGCTGGAGACTGTTACAAAGGAAGTGGGAGGTGGCCAAGCAGATTCCATTTCCCTGTCACACAGACAGGAGAACAATGCACTGAGGTGTTTCAAAGGGACTGGATTTAGAATAAAGGTGGTCCTCTTGACCCTTGCAAGCTGTTTAAGAAGTGGTGAAATTGTCTTTCTGAGAAGTTAATTGTTATGACTCTTGCAGTTAAAAAAACGCTTTTAATGATGCATCAAGGCACTAAATGATTTAAGGGTAGATTTTATGCAAAACCACTTTTTCTGCTCAACTAATTCTTAGGTTCTAAATGGCTCATGAGTATACTTTTAAATCCCTATTATGATAAATGAGACCAAATGGCATGTTTTGCTATACTGTCTAAATTGGTCACATTTTTCTACATATTGCCTGACTCCTCCAATATTGTAAAATAGGTTAGGAGATGAATTATATAAACCAGAAGTCATGCTCTAGACTAATTCAGCCTCTTGGCTGACAGCACACCTGTCTCTTAAAGAAAGAGGAAACTCGGGAAGCAGTGAGTTGGATTTGTGACAAACTTTCCTGCCCTCACTATAGACTCTTTTTACTTCTCTTTACTTTTTGATCTTTATGCCTATTATAGACAGAAATCTTCTGGGTCCCTAAATATCTTAAGGCCGCAGGTGAAGGGAGAGCCTGAAAAGTTAGTGCCTGCTATAAGCCCATGTTGCTTAACTAAATTGATCTTGGTATTAAAAATAGATATCACTGGTTCCTAGGGACTCTCTCTGGAATGTCATCAGAGCTAAAAGACTCCACATGCTGAAAGAGGGAGAATGTTGGTGGGGGGAAGCCCGTATACAGCCACTGTATGCTGTAAATATGCAGAGTGTGAAAGCAGGGCAAATTCTGTGAGCCTCAATTTTCTTCTCTGTAAAATAGGTCAAAATTATACCAATTTGTTTGGCTTTCATGTAATATATCAATTGTAGGCTTATTTAATTAGGTCAAAGTGTTTTACCTAAGATAGGTTTATACAGGAAGAGGAAACTCATTAATAACCCTCTGTAGTAGGTGGTATACTCTTCCCTGACAAAGACATCTGAACACTAATCCCTGAAAATGTGAACATGTGCAGACATGAAAATAAGGAGATTATCCTGGAGTATCCAAGTGGGTTCAATTTCATCACATGAACCTTTAAAAGCAGAGAACTTTCCCTGACTAGAAAAAGAGGAAGGCAGAAAGATACAACAGAAGGCGAAGAGATGTGAGGCAAGAGAAAAACTCACACTGTTGTTGCTGAAGGGAAGTCACATGGAACATATGAGGAGGGACACTGGGCGACTGTAGAAGCAAAGACCTGTCCCTGCTGACAGCTAGCAAGGAAATGGGGACCTCAGTTTTACAACAACAAGGAGCTGAATTTATTCAATGACCTGAAAGAACTTAGAAGTAAATTTCTCTCTAGAGTCTCCAGAAAGAAACCTTGATCTAGTCCTTGTAAGACTCTAAGCAGAACCCTTCACTGAGCTGCCCTGTGCCCAGACTTCTGATCCATATAACTGTGAGATAATGGGTATTGTTTTAAGCCACTAGGTTTGGGGTAATCTGTCACAGCAGTGATAGGACATTTATATAATCTGATTGCTGGGAGAAAACAAAATTGAAGGAGGCAACAAAGCATACAGCTCCAAAACCTATCTTCCTCACTCTCCCAAGTCCTCAGAGGCTGAAGACTGTAGAAAGGGACATGTGCTGGAAAAGGGAGGGCCCCTCGCAGGAAGTCTCTGCACAGGGTATTCTACCAACTGCGGTCTCAGTGCATTACCTCTTGGTAAAGGCAACTTAACAGTGTCATTTGCTTAGGAAGGAGGAGGCCCTGTGTTGAATTTTGCTGGGCAGTGGTTGGTTACTATGTGTATAGGTGAAATCAAGGATTTCAAGCTCTACTCCAGGGTTTGAGGGGCAGATGAAAACCAACATGGGATTCATTGGCAGAGGAAACTTTTTGGAGCCCTGAAAACAAAAACAGAGATTATGAAGTGTCATAGTTGTGGAATTCAGATATAAACACAAATAAAGCAAGCAGCATTGCTTTGGAGGCCAAAGGGTTAGAGTGCCAAAGGGCAGTGCTGAGAGTAGACCGCCTTCCTTCTTCTCTCTGCTGTGAGGTGGTAGGAAACACACACTTCCTTCTCTTTGGCATATACATTCAGATGTAATTTTGTAGAGGAGCCAGGGAGATGGAGAGAAAACAGAAATCTGAGACAAACCACTGTTTTTTTGAAGAAAAGTCTTTACCATCCTAAAGGAACCATTTAAATAATCAGATCACAATGAAGTTAAAACTCTGACAGAAGTTGTTTCCATTCTGCTACCAATAACTGGGGACTCAGAAGGAAAGACAAATTAATTAAAAACAAAATAATTTTACTTTCTCGTTATGATGGTTAATTTTATGTGTTAATGTGACTGATTTAAAGGATGACTAATACCTGGTAAAATATTTTTTGGGTATGTCCATGAGAACGTCCCTGGAAGAGATCAGCGTTTGAATCAGTAGACTGAGGAAAGAATATCACGCTCAACAATGCAGGTGGGCATTATCCAATTGTTGAGAATCTGAGTAAAACAAAAAGGTGGAGTAAGGGAGAATTTACTCTCTGAGGTGGGGCATCCATCCCTTCCTGTTTTTGGACATCAGTGCCCCTGGTTCTCAGCTTTTGGATTCAAGTCAGACTTAACACCATCAGCCCCTTGATTCTCAGGCGTTTGGACTTAGACTGAATTACACTGCTGGCTTTCCTAGTTCTTTAGTTTGCAGACAACAAATTATGGGACTTCTTAGGCTCCATTATATCATGAGCTAATTCCTACAATAAAGCTCTATCTATCTATCTATCTATCTATCTATCAATTATTGGTTGTGTCTCTCTGGAGAACCCTGATTAATATACTCATGTTGTGCTAATTTTATTTTTAACCATGCTACTGTACAAATCTTCATACTCCATATAAGTGTCAGCTCTCAGAAGTCAGGGCCCAGCATCTTCTATCTCTTATATCCTTCACTGTTCCTGTTTTTCAGAACAAATAGTAGGGAGGATTTGCAGATAACTGGCCTGTTCCTGCCAGTTTAAAATGCCAACATTTGTTTAGATTGGACAGTTCCCATACTGCTCCAGTTGTTAAATATTTTAATATCATGTCAATAAAATATTTTTATTATAATTTTTAAATATCCAGAATGTTTAAAGAATAATACATTGTACATCTATATACCCACTAACTAGATTCTGCAATTAACATTGCTTTATTTGCTTTATCACACATACATCCATCATCCCTCCAGTCATCCATCAATCCATCTTATTTTTTGATGTTCTTAGAAATAAGTTTCAGACTTCACCCTTAAGTACTTCTGCACATACACCATTAACTAGAGCTTAATATCTGTATACTTTTTTTTTTAAGATGGGGGCTGAACATATATTTTGTATTTGTAGACACACAGAGTAATTAAAATGAACACTATGATAGCTTGACCAATGGAATGCTACTGCGAACAGCTGATACTTGAGTCAGGAATTTATAGACTAAGTAGAATTTTTTTATTACAATAGCAAATACAGATTCTCTTTGTTATCTTCCTTATCAGCAAAATTTATTTCAGAGAGAAAGTAAGGTACATTCCAGGAGTCTAAAGTCTCAAGGTGAAGGCTGATTGTATGGAAACTCTCTAGATTCTGATGAATCATGTAGTTATCCCAGCAAAGATTAAAGGAATATTGATGAAGTGATTTTAAAACTCTCAGTTTTTTGACCTATGCTGCTATCAAGTTATGAGATTAATATTTTCTCTACCAGCTGAAGAATAAGCTATACAAATCATTAAAATAGTACATTTCGACAACTGTCTTATTTCATCATAAACTTTGTGCTAAGTCTTTTGGTTCTAACCATTGCTACCATCTGGAAAACTTTGTAACTTATATAATGTGTACACCATTTTAAGTTATCATCAAATGTTCACACAAAAGGAGGAGAAACATTGTTTCTTTAATGATAACTTGGTAAATTCTTGAAAAACTAATTATATTGCATCCAGTTATCCCAACATCTGCATTTTCACTGCCCTCCTTCTATCTCCCCCAACATTTTTTCTCATGTTGGGGAAGAAATGGCTTTCATTTTGGTTTATTTGATTATTATTGATTATGGAATTGTTTTTACTTTTCTTCTGCTTTGGTATGCAAAAGTCTCAAACATAACTGAGGGAGCTGAAAGAGTATGAAAAATTTGCTATTAGCAAGATTAGCTAAGAAACAGGTAAAAATTGATTTGATTTGGTTTTCATCTATGAAATTTTGTCCGTGGTGAGCCTGAGGTTTTGCACAGCAAACAGATCAATCCAGGCTGATCTTTCAAAGTCTGAAAAGGCCTAAATGGGCTTTTGTATATACAGTTTGCCCAAAGGACATGGATTTTGTCTTCTACAATATAGAAGTGATCCAATCTCAAATTAAGATAAAGGTAAGTATATACTGCAAGGTGTATTTTCTGAGGCATTTTAGAGACCTTTCTACTCTTGTGGCAATCTTCAGCAAAAGATGGGGAGAGGCTCAGGTTGATGAGGAAACTGTATGAGGAAGGAAAGACTAAATTCTTATTGTTAGCCAGTCCCACACTATCATTTCTAGACCACTATCAAAGTCTTCATGGATAGAATTTTGTTGACACAGATATTCTAGAGTCACATAATTCCTGGCACATAAGTAATTCATACTTGGGCCTGCTGTTTGCTGACTGAAATTGCATATTTTAGTAGCTAGAGCAGTGAGAAGAGGCTCACAACCAAAGTCCCTGCTCATGCTAGAAGTCTAGGTTCTAAAGAATCCTTACACAGAAAAATGTCGGACAACCAATACAGATGTACTTTCATCTAGGGATATGTTATACCACAGGTTGCAAATTTCAAATTTTTAGGGGACAGGTTTGTGCTTAAGAGCCTGAAACAGGTTTAGTGTGGGGAAAAATAGCACAAAATAGCAATGATTTTCAGCCACAGTCTAGGGAGACAAGAGGGAGTGGTGGTGACTGTGGCAAACTAGAAATCCATGCCCTCTCTAAACTGGGCAGCTGCATTCAATTTCAGTTGTTTAATAAACATACAAGAGTTTATTATTTTCCCGTTTATTTATTTATTTTTTCATTTGCCCAGGTATGGAGTAACTGAGCTACTATCATAACTCACAATATGGAGTAACTTCAGTTTCATTTTAGGTTACAGTGTAACAGATATCAAGATACCAAAGTACTGTGAGACAAGACCCCCTTTTACCCACCACTCACATATGCAGAGTTTACAAAGGGAATGGAGAGAGATTCTGTTCTGTAACTCTTAGCAAGATCAAACATTTTTCAAAGGGAGGTCAGACAGAGGATTTTGTGAAAAGGGAGACTAGTAAGTATCTATGTGTGTGTATACACACACACACACGCATACACACACGTATGCACAGAAATATATATTTACATACATATATAAATGTTTGTGTATACATTTGTGTTATATATATGTATGTATATATATTCGTATATTATTTGTGATATATCTCTATAGCTATATCTATCTATATATCTTTGGTGAGAGCAGTTGTGGTATTGTGAGATTCCTGACCCACATCTGGAAGGGGTAGGGTATAGTTATACTAACTCTGACCTTAGAGAGAAGGGCTTTAAGGGGCCTCCTGAAAACTGGGAGACATGGAGGATGATGTCTTCCTGGGAAATTCAAAAGCAAGGGAAGGGTTGACTTAGCTGCTTTGTTGGAAAGAACCAGGACAGTCAGTTGGTGTAGCACTGAGAACCGTCTAAGAGTTTGTCAAGTCAAAGAATGCATGGGTGTTCTCCATGCAGACGTGGGCCACACTACATAGACAACCAGAAAGAAATCAACTTGGACTCTCTTCCATTAAGTCTGCAAGAGGCACAGAAGTCTCAGCAGAAGGAGGCTGGATTTCCCAGATGCCCAGGATCTAAGAAAGCATCCATCTTAGTCAAAGGGAATGTAAGAGAGTTTTAACAGGGAATCTCCAAGAAGATTTGAAAGCTCACCATTAAATTAGCTTAACTCTAAATATCTTCTGAAATGGAAAAAAAGAACTTATCAAGCCCAGTATGATCTGTGCTACCCTTATCTCTCCAAAATTTCCCACTTTTCATCCTAGAGGGAATACAAAAGTATTGCAAGGCAGGGGTAAGTTAGCAAGCAGGAAAATGAGAGAAGAAGGCAACCAGAAATCCCTTTCACACTTCAAGTTTCAACCTTCAGGAGAAGAAAAGGTTCAAACTGAGGTTAGGGGTTTTTTTTTTTATTTTTGCAGGGTGATGAAAAATATAATTTCTGACTGAAGTCTATTTGTAACCAAAATCAATTGTAGGATTGTCTATTACATAAGAGTGAGTAGAAAATTTACAGATCTTGAAGAGTTTTCTTACAGGGACAGAGGAAAGTTTAAAGAAATGATTAGAGAAAGAATTAGAAGCATTTTTGATGACAGTTCCACAGCATACTTATTTAACATATTGGTTACACTTATTATTGAAATACTTTCTACAGATAGAATTCTGGGATTTGAATTACAATTCTGTTAGTTAATCTTCTTTAATTTTTCTTGCAACATTCAATTACAGTTCTGTGAGAGATAATCAGATCACAACTAAAATTGCAGTAATTACATAACTTGACATGAAACATTTTAGTATTCTGAAACTATATATTTCCAAATGAATCATAAAATATATGCTAAAATGTACAGTATTCATATTCAAGATCTTTCTGTTCTATGTTATTTATGAGGCCAGAAGAACCATTGTCAAAGAGGAATTGCAGGTTAATGAGGAGGTCCACCATGTTCTTTTGTTTACTGAGGCACTATCCTGCTTTTGCAAATATCAGCCATTCACATTTAGGAAGGAGGTGGTTCTCTTGTTTAGGACATTCTAATTATTTTCATTTGCTGGTGTATTTGTAAATCTTTAATTTTTATTAATGCATTGGTTCCTGAGTCTGCAGGAGTTGTCATTTCTTCTTTTAAAAAATGAGTTATTCCCATCAAGGTATTTTCTTCTTTGTTTTAGTTCTTGGCAAAGTTCAGATCATGAAAAGAGAAATATTGTATTCAAATTCAAGTAGTTTTAACTAGTGGTCTACTCCATTAGTATGAACCTAGCAGTAGATGACATCCCTTGCCCATCTGAGCAGCACTGATGATCTGCACTCTTCTTCCTTCACTACCTTGGTGATAAACATGACAAAGGAATCAGACTTTTGGACTTCAAAGTCAGTATAAAATCTAGGACTGATTATACTACCTACAATAATTTTTTCCCTCTTTTTAGTTTTTCCAGTGCATTTTTTTTGACAGAACTGATTATAGAAGTTTAATATCAGATGTAAGAGTTGTCTGTAAGGTAAATGAACTATGTAGAATTATGCAATTCTGTTTTTTCAAAATAAAAGCACTATTTTTTATTACTGTCTTTAATTCACCACTAAACTTGAGCTGTAGAGTAAGGTGCTGCAAGTTAGCTCTTATCTACAGAAAAATATCAATTCCAAGCTAATAACAGAAGTCGCTAATTTAGGTCCTATGAATACATTTATAAATTATGTCATATTTATTGAATGAATATAACTTAATATGATAATTCAGAGAGAACTATCTGAAAAGAAACTATTGTAGTAATTAACTGAGGAGCTCATTTTAATAAAATCTGTTTAAAAAGTTAATTTATCCTGATTTCATGAGAAGGTAATTCCTGTTTTTAAGAGTAGATAATTAATGTAAAAGGGCTTCTTCAAGCTTTTGCATATTTAGAAAAGATTGATAAGTATAAGACAAAATTATTTGTTTTTACTGTAGTTGAAGGGAAAATTTGGTACATGCTTCTGGAATAATTTTGCAGATGTAGCTTGCTTCAAAATCATGAATTCAGGACATATATTTTATTTTATTTTATTTATTTATTTAAAGATTTTATTTATTGGAGAGACAGAGAACGTGAGAGAGAGCATGAGAGGAGAGAAGGCTAGAGGAAGAAGCAGACTCCCCGCGGAGCTGGGAGCCTGATGTGGGACTCGATCCTGGAACTCAAGGATCATAACCTGAGCCGAAGGCAGTTGCTCAGCCAACTGAGCCACCCAGGTGCCCCAGGACATATATTATGAAAACTAGGATTCATTATTATGCTAGGATTCATTATTGTGCTGTAAACTAATGTAGCAAGCTTTTAAAAATAAAACATACAAAAATGCTTTAAAATTCTTCTCTCTGGCTTTAAGTAGGTTATGATGTCTGCATGAAGATTTTATTTTTGGTGTCCTACAATCATTATTTTTCATATATTTTTGTCTCCTACATTGTGGATTTTATCTTTAGAATTTTTAGTTAAAATACTTAATCTTTGTATTTTTTATGATCTGGAAATTTCTTATTAAACTTGATTATTTAGAAGATTTTAGTGAAGGTGTGACATAAACTATTGGAAACAATAGTTTAATGAAAATGGCACAGCTACTTTTCTTGCTATGTGATAGTAACTGCATCCAAAAATTGTTAAAACTGAAAATGTGTCTTAAGCTATAAAATTAAATACGATCTACAGACTTTAAATCATTTTTCTCTTGTTTACATTATAGCCCAATATCTACTTATTTCATTTTTGTTTCTTCATTTAATATACTGCAATTCTTCAAGGTATCCAAATGTACAATTGTGATATTTTTGTCTAACTGTGCTTCCTCATTTCCATACCAGGTAAGGTGTTCATAGCGTTATCTCGAGCTTTGTGGAGGCTGCATCTATTACTGTTCATCTTTGCTTTTTCTGTGCTGCATTTAGCATCAAGTTTTGTGTATAGCAGGTTCTTAATAAGTATAACTGAAGGGCCCCTGGGTGGCGCAGTTGGTTGAGCGACTGCCTTCGGCTCAGGTCATGATCCCGTAGTCCTGGGATCGAGTCCCGCATCGGGCTCCCAGCTCCATGGGGAGTCCGCTTCTCACTCTGACCTGCTCTCTCTCACTCTCTCTTTCCTAATAAATAAATAAATTAAAAAAAAATAATAAGTATAACTGAATGAGGGGAATTTAAATGCTTCTTTAATTTCACACATTAGGTTTTTGAGCTGGGAGTATTCAGATCTTCACTGCTGGTTTTATTAGCAACTATGCTAAGGTGTTGCCTAGCATATAATACTCTTTCTTCCATCCAGTCAACTAAAAAAGATTTAGTGGGTACTTCTTATGAGCTGGGAACTATCCTATATTTTGATAATAGAGTGGTAAGAAAAAACAAAGGCACAGTCATTGCTGTGAGAAAAACTTAGTAATCTAATGGGAAAAGATAGATATCATAAGTTGTAATCATAGGAGAAGATAATTTTTGAGTACTTATTTTGTGCCAGGCACTTTACTAAGTACTCTATGTACATTATTTCATTTTACTCTTAAACATATTAGTCCCATCCATTTATTTAACAAATAATTTTTGATAATACATTTTGTGCTTGGCACTATTTTCTATAGTGTTATAGGAGAAAATGAAGCATAAAAGGGGACAATGGTAAGGAAAAGTGGTCTCTCTCTCTTTTTTTTAATAGAAGAACTGGGGAAAGTGTCTCTGAAGAGGCTTTATACTAGTAGAAGAAAGAATGCTTGAGTAGATTTGGAGGTAGAACAGTCCAGAAAAGGAATAAGAAGTGCTACCATACCGAGTGGAAATGAGCTTGCCTAAGAAACTGAGAGACACATGAAAATCTCCAGTGGAATCACTGGGGAGCAAGGTTTTGGGTTATGGAGTGGAGAGAGTGCAGAAGTAGAAGTTTAAAGTTATTAGCAAGGACCAGATAATGCAGGACTGATTAGACGATAACAAGAAGTTTGGATTTCATTTTAAATTTGATAGGAAGCCCTTAGAGAATTTTGATCTGGGGAGTATTATGATCTCACCTATATTTTCAAAAGTTCTTCTGGTTATCCTGATGTAACTCTCCTTTCCAGTATATCATCTATGTCTTAGTTTGTTCAGACTTCATTTATTCACCTCATCATTTTTTTTATTTTCTTTCCCTTATTTATGTTAAAGAGATATATGAACATATTTTTAAACTGAAAAGGATTCACTGATTTCATGCGGTATTCACTTAAGCTATCTCAGAAGAAAAATTCTCATTTTGTTTTGAAAAGTCTTCCAGTTATGAAATGACACAATTACCTGCCACTCTGATGCCAAAAGTAGATTTTGTTTTTCTATCTTAAGAGACTGTGTCAAAGATCCCTGATTCCAAATGGTATTAGTGTCATTGTTCATAAAAATCAATTGGAAGCTCAGTCTTTGCTTGCCTAGAGAGACCAAGCTCTTTTAAGTCACCATGAGTTTTTAGATTTCCTCCAGCCATGTGGCAGGAACAGTGAACCAGAAGCAGAATTCCAAACCCAGACATTTGTCCAGAAGTGGTCACAGGAGCTAGAATCTTATTTGAGAAGAACTGAAGAGAAAATAGAAAATAAAAAATAATGACAAAGAGTTCAGAGGAAATGAAGCAGCTGTCAATTCGGGGGCAGCCAGAAGGGGGAAGAGGGCATAGCCCAAGAAGAGAGCAAAATGAGACAGGAAGCAGGCTAAACACTGACAGCAAGTATTGAAAAATAAATGTGTAGCTCAAAGAAGATTTTCTTTTCCTGAAAAGATGAAAATCAAAGCCATGGAACATTTAATAGTTGAAAATGGAAACACTAAGGTCATGAACAAAGAGGGAAGTTTACGGACAAAAGATTTGACTATAAACTTCCAGAAACTAAGTGATCTACAGGTGCTGAGCAGGGTTTTATTCACAAATGGAGACAGTTTCCATTAATTACACTTTAATTTTGATACTTCATCTGTTTTTGAGTATTTGTTTCACCCTGTATTCTTCAAAGGTGAATTTTATATCCATTTTTGCAATTTAAAATACCCTTATTTGTTTAATGTGTTCTTATCTCTTTGAATCCTATAAGCTCTGATTCAATTAGGTAGATGGTGACTCCTGGGTTGCTTTCAGATTTATGGAGACATATTTATCATTTTTAAAACAAATCAGATAAGGAAAGGTCTGCTCAATGAGATAAAACAATTTATCATCTTTAGGAGAGGAAAATTTGTTTGCTATTTTATCATTGCTATGAATCCAAATTATCTTACAGGTGTTTTAGAGATCTGTCTAGATCTGATAAGTTCCTCCTATTTAGAAAAAAAATGGTTACATCCTCTTGGAGAGGATAAGGGGGACATATGCCCTGACTGTTCACAGAAACCAGTAAACCCTGGGAATATGAAGATGAAATACAATGGGTTATTGAATTTAGAGAAAGTAGAAGTGTCCTTAGAAGCACATAGTTTTCTCACAAGCAGCTGATCATTAGTTATTATTTTAGACCTTTGAGCTAACCATAAAGGAAGCTATTAGCAGGTAATGGATTAAATAAGGTAGCTCATATTTGTAAAAATTTCTTTGATATGAAAGAATAAAAATAGTCCATAGACCAACTTTTGTCAAATCTTTGTGTTACACATGAAATGCTCTAAAAAGGGTCTGAAGGCCATAAACTTTCTTTTGATTAAATGTGAAAGACTCAGGATTGCTATTCTCTTCATTGAAAGCGCACTTTTAGATCTAAAAATAAAAAAAAATTAAAGCTGAAAAGATGTGGCTGATGAAGAAACTAAAGCTCTGGAAGGATAAATGGCTTGCTGAAGTTTAGTTGGTGTAACTCTGGAATGAAAACTTGGGTCTTCTGAAACATGATCTGTGATTTTGCGGACTGATCCTTGATCATCTTTTTCTCTTTTTGTTCCTACCTTAGCATACTGAACCTAGTGTCATCATTGTCTCTTTGCCATGCTAATATTAAAACACACTTTCAGTGTTACATGAAAAGAACAATACCAAGTGTCATGGAAGAAATGTATAAAGAAGTTAGAGAGCTCTGCAGATTGGTTGATGCCATTAAAATATTTTTAAAAAATGGAAGTGTGACAGATACCTAGAAAAAAAATAAGTTTGTCTCTTTCAAATAGCAAAATATCTCCTTCCCCTCAAATATTTGCAATGAGCAGCAATTAAAAAATAATTGACAGGTAATTATTGGCAGTATTAATAATTGAACATTTAAGAATCTTTTTTGTATTCATTTGTCAGGATTCTAAATAACCATGCATAGTAATTCACTCTTAAGTCAGTCCTGTTCCCTATTTATGTGAACATTTATTTCTAGATAGTAGCATTACAGTTGTCTGCTTGTGCTTCCCAGATATAACCGTGTCATTGAAGGTTCCCTTCAGAAGGCTAAACTAAGCCAAGCCATCATGGCCCATCTGAGGAGGGTAAGAAAGAGGACAATGCTACAACAACACCCCAAAGTTACTGAAAGAAGCCAGAACAATAGCCGCTTGAGGGATCTTGCCCAGGGCATAGCATGTGCTCTGTGTTTAGTTTCACAGCTCATTATTGGACAGACACCCCCTGACTGTGAGCAATTTTTGTTCCTCGAGGCCTGCTGATACTGGCTATCGTTCCATCATTGATTTGAACATAATCTGCGTGTTGCATCTTTATTGGATTGCCATGATTCATTTAAAAGGAAATGTTTTTGATCCTTGCTGACTGGCTTTCATGGTGAGATGAGGTGGGTAGGGGGTTGGTGAGCAGCCTAGAAAAGAAAGCGCTTTCAATGTTGCTCTTGGGTTTATGGCTGAAAGGGAGGACAGCTAAAACACATTAGTCCTTTTGCTATTCAGATGCTTGACTGCTTTAGCTAGGGGGCCCAGATTCATGATCCATTTTCTGTTTCTTGTCCAGCATCTATTTGATGCAATATGCTCCATGTCTCTTTTCATTAACTGAGATCTATATGATGTCAATTGAGAAAAACAGTAGCTGATGTTATGACAAAGATCTGTTATAAAGGCCTTTTACTTGGTTCTATTGTATATTTTACTATTGTGTTTTATGCCTGAAGCTTGGTTGTATTGAAAGAAAATATTTCGGCAAGGCCTTGCTGGGTTTTTTTAACTTGTCTTTGAAATGCTAGATAAGTGAGCTCCAGCTATGGCAAACTCCTGACATTAACAAATGTGGGACAAGTAACCCCACCAAGGCATATAACAGCCAAACCTACTCAAGGCCAAAACACTCAAGATCAAACCTACAAATAGAGGTATAATCTGCTGTACAGGTAAATGAGATTTGGATTAACTTGGTGTCACAGAGAAAGCACCCTTTTTGACTGTAAATTATATCCTGCAACAAAAAATGTGAGCTGCCATCATTTCAGAGGACTCCCAGCACATTTGGTTCTGAAAGGAGAGTGGTAATATGCACTTAAGAGGAGGAATATGAAACTTTACTGTTAAGTCAAGACGTATATGGAGTTCAAAGAATCAGGAAACCAGTACTCTTTCTCCTTGCTAGTGTACCTTACGACTAGATGATGTCTTATCTCATAGTTCCTTGAATAATTTGAGATGAATTAGTGCTCTACTGCTATATCACATTAATGGAAAAGATAATATGAAAACCTCACATTTTGCTGTAATCTCAACAATGTGAAGCAATGCCAACAAAACAAAATTAGAAACTGCAAATAGTTTAAAGGAAATTATAGATACGAAAAATGATCCTAGCTGTAATGACACACACTAATTGATGGATCTCTGATTTCTATTGCTCTTAGTGATTGTATTTTAGTTACTAAATAAGTACTATAAATGGATTGTGAATGCATTACCCATGTACAACCATAACATGCATAAAAAAATAACTACTAAAACAGTTTCACACATTAAACTTATATTACAAATACATAAAGTTCTAAGACAGCATACTAAGCAATTACTTGTCAAAGATCAACAATTGGTATCACTACTTAATAACAAGAATGCATTTTAAAGCTATATAATTAAAAATATTAATTTAACCTTATTATATTTCTTTCTCTAATTTTTGGAGGGTTATAGAAAGTTCTTCTAAACACCTAAATTTTTTAAAGGAAAATCTGGATTTTCCTTAACATTGATAAAAATAAGCTCCTGACAAACTGAAGCCAATGTCCACTAACAAGTCAGTTTTCATGATTGCTCAACAGCTCCCTCCATATTATGCAATTCATTCAATGTCCCTTTAGGGGAAGTTCACTTAATCCCTTCTTAGTGTTTGATCTATAGCTCACTATATTTAAATATGTGGGTCTACTATTATTGAAAACTACACGAAAACTTTAAACATCATTTGAAGGGTTAAATGTATTGGTATCTGTTTCAAGCAATATGTCTTTAGTAAGCAGTCATTCCAAACTCTACATTATTTGTAAAGCTAGTCCATGAATGAAAATTTTAAAACCGTTAGTTGTCTCGTTTCTATGGAAACCGGCAGTAATTGACACTGATTGCTGAACTCAGGGAAAGTAGAATCAGAAGATACCATTATGAAGAAGGCACCTCTATAAACTATAAAGGTAAATTAGCTACCAGAAATAACTGTTTTATGTGAGGTTTATTATCCATGTAAAGTAACTTTCTGTACATAAAGCCCGGTTTATGTGCAATAAGGTACTAAAAGGCTACTTTCCCTTTCCCCAGAAAATGCATCTATTAAGGTGTGAGTATGTGTGTCTATTTGTATGAGAAAAATAGTGCCAAACTGACAGTTTTTAAAAATTGTAGATACCAATAATGGTCTATTACATCACAGGGTCCACGGGTATAGCATCCACGTGGCTATTCTTCTGTGATACCTTTGAAATTGACTTGAGGCTGGGTATAAACTGGGATACTCTTCTGAATTCATTGGCAGCAACAAGTTCAAATGTAGAAAACCTTTATTTAATCTCTTTATCTCTGAGTATGGTGGTAAAAAACAAAAAAACAAAAAAACCTGAAATCACCAGAGTCACCAGTCAGTTCATTTAAGGTCATGCCCATCAAAATTTAAACAATCTATAAATAATTTATTTTAGTTTTCCTAATAGTGAAGACATTAAAGGGACAGAACTAGGGATTTTTATAAATTTTATCTATAAACTTGGTTGTAGAAACATCGTTATTATTATTTAAATGATTTTCCTTTTAGTTATTTATGACATTGTATGTAGCACACATGATTTTTGAACACTAGAATCTTATATTTGAAAATAGGTACTTATATTTTAAAGATTCTCAGAGTTCTGTGATAGAAAATTCTATACGGGCAACTGATAAAACCCATGGTTGTAAAGCAGAGTTCATTAATTATATCTAGTTGTCCATGGGTGGTTTCCTGGTTGTCTATGATCCCCTAAAACCATATGAAAAGTCTTTGTATATGTACTTTTGTTTAGAATGAGGATGAACAAGTTTCAGTAATCCCTCAAGACTCCTGTAACCAGTAGGTAAAAACACATGGCAAAAGTTTTTTAAGGCTTGTTCATGAAACCCTAGGGGTCCTTAAGATTCTTGGGGTGGGGGAGGGTCCAAAGTTCAAGATTATCTATATAATAATACCAAAACATTATTTGTCTTCCACTATGGCATGACACAAAATTGACAGTGGGTAAAATGGTCCCTTGGTACAAAATCAAAGCATTTACATAAAACTCTTCTCTTGTCAGTATAGTTTTCACTGCCATACACTCAAAATTAAAGAAAAAAGTTTCAACTTGTAAATAATGAAGCATAAAAATTAATTTTATTGAATTTTGACCACTGGCTATGTGTCTTTTTAATATTCCACATGCTAAAGTGGGAAGTATGTGTGAAACAGTTGTGCTGGATTTAGAAATATGAGGGTTGTCTCAAGGAAAAGCACTTGTATAGTTATTGGTGAAGAGGTCTTAACTAGATGCTTTTTTCCCTCCCAAAGCACCATTTTTATTCTAAAGGATGAATGAATGAAGGGCGTCTGAGTGGCTCAGTCGTTAAGCACCTGTCTTCAGCTCAGGTCATGATCCCAGGGTCCTGGGATTAAGCCCCACAAAGGGTCCCTGCTCAGTGAAAAGCCTGCTTCTCCCTTTTGCTCTGATGCTCCTGCTGCTTCTGCTCTCTCTCTCTCTCTCTCTCTCTCTCGCTGTCTCTCACTCTGTCAAATAAATAAATGAATAAATAAATAAATAAATAAATAAATAAATAAATAAAATCTTAAAAGAAAAAGGAATGAATAAATGACAGACTATGGTTATTTGGATTTAGGTATCTGACACATAGTTTCCGGTAAGTGAATTAAATGATCCTGTTACAGGAAAACAACTGATGGTATATGTTGCCAATGATAATATATGAGCATTTAAAAGGAACCTAGAATTTTGAAGGCCTTGTATTTGCCACAATGAGCTTGACAATATGTGAAAATTTCTCTGATGAGATTGGTAGTGATATTAATGAATATAAATTTTTGATATGGTATTATGAAATGTGTCAACATTTGGAAGATCTATATGACTCAGGGAACAGATAGCTTCTAAATGACAAATTCATGATGTAAAAAACATGTATGGACCTCATCAAAGAAGATATAGAGATGGTAAGTAAGTAAATGAAAAGATGCTTATGTCATATGTCATTTGAGAATTGCAAATTAAAGTAATGAGATACCTCTACACACATATTATGTTGATGAAAATCCAAAGCACTGATACCACCAAACGCTCACAAGGATGGGGAGCAACAGAAACTCTCATTCATTACTGTGGGAATGTAAAATGGTGCAGCCACTTCAGAAGGCAGTTTGGCAGTTCCTTACAAAACTGAACAATGTTTAGTTATGCTTTCTTTTTTGAAGTTATGCTTTTCTTTTTCTTTTTAAAGACACTTATTTTAGAGAGAGAGCTCACACAGGGGAGGGGCAGAAGGAGAGAGAGTCTTAAACAGACACAATGTTCAGTGAGGAGCCCCATGCAGGGTTCGATCTCACGACCCTGAGATTGCTACCTGAGCTGAAATCAAGAATACGTTACTTAACTGACTGCACCAAACAGGTGCCCCTGTTTAGTTCCACTTTGAACTAGCAATTGCTCTCCTTGGTATTTACCCGAAAAAGCTGAAAATTTATGTTCGCACAAAAGGCTGCATTTGGATAATCACAGCAGCTTTATTCCTAATTGCCAAAACTTGGAGGCAACTAAGATGTCCTGTAGTAGGTGAATGGATAAATAAACTGTGGTCCATCTTAGGCAATGGAATACTATCTAGAGCTAAAAAGAAATGAGCTATCGGGACAAGTAAAGATATGGAGGAACTTAAATGCATAGTACTAAGTGAAAGAAATCAATCTGAAAAGGCTACAAACCATATGATCCCAACTTTACAGCATTCTGAAAAAGGCAAAACTATGGGGACAGTAAAAAAATCAGTGGCTCTGTAAAAAAATCAGAGGTTATGGGAGAGGGAGGGAGGGATGAATAGGCATAGTACAGGGGATTTTTAGGACAATAAAACTACTTTGCATGAAGCTATAATGGTACGTGTCACTGTACATTTGTCAAAATGTACAATGTACAACACCAAGAATAAACCTTAATGTAAATGATGGACTTTGCATGATAATGCTGTGACAACGTGGGTACATCGATTGTAATACATACCACTTTGATGCACGATGTTGATAGTTGGGGACACTATGCTTATTCAGGGCAGGAGGTACAGTTGATTTGAAAAATGTATGGGTTAGGGATGCCGAAGCCCTGAGCACTTGAAAATCTGTGTATAACGTTTGACTCCTACAAAACATAACTACTGCTACTATTAACTGAATGCCTTACTGATAATATAAACACTCAACTGACACACATTTTGTATGTTATATGCATTATATGCTGTATTCTTACAATAAAGTAAGCTAGAGAAAAGATAATGTCATTAAGAAAATCATTAAAGAAAATACATTTGTAGTACTTTACTATATACTGAAAAAAACCAGGGTCACCTGGGTGGCTCAGGGGGCTGAAGCCTCTGCCTCCGGCTTAGGTCATGATCTCAGGGTCCTGGGATCGAGCCCCACATTGGGCTCTCTGCTCCACAGGGACCCTGCTTCCCCCTCTCTCTCTGCCTGCCTCTCTGCCTACTTGTGATCTCTCTCTCTGTCAAATAAATAAATAAAATCTTTAAAAGAAAAGAAAAGAAAAGAAAAAACCCACATGTAAGTGGACCCAGGCAGCTCAAACTCATGTTGTTCAAGGGTCAACTTAAATGGGAACTCAGTATTTTCTGCTTAATTCTGCTGTGAACTTAAAACTGCTCTCAAAGATAAAGTCTATTAAAAATCATTTATGGGTAAAAATTCCATACAAAATGCCATACATAATAAAAAAATCCATACAGATGATAAAGAATTTTAATGAAACAGGGTACAGAAAAGTTCACTGATACAGTTACTGAGTCTACATAACAAAGAAACTTTAGGAAACTACGACTTACTGAGTTTTGCTGTAGTACTAAGGAAGAATACCCACAATTATGTGAAAATCTATTAAAATACTTTTCCATTTTTCAACTACAAATCATTGTGAGGTCTGATTTTCTTCATTTTTCTCAACCAAAATAACATACTCAACAGAGTAAATGTAAATGCAGATGTGAGATTCCAGCTCTCTTCAGTTAAGATGCATGTTAAATTTGAAAAAAGGTAAAACAATGCCATTCTTTTTATTATTTTTTGAAGTGTAGTTTTTTCTCAAAACTATTACTTGCTTTACATGTAAAATGCTACCATCACTTAAAATTAATGCACAAAAATTTAAAATGTCTCAGTTTTAATTTTTAAAGTAGGAAATATCAATTGATTAGAACCCACATAAACCAAAGCTCTTTGGAGTCCTCAATAATTATTAAAGAGTAAAAAAGTGTCCAGAGACCAAAACATTTGGGAAACCTTGAACTGCAGTAATGTCTCTTGTGTTAGTCAAAAATGTGTATATTATTCATTGAACGTCATATATTTAGATTCCTTGCTCCTCATTCTCTTCAATGACTGAACTTCTAGCAATTTCACAATTAGTATGAGTTTACTTAACTTGGTTCTGTTGACTAATATTTTATACACTTGTTTTACATGCTGCCTGAAACAAGATCTGCCCAATTGTATGGCTCTTTATTCTGCTAATTAGTTTTTGTTTTTGTTTTAAGATTTTATTTATTTATTTGAGATAGAGACAGTGAGAGAGAGCATGAGAGGGGAGAAAGTCAGAGGGAGAAGCAGACTCCCCAAGGAGCTGGGAGCCAGATGTGGGACTCCATCCCAGGACTCTGGGATCATGACCTGAGCTGAAGGCAGTTGCTTAACCAACTGAGCCACCCAGGCGCCCTATTCTGCTAATTAGTTTTGTCAGGAAGATACATGTTTTTCTTTTTTAAAATATGAAATTCAAGGGTTAATGCTTTTGAAAAAATAAATTTTACCTTTATTTCTCTGGGAGGATAATGTATCTTCCATTTAGCATATAGGGACTCTATGCATATTATGAAGATAAATAATTATTAATGTAAATTCAATTGACTGGTTTATATTGTGGACCAAAATATATAAGGAGACAAAATTCTCCAGTTTATACAAAATCAACATGAAATCCAAGCACATGACTAAAATGTCAGGTATTAATTCATGCCTTGGCCAAAAGAAAGAACAATTTTTAGACAAAATACATCATACATTCTACAAAATCATAATAAAAGATGTATGTTTTCTAGCCACCTTCATTCAATCACTTCATATTTAAAGGGAACGTAAGTATAATGTAAAAACTATCCATTTAAGATTTTTCAATAATTCTCTGAACCTTGTCATTGTTGATGAACCATAAAAGCACATGAGACCCAGGTGAAAGTCTGAATTCTTTTTCCTTCCACAGAGAACCTAGATGTCTCTTTTTTAAGATTTTTATTTTATTATTATTATTATTATTTTTATTAACATATAATGTATTATTTGCCCCAGGGGTACAGGTCTGTGAATCGAATACAGATGTCTTATGCCATTTTTTTCTTTTCTTTATGATTGTGACACCACATGAGATGTGCCTATTAGGTCATATTCTTAATGAAACTAATTTTTAGTTCAAAAGGCATTGAACTTTATCTAATAATCAAATCATTCCATGTGGTCATTTAATGTTAGTGCAATGTCTTTCTTATTCATAGCTTTTCTGATCTCTTTAGCTTAGAGGAAATGGTACTCTAGTATATTTCTTTTTTCGTGAACTTTCTTACCAACATATTCAGAAATATGTTTTTGATTAATATTCGAAAAAGCATAATAGACTGTGATAAAATGGATCTTAAATTTGCTCTAACACCCATATTTTGTTGACAATAAAACTGATGGCACATGACTTACTCAGTGCCACAGAAATAATATATAGAATAGAAAGATAAGAACCCAGGCTGAAATCTGTTTACTATTTTATTATAGATACTTATTATTAGCTTAGTTGTGGAAAATAGTCAACATTCATTGAAAAACATTATGGGTAAATGAAAATTTTAGTTTTAATTAATTAACAAGTCATGGACACAAACCAAGCTTATCAAACTGTAGGGGAGCCACTGTGCATGACTTGTCTTCAAATGCAAACAGATAAGGCATACTGGGCACTGCAAATGATGAATTAAAATGGTGCTTGGCAATTATGAGAAGCATTTTAAGTGAGACTCCAATCAACAATAGCTGTTTCACACTAAAAGAGGTTTAAACCCAATAGTCCCGCCACTTAGCAAGGACCATTAGAAGCTGAATGCTCCGGACCCAAGGCAGCCTTTAGGAGCAGAGGTGTTGAGAGAGTACAGTGCTCTGTGATATAGCACTCCATGGAAAGAACTACCATCTTAACATATTAGAGGGAAGAGGAATCTTCCTAGAAGGCAAGACTTAGTTAGTACTCAGTTAACTATACTTCGGTCGAGTGCATGAGCTGTAATTAAAAATAAGAGTTCTGAAGTGAAAAGCAGGCATCCATACAGAGCCAGGCCTGGTGGGACAACATTAGCATTGGAATCACAGAAGAAGATTTAGGAGAGGCTATTCTAGAGAACACTGCCTGAGCCATGCTTGTTAAGGATTTCATCACCAATTCCTAAGAAAGAAATGGAACTCTAAGAAGAATCTACCACGCTTTGTCATATTCACCACACACAGATATATCAAAGTATATAATTCTCATTGTGAAAGTGGGTTGAGATATTATCAACTGGTCCTTCTGTTGTTTTTATAACAAACTTCTCATCTTTGAGATAGATATATAGGTATTTGATTGGATCAGTGCATTTGAGTATTTGAATCAGGATTCTGATACTCAGAATGGACAAGGACAGAGCACCCCATCCTGCCTATTCTGATTCACTGCCCCAAGTTTTCTTCACATGGACCTCTCCCTAGAGAACCTGATTTGTTCAGTGTTACCTCTGTGAAGCTCTGCTATAGTGTTAATTATCTCAGAGTTCATTGTTTTGATAATTTCACGCTTCAGCAGAATACCATGCATTGCACACATGCAGAAAACAGCTTTTCAATTTGCAAAGAAACCCCTCAATGAGATCTTAGCAGAAGCTATTTGCAATAGTCCAAGAAGAAATTCCTTTTACATAACAAAGCATTATTTCCAAGATTTAATTTTGTCATTGCTTTTCGTTTTCTGTAAAGACTGCTTGATACAAAAGGTCAAGGTATCAGCAAAACATAGACAGATTTTTGCTGAATGACACAAACCTGTCAGAATGCTGAGCTTTGATGTTCCATTAAGTGATCGATGTAGATTACTGACTTTTGGCTAAATGCTACTCAACCAGATAAGGTCAATACCTGTTAGTTCATTGGTGGAATAATTAATCAATCAATACAGGATGCTTGAAGTCAGGGAGAATTATTGCTAGGCTTGTATCTCCGGCTTTGGTCACAGAAATTATTTAAAAAACATCCTTGCAGCATTAACCCTCTGTGTGCTGGGTTTATTTATAAACCCTCTGGGTTTATTGTAACATTATGTATCCAGGGGAAGAAAAGAAAAAAATTCCAGTGAGCAGCCCTTCTTGTAACCTTGAGTTCCCCAGAAGGAAAAGCCTCTAACAAGCTGAGTGCATCATCATTAGTTCTTCCTTTCACATCATCGCACTCTGCTTGTAAAATAATTACATGCAATTTTTCTATTTTATAGTTGGACCACATGACTCCCTGTTCTTTTTGCACAGTGACTCACCCCTCCCCCAGACTGCCTGGTTGAAGGCTGGAACTGCTCACCTTTAAACATCTCAGCCGGAGGCTTTTATGGTGGCTGGCTACAGGATTTCCTAAGAGCTAAAAAATAATCCGTCTGGTTCACAGAAAAATTCTCTCTCCTTACTATTTCCTATTTCCAATGCAACCAAAATTTTCCTTCTTAGAAATGCACATGCTAGGATTCTTTGTATTTTTCAGAATTGTATAGTTGTAATCTCTTTGATTTTTGTGAGTTTGGGACAATTGATAATATTTCTTGCTAAAGTTAAGTACTTACTGGTTCTAATTACTTGCTGGTTTTTATTCTATGAGATCAAAGCATCTTTTCTGTATAATTTTATAAGCTACTATTATTTTTTTGCAGAACTAATGAGAATGCATTTATTTCAACAAATAGTTATTGCATATTTATTATGACCCAGGCATAGTACTGATATTTGCTCTTAAGAAATTTAGACATTTAAGGTGCATTGTGGTTTTCACATCACTTCCACTTATCTTATTCCATTTAATCTTTTCACACCCCAGTGAGATAGGTAGCAGAAGGATTAGGAGAAATGTATTAGAAGAAACAGAATCATGAGCCCTGCCTAGACAAGCTTTAAACACATCTGCCTGTACTTTCATCTACTTCCCCACACCCCAGATCACTCACATCATAATAATCACAAGCAGAGACAAATGACAACATCAAAATGAGATGACAATGTCAGGTGCACAGTTGAGATCGGAAAGAGAATTGAGTTTCTCAAAGCCACCAGTTGGCTAGTGAGAAAAATGACCTTAGAACATGCCTGGCCCATGGTTGGGGCAAGGTGCTGGCATGCTAATGGGTACGCCACTAGGAAATAGGTGTGCATTCTCTTCTCAGGAGGGTTGGTGTGGGATTATAAAGCAGTGGGATCTCCCCCACTGAGCAGGACTTCCTCTGGGAAGTGTGTAATTTCCATCTGCATGCTTGCTTGCCCACATGTTTTCACATTATACGACTATAATGTGAATTGTGAACATTGAGATGTGGTACTTACACAGTGCATAATTCAAACACTCATGTTTTAGGTTGTGTTGCCCTAGAAATTGGTCTTAAATTTTGTTACCCCTGTCATGTCTAGATGGGGTCCATGGCCTACCCCCCTGAATCAGGGTGTTTTCGGTGTCAACTCAATATTGCAGATGCAACTGTGTAAGTTTCTAAGCCCAGATATTAAGTAAGAGAGCAGCAGCTTCCACTAGCTGAATCTCAGAGCACTTTCCCCGGGAGCCCTACAATGTTAGGTAAGAAGCCTGAATGCCCTGGGGCCATCATGTTGGAGAGATCAAAAATTGGCATTTTAGTTGACAGTCCCAGCTGAGTCCAGGCTTTCAATCATCCCTGCCAATTCATCAGCATGCAAGTGGAATGATCTCAGATACCACAGACCAGCCAATCCACCATTTGACTACTGAGGGGTGCAACAAAACAGAAGAATCACCCAATTGGGTCCTGCCTTGAATTTTTGATCTATAAAATTGTGAGCAAAACAAAGTGGTTGTTATTTTAAGTCACTACGTTTTGAGGTACTTTGTTATATGATGATTGGTAACTAAAACAGGTGATGATCAAAGGAAGTACTGGTAGGGGCACAGAGAAGTGGGACAGGAGAAGGAAGGAAGTCAATATATAGAATCCATTAATGAACAGGTTCTGTGGGTAACCAAACTTCAATCCCCCGAGTGGAATTCAGCTCAGGGTTTAGGGCTCTTGGTGGGGTTGAGTTGGCATTCCTGCTCATTCTACTTGTAGGCCTAATGTGTTCCTGAGCTCAGAGAAAGTCTTCAGAGTCCAGTATGTACAGTTAAGAACCTGAGGTATGCACATAAAGGTGAGTTTCAAGGGGGAAGGATGGGAGTGACAGAATTTGCTACAACATGTAGGGTCTTTGAAAGCAATTTTAGGGAAAATATATTATTGTTGCTTTTTGAGAATGATTTTCTGCCAAACATACAAGTGACTACAGACACATGTGTTCTGCCTTTATTCCCTATTCCCAGGGACTTAATTACTTAAGGCCCAACTCAAATAGTATCTACTATCTATCCCTTGAGGCCCTCTTTCACCTACTCCAAGTAAAATTAGTCTTTCCTGCATTTGACACTCCATGACATACTTCCAAAATTCAGGTCCATAGCACTGAGTGTCTTATCACATTTTGTCATAATTTAATGTCAGTCCTTCCATTTCCTGACCCCGTTTACTGCATCTAAATTCCAGTAGGGAAATTGACTGATGGGCCAAGTCTTATGGATCTTTTTTATTTATCATACTAGGACCTAATCGGAGGCATGAGAGGTGACACATAGAAGATGTGTTTAATCTATTACAAAGCAAATGTTTCACTTGTCTTATGCTTTTTCTTTTTTTTTTGTCTTATGTTTGTTCAAAAGCATTTACATCTTATTAAAAAGAAGGCAGAAAATGCCCTATATATTTTAATTTAAATATGTTTCCAACAAAAATCCAATGCATTGAGTGGACCAGATTTATTTGACAGATATATTTTGGGGAACTAGACACACAATAACAACAGTAAAAACATATTTTCTCCAAGATTCCTGGTGATCTGTCAGTTCTCATAAGGTCCTTGGTGAAATAACAGTGACTGAGATATTGTAGGGCCAGGGAAAATGTGCTCAAGGCCTCTCTCTACGTAGGTAGTTATTGCTGGTATATCTCTAAATAATTCTGAATTATTCTGTATTATTACCCAGCTAATAAGTGTTATTTGAAAGACCATTAGTATATTCACGAAGAGTTTCCAAATGCCTATAAAAAATTCCTATAATGTCAACACATTGATTGTCATTTCTCACTTTATTAACATATCCACTTTCTGATTTGAGTACAAAGAAAAGAAAAATAACTTCATTATCCCTCAGTTTACCTAACGGCTCAAGATGCAAACTCCTAACAGGGAGCATTTCACATCATGTTCTGGTGATCCCTCTGGTCTCTGATCTCTGGCCTCAATCTCCATGTGTCTTAGCACTTTTGCTTCTAACTCTCATGCCTTTTCTCAGGATGCCTACCTGCCTAGATTTTCTTCTTCTAATCTAGCTGCTAATACTGAAGTCACTTGTATGGTCAGGGCTGGTACCATCTTATGCAAAAAAGCCTAATAGGGTGAGATGATATGCCTCAACACTTTTCTAATATCCTACTTGTAATATCCTGTATATAACTTCTCACTTACCACATTCTTTATAGCTTTCTGTGTGTGTGTGTGTGTGTGTGTGTGTGTGTGTGTGTGGTATACTTTACCTTCTATAAAATTCACCCATTTAAAGTATACAATTCAATGGTTTTTAGATTATAGAGCTGTGCACCTATCACTGCAATCTAATTTAGAACATTTCTACCATCCCCCCCAAATTCCTTTGTCTCATTTTCTGTCAATTTCTGGACACACCTCCAGGTCTAGATTGGTCTCTTTCTGTCTGTATAGATTTGACATCCCCCCCTGCCTTTCATATACAAAATGAAGCTTTTTGCATTTCTCTTATTTCACTTTACATTTTTTGGTGTTCACTCATGTTGTAGTGTATTTGAGTAGTCCATTCTTTTTTGTTGCTGTATAGTATCCCATTATATAATTATATCACATTTTTTCTTTATCAAATTACCAGATAATGGACATTTATTTCCACTTTGAGGCTACTGTGAGTATACTGCTATGAATATTTACTTACAACCTGAGTTGATATGAGTTTTCATTTCTCTTGGGTGAATATCCAGGAGTTGAATTGTGGTAAATGGTAAATTTATGTTTAGCTTTGTAAGAAATTGTCAAATTATTTTGCAAAATGGTTGCATGATTTTACATTTCCATGAGAAATGTGTGACAATTTCAGTTTTTGCATCATTGACAATAGTTGTTAGTCTGTCTTTTAATTATAACCCTTCTTGTGGGAATGAAGTTGTATGCCACTGTGTTTTAAATATGCATTTCCTTAATGGATAATGTTGTTGAACATTATTTTCATGTTCTTATTAGGCATTCTTTGGTGAAGTATCTGTTTATATCTTTGTTTATTTTTTGAGTTGTTTGTCATCTTATTATAGAGTCGCAAGGAAGGGTTCTTTACATATTCTAAATACAAATTGTTCATGAGATTATATTATTTGAAATATTTTCTTCCAGTCTATGGATTATCTTTTCATTTTCTTCATGGTGTCTTTGAAGCTCTAAAAATTCTAACCACACTGTTTTAAGAAATTGTTTTATAAGTCAATCTTTCCTCCTAATATCCTTGAGAGCAGAAGCTAAGCACATGGATTGACATGTATTGATATATCCACCTACTTGCACAGTACTCCTTAAGAATTATTGAGAAACTGCTTGGAAATGCACTGTTTTAAGTTCTTTGAATGGATTAGCCCTTTTAATCTTTGTAAGAACCCTATGAAATAGGTACTATTAAAACTGAGGTTAAGTCAAGTAAGTTACTCCTAAGGTCACACAGAGGAAGTGTTAGGACTGGGAGTCTGACCCTGGAGCTCAGGCCCTCGATCCCCACACTGCTTTTCCCTTAATTAGTATATATCCCTAGAGATTATTAGATGTAAATATGTACTTTCCCACTTATTGACTAATTATTTTTTTTATATTATCACATGGTCCCTAGACTCAAGAAAAAAAATTACAATTTAAGTCTTGTGAACCAGGAGCTGAATTCCCACTAAATTCAATATGATGAATAATCGCAGGGACCTATTTGGTCATCAGGATTTCAGCTCTCAAACCAGACAAAGACCCCATCAAAAAGGAGAATTATAGACCAATATCCTTGATGAACACGGATGTAAAAATTCTCACCAAAATACTAGCCAATAGGATCCAACAGTACATTAAAAGGATTATTCACCACGACCAAGTGGGATTTATTCCTGGGATGCAAGGTTGGTTCAACATTTGTAAATCAATCAATGTAATACAATACATTAATAAAAGAAAGAACAAGAACCATATGATACTCTCAATTGATGCTGAAAAAGCATTTGATAAAGTACAGCATCCTTTCTTGATCAAAACTCTTCACATTGTAGGAATAGAGGGTACATTCCTCAACATCATCAAAGCCATCTATGAAAAACCCACAGCGAATATCATCCTCATTGGGGAAAAGCTGAGAGCTTTTCCCTT
>CM052809.1:104683042-104793566 GCA_028533885.1 Nasua narica
AAAAAAAAGGATTTCAGCTCTCAAATTATTTTTCATTTGATGGAAATAATGATGTGAAATGTTGGTGCAAAGTCCTCTGGAGAGTAGCAATTGTAGCTAAATGAACTGGTGAAATGGTTCTCAGATTCTTCATGAAATGATCGCAACCTGTTTTATAGTATGATTGTGAGAAATAAGTAACAGATATTATTTAAAAAATGTATCATGCTTTATAAATATCAGCTGTAAAATGATTACTAGTACCTTATTTACAGGGTAAGGATTAAATGAGATGATTTTCATAAAGGGCTTTGCCTAGTGTTTGGGAACTAGTTAAATGCTATGATAATTTTTGCACTTTTTATAAGTCACATCTTGCTTCCTTTTGTTCTGCTTCCAACTTTCCTGATTTGATAAAAATAGTCATTGTATGTAATATAAATATATTTACTCCTAGCAAACACCCTTGCAAAGCTTATACAGACCATCCTTTCAAATAGGCTGATTTAAATAGATGAGTATTTTAGTTAAGTTTATGAAATAAAAACTTTTACACACACAACCATCACCCTATTCCACAGAATTGCCAAAGTTATCTAAAGGAAATGCTAATATTCAGTATAACTATTTTTTAAAATATGGTCTTGGAAAAATATATTAGAGTGAAGCAATGTTGGCTAAAGTTAGACAAAAGAAAGGTTGGTATGTTTTAATTTTTTTTCATTTTATTACCAAAAAAAGGCAGCGTAAATAACTTATTTTTTAAGTAGTTAAGAACTTACTTTTTATTTTATTTAGTTTTTTTTAGTTTTTTTTCTCCCCAAATATGTTTATTTTAATTTTTCAGTGTTACAAGATTGATTGTTCATGCACCACACCCAGTGCTCCACGCATTACGTACCCTTCTCAATACCCACCACCAGGCTCGCCCACCCCCCCCACCCCCTCCCCTCCAAAACCCTCAGTTTGTTGCTCAGAGTCCACAGTCTCTCTTGGTTCATCACCCCGTCCGATTTCCCCCCATTCACCCTTCCCTTCCTTCTTACGATGAACTTACTTTTTAAAACGGGTGAAAGTTCATAAATGTTCATTTTATATATATATATATATATATATATATATATATATATATAACATACATATAGCCTCTTTTACTTCAGTTTAGTTTTTCCAGCTTTATTGAGGTATGATTGACAAGTAAAAACCATGTATATTTAGGTCATGCAACATGATTTTTATTGGTGTACAATCTGAAGATTTAATATATGTATACATTGTGAAATGATTACCACAATCAAGTTAACCACACTTCTATTAGTTCATGGATTTTCTCTTTCTCTCTTTTTTCTGTTGTTAAGAACACTTAAGATCTACTCTCTTAGCAAATTTTAAGTATATTATACAGTAATATAATATTATTAACTATAACCACCATGCTGTATATTAGATTCCCACAACTAATTCATCTTATAACTTAAAGATATAGCTTTCTATAATGACATTATTTCTTACATGTCTTTTGTTTTGTTTTGCAAACATTTCTGTAACTATAAACCATATTTGTTTAATGGACTATCAGGCAAGGTTTTATGATTTCACAGTGCTTTATCCTTGCAGGTTATACCAGTTATTGGAGAAAGTTAAATTTTTCCAATTGGAATTATATTTCACCTTTGTTTTAATATGAGCTACAATTCTATAAATATCTGTCCTTTTCAGTTTTGATACTTATCAGGGAAAAACATCGTATCATCAGTGCTTATTGCTTATAATTATTAAATCAAAGCAGAAACTTAGCTCTAAGTATATAATAATTTGTATTTAAAATAATAAAACTCCATGAAAGCAAATGCAAATAGGTATGTATATTTTATTCAATCTATTTATAAAGGCATTTTTATATTTTAATGAAAAATCAGAATAAGTCTTTTAGAATAAAAAATAACATTTTAGAATATATAAACTTTCAGAGTATCTCAGGACATGTTTATTAGCTTCATATTCAGACCTTCATCATTCACCAATTTCTTAAGCAGTGTTAAGACACTTCAGAAAGGCAACTGTTCTATTTGCTTTCATTTAAAACAAAAAGAAACAAACAAAAAAAGCCATCACTGTAAGGGGTGGAAAAGACTATTTCTAAATATTGAAAGCCATATATCATAAATCTGATAAGGCTAGAAACAGTCACTGTAAAGTTGCCATACTGGAAATTATACTCCACGAGACTCAGAAATTCATGTGAGTACAGCTCACTATAACACAACTGCTATTTTAATATTATCACAGAAAATCGACTTTCTCTTGCCCAAGGCTGTCATAAGTGCTTAAATCTTTGAATAAACTGTCAGTTTTAAACCCCTTAAGGAAACTAGAATTGATAGTAAAATAGCTTGATGGCCAGGGATCACCACCCACCTCTAACCTGGCCTTTGACTCTTACCTGCCTATTATGCTAACCCCTTGAGCATTACTGAACATAAACTGAGCATATACTACACAGTGTGATGAAGTGGTAGGCATTTGGAAACCCTGTACAGAAAGTTACAGGTTTCTATTACGCTTTCACTCTGCCATTGGCACCAAATAGACAGGCTCCTAGTCCAAATTTAGAATTTTCCCAGATTAAAAAACCTGTAATGCTACTCAATATGACAAATGTCACCCTTATTCTGCATTCTCTTCCTTAGGAAGGAAATATTTCATCCCTTATAAGAAATGTTGCAGAAAATTAAAAATCTTGATCATTTTCTCCTTTGTTAAATGTCAGCAAAAAAATAGCATTAAATGTATCAATTGACACACAGTAGAGAATTATAATGTATATATGAGACATTCTAAAATCCTATTTTTGAATTAAGTTATCTTTTAGAATTTGTATAGATTCAGTTCACTAGTATTTTAACATTGGTGTAGCTTGGCCAAATTAAACTTCACATAACTGGAAATGGCCTTGTTGGCCTTCACCCAGTACTGAGGGGGTATTTATTTATTTAAAAATTAGTCACGCAGATCATGTTGCACAATTAGCTGTTATATCAGAAGATGCTAGATCCTACTGCTGTTTTAGACAAACTTCCAAATTGCTTAACATGGCGGCAAGTTCTTATTCATGCAAAGTCTGCTATCAAACTAGGTAACTGTCCAGAGCAACTAGTTACTTATGAGGAGGGCTCTTTCCTTTCTCTGTCTCACCCTACCCACCTCTCCCACCTTTCCCTATACATACAAGTGTAGTGGACCACCCTGAATTGGTGGCCTTCTTACTTGATACATCAGAAGAGTTGGGGTGGTCTAGCCTCGCTTTTCTGTGCTTTGCCTTGGAATTCATGTCATTTCTACCCACAGCCTATTGCCCAGACCTAGTCTTGTGACCTTGTTTAAATGCCTGTAAAGGGAGGAGAACTGGATAGTACTGAATGACAGCATGGATTAAAGAAGTATCCTTAAAGAGGGTGCAAAAGATACTATCATCCCAAGATCCAGAGCCACTCTCAAAGGCAGTCAAAAGAAAGGCAGACAATTTCCCAAAGAGCTGGCAACGGTCCGTAGACCCTAGTCACACATGGAAAGCAAGCCACATTTCTGTCTGGCAATAATTTTGTATCACCAACCTCATGATTAAACTGCCTGTATGGGCAAGACCTGACAACTGCATGCCCCAGGCAGGCAGAAAACCAAGGTCTCAGACACAAAACAATAAGACAACAGCTATCTCTGAGCGAGAAATTATTGATAACCAATGGGCATCCCGAAGCCAAATTCCCAAGAGTCTGGCTTTGGAAAGGAAGGGACAACAAGAAACAAAGGACAACTCACCTTGTGAGTCCCCTACTGGCTGCCACTCATTGTTGACTTCCCATAAGACCACACTGGTACATTTCCAGGACCACAGGACCTTTCTGGGAATTTTATTAAACCCCAGAATCTTTCTGGGATGCAGAAGATTTTTGGGAATTTTAATAAACCCTTGGAACCTCTCCAAAACCCCAGAACCTTTCTGGAATCTCTGTATATGCGTATGCATAATTATAATATAACATAATTATAAAATATAAAGTTTGCTTGGATCGGAAGGCTGAACGCAAAAGCAAAGCCCAAATACGACAATGACCTACCCACATCCCCGGGTGAGGACGAGAGGAGCCCGAACACAGAGGGTTCAGCAGGTGCTTCGCCGGTGCCTCTGGCTGTCTCACAGGCCGAGCCATCCCCTTTAGTAGAGTCCATTAGTCACCCAAAACTGTTAACAAATGATTTTAAAAAACACAATTTAGGTGGTACAAACAGACTTGGTCTGAAACTTCACGTGGTGGGCAGTTTCTTACGGAGAACCACAAAATGGGGCAGAAGGCAGACAATTTTTATAGAGGTTAAAAAAAAAAAAGACGAAAGAAATGGAAAATACCTGATTGGTTGGAACCCTCAGACAGCCCTCGTGACCTTTTTGGGGTGAGAAGGCCCAGCATTGGCTGGGCATTTGGGGATTGGCTAACTGAGTACACTGCAGTTCTGGTCAAGAAAGGCATTTACAGGGACACGAAGTTAACTAAATTTTGGTTTGCTGCGGTGACATACCGCCCAGGAGCTGCTCCATGTTGGGCTGAGAAAGTTACTTTAACAGACTCCTCCGCAAATGGAGTGCAACCCACATTTCTGTCCGGCCACATCTAGTTGCAAATGAGGTGCAACCCCCATTTCTGTCCGGCCATATTTTTGTGCCTCAGCGGATGGTTGCCGCCTGTGTTAGCAAGGACGACAGCCTGAATGCCCCAGGCAGGCAGAAACCCAAGGCAAGTTCTTGGAAACAAATTGAGAAGAACAAGAAGGCAATGTATGTCTGAGGGGGAGAAAAGGATGGATAATCAATAAGGAACAACATGACACTTTACCTTTCTCAACCAGGCACTACAGAAATTCGAGAGAGCCGACTTAGGTAAGAATTCTCACCCTTCGCTGGCTTCTGCCACTTTCCCCAGAATCCCGTTTGAAGGCTCCGGAGTGAGCGGTGTTTAGAGAGTGTAATCCTGGTATCTACCGAATTTGGCAACGTTTTAAAATTAATTTTAACTTTAGTTTCCCCTGGTGTGTTGAAGGGAATACCTCCTAGAAATTAACCAGAGAATTCCTGAGAGTCTCCTCAACCTGGGAGGGGCCCTCCTTTCAGGGATATGGTGCCATTGCAGTTGGTGCAAAGGATTTTGTACAAAAACTTGAAGGACAATAATTTTTTTTGAGTGTGCTGGTTGATTGCAAAAGAGACATCAGTTTCTGGGCCGGTGTTTTGATAATGGACTCTTAGGAGGATGCAACGGGTGGACCCCTGACGGTTGTGGCGGATATAAGTGTTGCTTTAGGCTTCTGGCTTTGGAGATGTTGCAATTTAAGGACACTAACTTGGTGGATTTTTGTTTATGGCCTTGTGGCCTCTTCAGAGCAGAAAGGCAACTCAGAGGATTAGTAGACTGAATACTTAAGGAATATAGAGGGGACTAGTAGGAGTCATGTCGTCCTTTTGTTGTAGGTAGTACTTGTGTCTTTAATTTTGCGTTAGCCTTTTGCACTGAATCTTTCAGTGGAGCGATTTTGAAATCTTGAAGGCTTTTGGAGACTGTGCATACCAATTTAAATAGGTATCCAATTCTGTTTGATTGGGAACCCTTGCTTTCAACCTAATATCCATCGGAAAGGACAGAACGGATTTGGAGGGCCTGTCAAAACCACATACTGAAACAACTGTCACTATTTGACCTGTCTGGTAGTAACCTGGAAAGCCTCATTTTCTGGAACTCCCTTTATTTGAGTGAACAAAGAATTCATTCATTAAAAATTCCTTTGCTTTATCCACACTAGGAGGTAAACTTTAAAACTTCAGGTTTTAAAGAGGGAGGCAGGAAAATCTCACAGCTTCATAGGGTTGAAAGTTTGAGATTTTACCTGCTTTTTTTTTTTTTAATTCATCTTAGCCAACATAAAGTACGTCATTAGTTCCTGCTCTTTAGATTTATATCTAATGCCCACTTTTTAGCCTCACCTTCAACCCAACTTTGCTGCTAATTCCTGAGTTTCTGGGGGCCCTGCAGGACAAAAGTGTTGCCTCTGGGTTCCCGGTATTGCTTGCTTAGGTATCATATCTTTTAAATCTGTCACAACTCATGTATAGACTTTTCCAACTTCTAAAATATTTTATATGTCTTCTTTTATTATCTCTTGAGAGTTTATGTCTTAAAAAAACCCATCACTATCTTTTTAGTGTCATTTAATATTAATTGGATTTGCTTTCTGAAGTATTTTCCAATGTGTCCAAGCTAAAATGCTGCTTTAAAAAAAAATCAAATTTCTTTTTTTTAATATTCAGGAAGTCTTTTCTCTAATGACTTCCTTTCCATCCTATTGTTCTTTTTGCATACATTATCCTTTCACATATCTTTGAGGATATCAGTTAAAAATATTTTTTAGGGGTGCCTGGGTGACTCAGTAGTTAAGTGTCTGCCTTGGGCTCACGTCGTGATCCTGGGGTCCTGGGATCGAGCCCCCCACTGGCCTCCCCACATTGGGTTCCTTGATCAGCGGGGAGCCTGTTTCTCCCTCTCCCACTCCCTCCGCTTGTGTTCTCTCTCTTGCCGTGTCTCTCTCTGTCAAATAAATAAATAAAATCTTTTAAAAAAATAAAACCTTTTTTTAAGTTATTATCTCCTTCTTGCATTAAATCTATTTCCTCTGGAGTGATTTTGTTTGTTCATTTCTTTCATTTACTGACTTTTCATTAGATGTGATTTGTAAATTTATTGTCCTTTTTTTACCTTTATGTTCTTTCCATTCATTTTTTCTTTCTTATTTCCAATTTAAAAGAAAATAATGTAGGAAGGGTTTGTTAATTAGCAAAGTATTAGTTGGCAGATCTGTTTACCTAAAATACCATTCTCCCAAAGAGGTGGTAGAATCTATGAAGTGCATGGTTACTATTGATAATAAAGCAGAGGCAAGCTAGTTCATAGTAAGGACACCTTGTCTCTGGGGTTAAAGTACCTTACAGATTTCCACTCCTAATTGGGTCTATCTCTCCTTTTATTCCTCTGGGTACATTGCAGAAGTCTAAAGTTATTTCAGGCTCTACTCTGTTTCTCTCATCAGCCAGGTACCCACCGTGAGATCACTCTTCCTATTTCTCAATAGGAATAAATACTGCAGTCAATTTCTATGTTAGCAGAAGAGAATGGGTGCCTAACCTAGCCCTTGTCTAAACACTTTTCAAGTTAACTACCATCATTGATGCCCAAAAACGAATTTTTTGCACCATACTTGACAGTTTAAGATGTGGATATTTTCTAGAACGGTCCAGGGTAGAACTTACTTATGGAAACATCTGTCAAGAATGACCCATAATATTGTTTTCTTTATTTTATGTTACTTTTAAATATAAGTGGAATAACTTTCCACCATTCAGAAATACATAAAAATTTCTCACCTGCTGGTTTTTAAATTTTACTGCCATTTAATAAGATACTGGAAGGGAAGTGAAGTAAACTTACACCCTGAGTCTCCATCATGAACCAAATTATCACCTCTTTTCTTTATTTTTGCAAATATTATTTACCCTTGAGACTACAGCTCAAATGACATTCCCTCTGGGAAGTGTTCCCTGAACTCTCCAAGCTGAATTAGTAGTTCTGTGTCTGTTAAAGCACAATTTGGCTTACGTTCTGCTAAAGCCCTTGCCACTTGGCCTAGCAATTTATCTCTACTTATCTTACTTACTCACTTGAGAGTTTTTGAAGGCAGAAACTATGCTGTATTCATTTCTAAATACTCAACTCATAATATCACACTAGTGTATTATGTATAAAATGAAACCATGACAAAGAAGTATCCAAAATCCTAGTCCTTAAACTTCTGCCTTAAAGACATAAGGTCCATATAATTTCTTTGATCTCTAGAAATTCCGTATAGCTTTTGAAAGCTTATTCAGCATATGAATGCCTAGAAAGCTATTTAATGATTCTAGCAAAATGGAGTGTGTGTGTGTGTGTGTATGTGTGTATTCATGCTTTAACCTTTAAAATATATCTACAATGTAGAAAGTTAAATTTCTAACAGGACAGTGTATATGAGATATCATTACTGCCTCACACCAACTAATCAGCTTTTTAAAGAACATTTCAGCAAAGTTATAGCAGAACATTAAAATACAGAATTTTCATGATGTGGAAAATTACTCTGAGAAACTTTTTCTTGTTTATGTGCATCTTTTCTAGGCTTAGAATCTATTTTATGCTTTTTTATTAATATTTTTACCATAAAAATGGAATTAAAATTCTAAATATAATTAAATTTGCCATAATTAAGTACAGTTCTTGTCCTATGCTCAAAAAATGTTAATATCGACTCTAAATGTTATTTTTGTACATGAACATACCTGTTATCTAAACTGATTTATCCAGCGAAAGAGATTTCTTCTAAATAAATAACATGGATAACTTTTATTTTCTTGCTGTTCATAAGAAGTTTATAACAACCTTGCTCCAATTTTTAACTATATAGTATATTAGATCACTTTCTCCAGTCCGTTATTTTATAGTATATTTAAAGTGGAATGGCTTTAAATAAATCATATAATTTATGATCGGGTTAGTGAGAGTTTTAAAACTTTTATTTACTAAAGTTGAATACATTTCAAGTATTGTAGGTATTACCAAAAAAAATCAGCTTTCAGAATTACACATACGTCTGAACTTTCCTCTCTAAAGCTCTTAATAGACCTTCTCGTGCTTTTAAATTGTGCAGGACTTGATGTGCATTTCAGTGGTCCTCTAGTCCCTCTACTGTAGATAATTGAAATGTCTATTGAATGGTAGATGATATACTGATCACCTTCCCTCCAACTTCTAGAAACCATCTTGGATAAGGGCTATGATACAAATCAGGGCTTGGACAGAGCCCAAATCAGAATCTAATGAGTCTTTCTATATAGGATCTGTACAGGAGGACTGGTTAAAGGTCCTGACAATGGGATAAAGTTTACTGAATTTTCATTTACCAGGAAAGGTTTTGTTTTTGTTGTTTGTTTGTTTTCAGCATTATCTAGACTCTCCTATTTATCATCCCATCTACAAATAATCTGAAATCTCATATTTGATGTTTTTGTAATCTCACCTACATTTGCTAAACTTCTTTGTGTGTAAGTAGGAACAAAGTGTAACTATGTAGGTTCTTCATCTTTCACACTCAGTGATCACTTCCTCCATTTCTAAGCAAACCAAGGAGAGTGCAGGACTGGATAAAATATGTTCTCCTAGTCACTAAGTAACTGCTAGTTCACCTACATTTTTCTAGACTATGTCAATTCTAGGAAATTAATAGCCATAAGTATCTAATGATTATCAATTCTAAGAAAGAATGGCGAGGTCAGAGGAAATACTTCTTTCTCTCATTTGTAGAATATATCATTTGGCATATTTCTAATGATTATTTGGATTCTAGTTTTCAGTTTGGTTAATATTAGAGGAGGTCCACAGGGCAAACTCTGTTAGGGAGCATTATTTGAAAATGAATGAAATTTCTCTCTACAATGTGAGTTTCTTTAAATTTGCAATTACGCATTTATACTTTTTTTTTTTAAAAATCCACTATCTATCAAAATGCTACTCAGCCTTCAAGTGCCATCTCAGATATCACCTTTGCGTCACCTTCATGTAACCTAAAGGCAGTTAATTAATCCCTCTACCCTGCTGTCAAAGTATTTAAAGAAAATCTCTGCTATATAATATGCCAAGAAGAACTGAGAAAACTTTGAAGAAGAATAACAGAGTTTGAATTCTATACCTTATACTACCAGACCAAGAACTATTATAAATAGAACTACCATATGATCCAGCAATTCCACTTCTGGGTATTTATATGAAGAAAAGGAGAACACTAATTTTTAAAGATACATGCACCCCTGTGTTCATTGCAGCATCATTTATAATAGCCAAGTTTTGAAGCAACCTAAGTCATACATGGATAGAAGAATAGATAAAGAAGATGTGGTTTATGTATAAAATGGAATATTACTTAGCCATAAAAAGAATCTAATCTTGCTATTTGTGACAACATGGATGGACCTAGAGGGTATTATGCTGAGTGAAATAAGTCAGAGAAGGACAACTACCATAAGATTTCACTTATGTGTAATCTAAAAAACAGAAACAGATTCATAGTTACAGAGAAGAAACTGGTAGTTTCCAGAGAGAAGGGCAGTGTGGGGACAGGTGAAATAGGTAAAGTGGGTTAGGAGGTATAGACTTCCATTTACAGAATAGATAAGTCATGGGGATGTGATGTTCAGCATAGGGAATATAGTCAGTAATATTGTAATAACTTTGTATGGTAATAGATGGTAACTAGCCGATCATGTTGATAATTTTATAAAGTATACAAATATCAAATCACTATGTTATATACCTGAAACTAATATAATATTGTATGTCAATTATAATTCAATAAAGAAAACTATTGTAAAGTTATAGTAATTAAGATAGTGAGGTGTTGATGTAAGGTTAAATGAATAGACAAATGGAACAAATAAGGAGTGTAGAAACACACGCACAAATTAGGCACCTAGTTTATGCAAAAGATGACTCTGTGACCAGAGAGGGAAAAAATGGCATTTTTAAGAACTGGTGTTTGAGGGACGCCTGGGTGGTTCTGTTGGTTGGGCAGCTGCCTTTGGCTCAGGTCATGATCCCAGTGTCCTGGGATCGAGTCCCACATCGGGCTCCTTGCTCGACAGGGAGCCTGCTCCTCTCTCTGCCTCTGCCTGCCTCTCTGCCTGCTTGTGGTCTCTCTCTCTGTTAAAATAAATAAAATATAAAATCTTTAAAAAAAAAAAAAAGAAGTGGTGTTTGACCAATGAATATAATACTAAATAAATAAATCTTGACCTTAAACTGTATTCAAAATCCATTCCAGACCTAAATATAAAAATTTTTAAAGATAACACTTTTAGAAGAAATATAAAATATCTTCCTGACCTTGGGAATAGACAAAAAATGTATTCAATAAGACTTAAAGGTGCTAACTATAAGGGAAGTTTTGAAAAATTGGAATATTTATAAAATTATGAAGTTATTATTAATTTATTGTCACAAGACACAATTAAGAGAGTGAAAAAGCAAGCTACCAAATTGAGGGTATGAGAGGTGTGAGAAATATATTTGATGCAAGGTTCATATCAACAAAATATAAAGAACTCCTAAAATTCAGTAGAAATAAGGTCAGGGAGAAGGGGTACATGGGCAAAGAACTTGAACAGGTACTTATGAAATAAAATGATCCATTAACATGTTAAAAAGTGCTCTACATCATTAATTACCAGAAAATGAAAAATAAAACTTGATTAAGGTGTTATTATATACCAGCATGCCTAAAATGGAAATGACCAATGATAATATTGTTGAGGATCTGAAGTTAGTTGAAATCTCATAAATTATTGGTAGGATTGTAAATTGATACAATCACTTTGGAGACATGTTTGGTAATATTTACTAAAACTAAGCATGTGTGGACTTTATGATCTAGTAAATACTTTTAGATATATATATTCCCTCAAAATATATAAGATGTTCATCAAAAGACACAAACAAGAATTTTTTGTGCCTTATAATTCATAATGACTCTAAACTTGAAACAACCCAAATTTCTGTCTACAGTAAAATATATAAATCAACTGTGGTGTATTCATTTAATGAAATACCATACAGCAGTAAGAAGAATAATTAAACTATATGCAAGGATGTGATGAGTCTTAAAAGCAAAATCTTAAAAAAAATGAAACACATAAACTATATGATTTCGCTTATATAAAGTTTAAAATGAGGTAAAACCAATCTAAGGTGTGAAAAGTCTGGATAGTGTTTATCCTTGAATGTACAATGAGTGAAAGGAAACATGAGGGATGTATTTATTCCTGATAACGATCCATTTTGTGTTCCAGGTGCTATTTATATTAGTTTGTTCATTTTGTAGAAATTCATCAATCTATATGAGTTTTGCATTTTTCTATATGAACTTTGTACTTAATTTAAAAAAATATTTAAAAAAATGTCTCTTACTAAACATCACACCGTTGTCTCCATACCAGGGTCCATGATTTGTCCTCACATGTCTAGGATCTAGTATAGTGTCTCGTACCTAGAAGGTGTACAATAAATACTTGTTTAATTTAAAATAAAAGCATTGCTGATTGCTCAGTCAGTATCATTCCATAAATCAGGTCAGTTCAAAAGAGTAATTCTTCAATCTGTGATGAATAAATGGGTCAAGCCACTGCATAACTTTGCAGAGTTGGAAATTGTTTCAAATTCTCCATTCTCAGCAATTCTGAATCAAAGGAGTCTTCAGTCAGTCTTCAGGTAGATAAGTAGACCAAAGTCTAGCTCTAATCTATTAAGTAAGCTCAAGACACACACAGCTTACACACGGTGAAAAGTGACTCACCAGTTACTATTTGATGGTTAACAGAATTTTCCCTCAGAGTAAAACAATAATTTTATGAAGACATACTGTGTGATAGGAAGCAAGTTAAGCCATAAAGAAATTAAAGACCGCCTGATTGTTCCAGGAAACATTTATCAGCAATTATGTTAAGTGTATTTCATAGTAAGTACGTAAGTATTATTAGTTATTGGAATTTTTCTTACCAATAGTTAATAGTGGGCTATTGATCACTATTAATAGTATTTCATTTTTAATTAAAATTAATTAATGACTAATTGACCATTAATAACTAATAAAGATAGTTATTTTTATGATGAATATGATTTTTTTCAGACAACAATAAAGGTTTTCCAAATATATTCCATAAGGAAGAAAATTTATGTATTGCACATATCAAAGATTATATAATTTTCTAGTATAAAATTATCAGTTTTGATAGAGTTTGATACAAAAGAATCAGTACAAAATCATCATTAAATGTATTTTGCATTACAGAGCTAGGATAGTATTAATTATTTGTGTGTTTCACATATCAGTTATTTCCCAGTGAGAGGTCACTCAGTTGGTTATAAAAAAGCTAATCATAACTAGGTACTCCCAATAAGTGTCTTAGAGTAAATAGAAGCCCAGGTGACCTTGGTCATAATAGTATTGACCCCTATGAAACTGGCTTTCAGGCCAGAGTTGATGTTAACTCTAGTTGTGGGAACCCATCCAAGCTAGCAGGATATTAGGGGACAAATCAGGGCCCATAAAACTCTATAATCTTACTCTTAATGGCCATGATTAGAGGTATGGAACAGGGTGACATTTTCTATTTCTGAGGAATTGGGGCTGGTGGACTCTTCCAATTTGAGACTCTAATTTCCAGAATTTCTATAGACAAAGCCATGGTCAATTGACTACAATATCCATGTAACCAGTGTACATCATTGGCAGAGGGCACTTCCCACTTAATACCTCTCTTGGAGGTCATGCCATTTAAGAAACCTGCTCCATCCAGGTGGAAGAAAGAAGAATATATCAAGAAAATAATGTTGTCCAACATTCAGTCATCTATAATGCAAATAAGTGAGTGCTCAGAACCTCAGAGATTAGACATTTAATACAAACTCAAGAAATCCCACAAGATAAGTGCACTGACTACTTTTAAATGTGAAAATTGGTCATCCACTGAGCACCTTGGAAGCAAAACTATGGACCAGATTCTTAAGGGCCTGTGTGTGGGGATTAGGAAGATGTGATCTTAAATTTTAGTCTTTCCACTTACTATCCATATAGACTTGGGTTATTTGCTTAACTTTTCTTAGTCTTAATTTCTTCGTGTGTTAATGGAATTACTAAGAGTTATATCATTTATTCATATTTTCATTTTTATAATGAGCATAAGTTTATTGAAGACCTATTATATGCCTAGTGTTTTCCTGGGTAGTGGCTATTATTAGGGTTAATACTTAGTCTAATACTTAATGTAATGTTTGGCATATACTCGTTATTCAACGAATAGTAGCAGTGACTTATTGTTTTTCTTTTTCTTCCTATTATTATTTCCAAGGCTGAAACATGAGAAGTCCATGAAGGCTTCTTCATCTTGGTAAACCCTTTGACCTGAGAAAATTTATCTCACTAAAACTTGGCCTGGGCAATAACTTGCTGACTTTATCTCCAGATGGATCTGTCAATAGATAATAGTGGATTCCTTATCAGAGAGGCAGATTTCATCTTATACCTGGGCCTCCTCATGTCCCATCACTACTACTTTGCTTATGACAGAGTCCATGTCCACAGGTTGCCCTAACACTTAGTTTCTTTTCATAGACTTGAACTTGCATTCCAGTGTTAGAAGGCAATGTTCTAGACTCACTAAGAATAACACGTCCAATTCTGCCAATTATTTGCTTAGGACATGGCTTGCAACAACCTTGTTATTTGCCCGAACTAGAATACCCCAATTCACAACAGTAACTTAAGCTACCTTACCTGAGCTTCCAGCACCACTGTTATATAACTGTAAGGATTAAATTTTGTTTTAGTAACAGAATGCTCTAACAATAATGGCTAGACAATAATGACATTTAATTACTGTAAGTAACTAGAGGTCTGGTGTACAAGATGGTTGCAACAGCTCAGTGATGTTACAATGATCCAGGTTATTTCTGTCTTTCTACTCTTTCTGACTGAGTGGATCAGTATCACAGTGGTCCACCCATGGTCACAGTGGAAGCCAGAGCTCTAAGCATCATAATTTCCTGTAGCAGCATCCTAGGTAGAAAACAAAAGAGTGAAGGTAAAAATGGAAAAAAAGAATGTATTCTTCATTACATCAATTATCCTGTATATCCAGGCAACTTTCTTTGTAGGTTAAATGATTATACTTGGGTTTTACACATACCCCTGCACATATCTTGAGGGAAAAGAGAATAGAAATACTAAACATGATTTATCCATGGGGCTGATTACATCATCACACACACACTAGACTGGAATTTTCTTAGCCAGGAGGAAAGGGATAATGCTTTCTGCATAGTGATTGAGTGCCTGCCAGATGCTCGTGGTTAGTCATTGCCTGGGCAAAATGTGTGCGGTGTAATGAGGCTGCCAGTACACCCTTCTAGGCATCATGCAGCATAAAGAGTGTCCTAAAAAGCACTGGTATTTTTTCCTTTTTCCGGACCTAAAAACACTAGCCCATGCTAGGACCAGAGGACTGTTATTGTAACTTTTTCACATTGTGAAGCTCCAGGAGCTCCTTTTTGCCTTTAGTCTCTTCTTTTCTGTAGCTGCTGTCCTTTGTGCATTATAACCTCTCTTTTAGACACTCATGGTTTCCACTAAAACCCTGCCTTTTAATCGTGGAGGCCTGTAATCAATCTGATGCCCCAAGGTCTCAAAAGAAAGGAGCTAAATTTTGGCAGCCTCAGGTATGTATTGGTGTGGAAATCACGGTATATAATACTTATCCCCTTCCAGCTATTTGCATTATTTCCCTGTGGGTGAAAATCTATTTCCTCTGGCACCAAAGAGACAACCTTTTCCCACATCATCCCCAGCCTGGCTTCTGGTCCCCTGTGCGCCTCTCTGAACTTCTAAACTTAAGTAGCTAGACAAAGAATTGTAACTGATTGAGTCACTCTGTACCAAGTCAGAATTGGGTTTTTATGCCAAGCCTTGAAAGACGGATACATTCTAAGTTTGACTTGCCAGGGGCAATCGAAATTGATTGTAGCCAGCGGTCAATAACTGAGGAAAAAAAACCACAAAGACTAAGTAGTTGTAGTATTGAGGAATGCTGAAATGGTGATCACTCACAGACTTTTCAGCTCTGCTGAGAGTAGCAAAATCAGCAGAGTTTTTTGTTTTAAAATAAAGGGATCTGCATACTTATATCTTGCCAGCTATTTTTCAGCTTTCGTTCTTATTTTACAAACTATGGAACAGTGGAAACTGCTTTACTGTTGCTCTAAGAACGCAAGCATTTCATAAACATGATACGTAATCCATATAACTTCTAAAATTGCAAGACATTTACTTCACCATGTATCTTTCCCAGAACTCCAATAGCTACACTAATTATTTTATCTCCTTTAAGTTATTCACCATGGTCATTTGTTCATTGTTGTATCTGCATTTTATTTTATTATTTTTTAAAAGATTTTATTTATTTATTTATTTGTCAGAGAGAGACACAAATAGGGAGAGGGAACACAAATAGGGTAACTGGGGGAAGGAGAAACAGGCTCCCCACAGAGCAAGGAGCCCCATGCGAGGCTCGATCCCAGGACCCTGGTATCATGACTCAAGCCAAAGGCCGACAGATGCCCAACAACTGAGCCACCCAGGAGCCCCTGTATTTGTATTTTAAAGTAGCCCAAATAATTGTCAGGACTTAACTTGATTTTTAAGGATGTGATCCTTTCATAGGATATGAATCAGTAAATATTAGTTATATAAAAAGATAGTATGAGTGGTCCAAATATAAAGTTTAGTTTTGTTACCAGCCTACTCCTCTAGAATAGCTAACTTCTCTTGAAAGCTATGTTACTGACCCCTTCAGCCAGTCAGAGAAGTTTCACCCCTAATTCTGAAGTTTCATCCATATGTTTCCCTATATCTTCCCTCAATTAAATATTAAATTTCCTCAGCCTACTGAACCACAATCAAAAGAATAATAACAAAAACCTAAATTAAATTTAAAACAAAGCAACATGCATGCACACACTCACTCACAGAGACACTCCCCATATTAGAAATAGACAATGCAAAGAAATTGGGATTTTCTTTATGATCTCATTTCTGCCAGTTCTTATTTGTTTAATAATTATATAATATATCCTAAAATAGCCAAATTTAGTCTGTAGGATCCTATTAAGACTGCATGGTCATTTGCTGATAGTAGTAAATTTAAATAGAAGCCCACACTACAAAAATGTAATAAATAAGAGTGTAGTGAATTCTGTACAATTTGTTATGTTCCTGTCACAGGAATTTCCTACAATTTTTAATGCAGTATGAAATTTACTACTGCCACAGTAGAATTTCTAGGACCTCAAGAGAAAGCAACATATATGCATAGTTAAAGACATTTATTTAATAAAGTAATTTAGAATTTTCATTAGATTCTGGCTTCTGTGGGAGCAAATGTATGCAGTGAGGTCATTCTGTCTAGACAAAGTCTATTTAATTTTCCTACCCCAAATCAAACAAATTACTTATCTATAGATCTCGGCTTACTCTACAATATCCAATATAGTTAGTTGCACCTGGGTGTTTGTACTCCTGCAACAAGACAACATAATTTAGCTTCGTTTATACCTCATTGCCATGATCATCTTCTAGTCCAAAGTTTATCGGAGATTTTACTTCTAATAACATAATCTTTGTTAATCAGTTGATAATTTTTATTTGCCATCTGTGTTAAAATATCTTGTCACTTTTGAATGATAACAGAATTCAAATTTATGTACTTTTAAAATAAGATGGAAGTTTGGTGACCCATAGTTGTAATTATTAATATTAATTCAGTTAATATGTGTTTTGATTTAAGCATCTAAATATCATGGAATAAGAGCAGGATTACAAAAATATCTAAAAAGGGAAGAAGACTATTGATTATAAGAGTCCATATATTACATAGATATTTTATAGATTATCATTTATTTACATCAAACTATATACTAAAATATACTAATCTCTGCTAATATCTGAAACTCTTGATCTTAGCTCTTAGTTCTATGGTAGCCAAGAGTTTTAAATTTTTTCTTTGTGTGGAATGATGAGAGCAAGGCTTTTGTCCACAAATGAAGCTGCTGTCAGGTATTTGTATGCCATAGTGGAAGAATTTTAGTTTTATGAATAAATCCTCCAAAACCCCATTTTAATATGTTCAAAAACAAATTTTTCTCAAGGAAAAAATGTTCCTTCTTTATCCATGAGTATTTGGACCACATATTTATCTTGTCCCAATTCTACTTATTTGTTTTGTTTGCTGTTGTTTTAAGTTCTGTTTGTTGGTGGTATATTCTAGTGTCCCAAAATATAAGGTTGATCCTGCCTAGAATTATTATATGCAGTCATTTATTTTGTCATATTTTCAAGGTGCATCTTTCCAAAGGAGCTCATACTGCTGAGGAATGTTATCAAATTTCAACATTCTTGTGACTTCTGATACACACTGTACTTGATAGGTGTTTTGTTTTTATTTTTGTTTTTGGTCTGTCTCAGCAAAAGCATATGCATATATTTAATTTTGTTGGTTTTGTTTTGTTCTGCTTGGTATTAGATGTAATTTGTAGTTATTAATGAAGTTTAATATCAGGGCTAATACATTTTTGTGGTAGTTTTTCTGGTAGAAGAAGGGAAGGGTAACAAATTGTAGGATCAGACCTAAGCTTTGTCTGAATTTATCTAATTCTAAAAATCTCTATGGGCTTACCAAATATTTGAGAACTACTTTTGAATGACAGTAATATCACTCTCAAGTTTCAATATTATTGCCAAAATGGGTATAAATATATTAGAAACTAAAATATACCCAAAGGCCGACAGATGTCGGCCTTTTTCTTAATTGTGGTAGACTAAATACTTTCCTAATGTTTTTCATAATTAAATCCATTACTTTTTAAATTTTATACTGAAAATTTTAACTTTATAAGGCTAACTTGAAATCTAAAATACTGATTATAACATTACTATTTTAGGTTGTGAGATTATCATTGAATTGGATTTAATATATTTAAAAGTTTATAGAGTATGCTCTTAAGTAATCCTTTGCTAAGTAACATTTTTTGTGTCCATAAAATTAAATCTCCAATTTTTAAATAACAATGTATTTGATAACTGAGTCCTAGCCCTTTGTTTCCTAAGCAGTATAGCAGTGGTAGGACACAGACAATAGTAAAATACATAGACTCAGAAGCGGTTTTGTTCACTTATTTATTCCAAAAGAGGGCAGCAGAAGTCTATTTTATATCAGTTCTTTGCTGTGTGCTGTTATCTTCTGCTCAGTGGTCATTTCTGAGTAACCCATTTTTATTTTAAAGTCAGATATTGATTCCTCCTATGCAAAGTATGAAATGAAAATAAATATCCAGCAAATAAAAGCAAGTTTATTGCGAAAAACATTTAGAAGAAAATAAAAAACATGACCTCACCTAAAGAAGGTAATTTAAGATGTCAAAAGGAGGGAAGTCTCTTTAATGCCATGGTTTTCTTTGTCTCATTCTTGTCAAATTCAATTAAAAACGGAGTCAAACCATTTTCTCTCTCATTTATTCTATGTCCCCATTATTATAATACATAATTTTTGAAAAAAATTCATCAGATGCACATAAAGCATCAAGAGTCTATTAAAAAATGTGGGTTTCGGAGGGTGGGGAGGGGTAAAGGGAGAGAGAGAATCTTAAGCAGGATCCATGCCCCATGTGGAGCTGATGAGGGCCCATATCAGGACCCTGAGATCATGACCTGAGCTGAAACCTAACCCAACTCTTGTTGGGCACTTAACTGATTGAGCCACTCAGGTGCCCCATAAAATATGAATTTTTAAGAGTGAATATATGAACATAATTTTTAACAAAATTTTGGCACTAAAAAATGAAGAATACCTTTTGGCTGAGAAATTAGACATGATTTAGGCAAACTTTGTTTGGGGGTGTTTAACCACCTATGGTCTAATAATGATCATTTGAAGTGTGCCTTTTCATCATTTCTCCTTAAAGAAAAATTCAGTCATAAACTGAGACCAACCAAGGAAGCAGCTGACTGCTGTTCTTTTCCCTTATTCCTTCTTTATACAGTTTCTTAGACTCAAATTTCTATTCTTTAGCCATTTGAAAAAAATGGTCCTTTCATTTTACTATAGAATGGTTAATTTTAAAAATATCAAGCATACATTTAGATAGTTTAAAAATCTTGGGATTGAAACTAATGAGAAGCAGGAGGAGAGCAGCAGAATGTCTGAAAATGTCAATTATCCTTGACTTTCTGAGAAGCAACGTGAATTTTACCGTCAATGACTACCATCTTCAGGAGGAACAGAAGGAAATAAAGATGTAAGAGGGAGAGTACTGTGCTGAAGTTTACTCTCTTCCTAATAATTGTAATCTGTGCGGTTTTCCTTTTTAATGTTAACGAAGTGACACATTTCTCACATGTTAATTTCTCTTATTGTTGATTTAATTTTTTATTTGGTACTTTCACACATTTTTACAGCCATCTTTCATTAATAACTATGTCTTTAGCCAAAACTAATTAGTAATATTTGGTAATGAAAAAGGCAATGTATAAACCAAATACCTTATGCAATAAGTATTATGTGGAATGTGATGGCATAATATCTGGCACACTGTAAACACTGATTACTGATTATTGTTGGTTTTGTTCTTGATTTTTTTCTTGTTATTATTTCTTTATAACTATCATCTCTTTCTCCAGCACAGAAATCCACTTTTATAAGTCATCTGCAGAGCATTTCTTGACAATCATATGTCACATCAGTAATAGAGAATGGGATAGGGTTACTGTGAATTAGCACAAGTTTTTGCAGCCTGAAGCATAGATTGCTAGAGACAATGTTTATTGAACACGTATTTTATGACAGGCATTATGCTAAGTATTTTATGTAAATTTTCCCACTTAATCCACACACACAGAAGAAAACTGAGGTTCAATAGTAGAGCTGCTCCTTGTTATGGCAGAAAAGCACTGATCTCCAAAACTTTTAAGTCAGAGGAATTAGTTCAGTGCAAGATAAGAGTTGAATGTTTACTCCAGCCTCCTCTTTCTAGAGCCATTCACCTTGCCTAGTTCCCTCATTCCATTTTCTTCTTTTAGGAAAGGATCATCCTTTAGTCCTTTGTTCTATAAATTTATAGCATAGATTTAAGCTACTATGTTATTTTTCCCATACTCTGCATTTTAAAACTTAGTATAGTGGATTTGAATGCCTCACCATCCATAAAGAGGGTTTCTTTCTTTCTTCCTTTCTTTCTTTCTTTTTTTCTTTCAGATTTCATTTATTTATTTGAGAGGGGGAGATAGAGTACACGCAAATGTGCACACAAGTGGAGAGAGGGGCAGAGGGGAAGAAGAAAGCAGACTCCCCACTGAGCAGGGAGCCTGGTATGGGGCCTGATGCCAGGACCCTGAGATCATGACTTGAGCCAAAGGTAGAGATTTAACTGACTGAGCCACCCAGGTGTCCCAATAAAGGAGGTTTCTGATATCAATCAATAGATGGGAGATACTGGGCAGTTTTGGGATCGTGGTGGTAGCAGCAAGGTGTCTTTTCAGGAATTTCAAATCACAACATATGTATAATTGTTTCTCCTGTAATAGATAATTACGGTCCTGCATAACCAGTCTAGCTGCATAGTCTACAGTACTTCTGTTAAATGGATGAGAGATACATGCCAGAAATTTTATACATGTTAACTAATTTAGTCCACAGAGCAATCCTATGAGGAAATACTGTTCTTATTTCTGTTTTACAGTTGGGAAAACTAAAGCAGAGAGGAGTTAGGTGGCTTGAGCAAGGATAGTAGGGGAATATTATGAAACTTGGCACTCTGGCTCTAGGGTCTAATGCTCTTTACTACTACTGCTACTACTACTACTACTACTACTACTCCTCTGGCTCTAGGGTCTAATGCTCTTTACTACTACTACTACTACTACTGCTGCTGCTACTGCTTATCCATCTTCTTGTATACCTTTAAATCTTTCTCTCTATTTCTTTTTTCCAAAGTTTCATCCATCCTTGGTACTCTTCAAGTCTTTCTTGCTGCTCTTCCTATAAAGGATATTTTTAATTGTTGGTCACGGCTATTTGTTAGACTTTCTGTGCTAACTTCTACAGTATTTTCAAGTGCTTACTAACATATCCAAATGGATTTCCCAAACCTTTTCAACCCCAACAAGTCCCAAACTTAAATTATCTCCCCTGCCAAACCATTTCTTCCCTCATGTTACCTGCTTAAAAGCCTCATCATCCATGAACCTATGAGACTATCAAAATTTATCATTATCTGTGGCTCTTAATTATTCCTAACCCGCTGTTTTAATTATTCCTAACCCATCTGTTTAATCACCAAATCTACCCTCTATATGTCTTTTCTTAAAATTCCAGCTTTATTGAAGTGTAATTGACCCTTAAAGGCCTTATGTCCATTTCTTTTCTTCCTTACTGAAAACTTTGTTGAAATCTTCATCTTGTGCTACCTAGGCTACTGCATCACCCCTTTGAGGGCTATCACTTGTCTTTCTTCTACTGATTGTTTTCTATAGTTCTGCCACTATGGTTATCCTGAAAAAAATGATCTTATAGCTTACCTCCTTTACAGTAAGACATCAGGATCATTCCCTTGTTTACAGGATAAACTTCGTCCTTTTCTGGCACCTAAGACTTTACACAGAAGTGATGAGTTCCTTTGTCAGTATCATCTCCTGCCTCTTCTCCCATGTGTCCTTGCTCCAGCCTCAATACATTTCTCTCACTTATACCATTGCTCTTTCACATCTCTGGGCCCCTGCTAATGCCCTTTTCCTCTTGGAAAATGATTTAGCTTTTTAGCTCTGTTGAAATGTCATGGCTTCCTTCCCGAACTTCTTCAGGCAGAATTAGTGCAATTTCATGACATGGAAAATTTTCTTTTAATGATCTAATTTTTATTTTAAGAAATTTGATGTAAACAAAAATATTCTTAACACATAAGAAATTAAAGGCATAATAATAAATTGAACTGTAAGACCACTAAACAATTTATAAACTAGATTATGACAGTTCCATTGAAGTTACCTAGATGTACTTCTCCTGTGCTCCTGCCTGCCTCCCATTAAATAAAATCACTATGCTGAACTTAGGGTTTATATTTCTTTTGCATTTTACAGTAATGTAACCAGATGTGTTTATATTTTTAGAAAAGTAATGCATATATATCTTGTTTTTGAACTTTATTAAAATGATATGCTATATGCAATTTGTTTTGCTCACTCAATGTAATATTCCTAATATTCTTTCATGGTATTGCCCATGGGCTGAGGGTAATTTATTTTCACAGTTGCATTCCATTGTGAGACAATTTTACATTTATTTATGTATTTTCTTAAAAGATTAATGCTTGGGTCCTCAATTTTTAAATATTATGTTGCTGTGAGCATTCTTGAGAATTGCGTGAATGTGCAAGAACTTTTTGGGCATATACTTAGGGTTGGAATTACTGGATGATAGAATAGATGCCTGTTCACTTTAGAAAAAAAAAACAAGTTGTTTCCAAAACGTTTGTATCAGTTTGCACTCCCATCAACAGTGGACATTGCCTCTTCTATAGAATTTACATGCAAGCATTTTCCAATGGACAGTGAACCCTCAAAGTCAGGGACAATATTTTACTCCCCCATTATCAAATACCTAGTTCAGAGCTTAGTATACAGTAAGTGATTAAATAATGCAATAGTTTAAATACCAATTAAGACAAACATCAAGAAAATAGAGATGGATAGTCAAGGCCACTGAGGAAATTATTTCAACTTACGGAATGACTTCAGTTTAGCCCCAGCTGTCCTTTCTTTTCTTCCCCCGTGAAATAGTGCCAAAACCATTGGGCCAGAACTAAAAATTGTATTTGTCTTTTTAGCAAGGCTTTTTTGTTTTGTTTTGTTTTGAGATTTTATTTATTTATTTGAGAGAGAGAGCACACAAGCAGATGGAGTGAGAAGCATACTCCCCATTGATCAGGGAGCCTGACATCGGGCTTGATCCCAGGACCATGGGACCATGACCTGAGCTGAAGATAGACATTTAACATACTGAGCCACCCAGGCACCCCAGGATGCCTGGGGTTTTTTAATTTAAAATTATTAAAATTATAAAAATAAAAATTTTTAATATTTACTAATTTACATGGAAAAATTCCTCAGTATTTTGAATATTTTATTCTATTTGTTGATATACTGTCCTGATTCTAGGAACTTTTCATCTTTGTATTGTCTTTCAAAAACAAAAGTATCCTGTTAAGTTTGTGGAAACCTTTTATGTAGAAGTATGCTTTTTAAATTATTGTTTTACTCTGTTTACTGATCATTTTGGTAAAGAATATAATGAAGGTTAAGAAAAGAAAGTTCTCAGCATTTATAGAGATGTGCTTTCCATAAGCGCACTTATGTAATAATATTAATATAATAATTTATGTAAACTCCCAGTGAGTTAAAAGATCTAATGAGATCTCTCATTAGATCCATTTAGCTGATGAGAAAGTGGAGGCATGAGTAAGTAATATGATTTCTTCATGGTGTGGCTTTTCTGATTTTGGTCTGGTACTCTATTAATATCAGTCACCTAAGAAGATTTTTTTTTGCCTTTCTCTAGATGAACATTTTACTGAGTATCCCATGACCATCCCATTATTTCCCATATATATAATTACATGATTTTTTTGACCTGTTAACTTTCAGCTGTTTTTGTTTATTCAAAAAGTGTTCGTATTGCCTTTTTGTATGTGTGTTGGAGTCCCTTTTTTCTCAAAGTATTTTAAATTCTTAGACATTAATAGATATTTCATTTTCTGCCTATGTATTTTATTTATATAGTGTATATCACCATATATAGTATGTTTCCTCTCCCAAAATGCAGATTTAGCGAGAAACAGAAATGAAAGATTCTCCATTAGGTGGGAATAGACTTTAAATCCAGGTTTCTGAAGAAACTAAACCTTTTAGTCATATACGGAGACAGTGCTCCTGGAGAATACCCAGAATTCTAAATGGGAAAGAAAAGAGGTCAATTTATCTCACCAAATATCACTGTGTCTTGTAAGATTTTATTTCTTAAGAGACTGAACTCTTTTCATTTTCACTTGAAATTTCTCCAAAATAATATTTGAATGCATGTAAATATCAGTTTTTACTAAGGCTAATTGTGAACTTGAATACTCCTCATATAGGGAATTTTTGATGTTAGCAGAGGTGTTTTGTCAGCAGTTTTTGTGCTATTTAAAAGATCAGTATCTAATGGGATTAAATGGGATAATCAAATAACAAACTGAAATCTGGATACATGGTTTGATGCCTGTGGAGTACTTCCTTGATGAATATAAATGAAAAGTGTCTCGTGGTTAGGGGTAGAAGTCACCATGTCACTATGCTTGGTATTTCTGCTAAGTCAGCACCTTGGCATGAAATTGAGACTCAGATCCAGGCAGGGTGGGGAGGGGATGATAGGAGAAGAAATCTGACAGGTTTTCATGCTAGTGGAATGGAAAATGTCATGTGCTATTTTGAACAATAGTGGATTTGGAAATATTGGAGAAAACCAACCGATGCAGACAGTCATGGCTAAAATCAGTTTTTAGGTTTTTAAGTCTGTATCCTGAGCCAGTTCTTTGACAAATAATTTACATAGCCCCTTGCTTCATTTTCCTTTCAGAGCATGCTTACTTTTTCTTCAAATGGAACAAGAATAAGTGCTTACTATCTTTACAGTTTCATGCTCTGTTTTGCCACAACTGTTCTTTGTTAGTGTTTATGTTTCTCTAAAAATGGTCATTTGGGTGTTCACAATTTCTTCTTTTCAATAAAAATATAATTTAGCTTTGAAACAATTTAAAATATGGGAAGAAAAAGCTTACTTATCATAGCGTCATCATATATATATAATCATATTTTTGTATATATGTCTGTGTATATATGTGTAATATATATACATTTGTATAATAGTTGTAGTCAGAATGAATTTATCAGTGTATTGTTCACTAAACTCTATTTCAAGCTTATTTTTTCATATCTTAATTTTAATGAAGTCCAAAATATTCCATCTAATATATTTAATAATTTCATCATTACTTTATTACCAAATATTTGGTTTTCTTCTCTCCTGATACTTCTTGTTATTTAACCTCATAGCATCTAAAAAATGATTTTTCATTGGTTTTATCTTGAGACTTGTTTTAGAATATGGTGACGAAAACAAAGATTTTCTTACAAGTCTTCCACATCTTTGTGAAATACTTTCATATCCCTTAAACTCTCTTTCTCATCATCATCTGAAGGATTACTAACCCCAAGAAAAGGCATATGGTAAATCATTGATGTTTTAAGTAGATTAATATGAAGTATAAACTTTATAGAAAAGTGTAAGTAATGGTTTTCTAATGAAATTTTCGTATTGTACTATTAAGTTGATGAAATTATTTAAGATCAGATAACTTTCCAATGCCCAGAAAAATATTCCTAGACAGGCAACCTCACCCTTCTTTCTTTAAGCCTGGTCAGTGTTTTTATAGGATGCATAAAACTGAACTTTAAAAATGAGCTGAAACCAATCAATGATGGTTTGACTCTTATAAGTTTTTCAAAATCTCTATTGCACATTTTTAATGTATCACAACTATATTCTGTTTCATCTTTATGTAACATGTAAGTTATGCACGGGAAATATGATGTGGAAGATTATCTTTCTAGGATAAGAAAACTATGTATAATAAATAAAGCTTGATGTTGCATTTACTTTTTATTCTTTACTGGGCACTCATAGATATTTTATTGAGAACCAACTTATAATGTACAAAATTTGCTGCAGGAATATAAATAGGCTTGACCAGTCCATATATATTTTTACTAATCCCAATGTTGAGTCATGATACATTTTCATACATATTGTTTTTTGAAGTGGATACTTCTTTTTTTTTTAAGACTTATTTATTTATTATAGGGAGCATGGAAATGGGGGAAGGGACAGAGGGAGAGAATCTTTCAAGCAGAGTCCCCACTGAGTGGGGAGCCAGATTCAGGGTTCAATCTCACAACCCATGAGATCATACCCTGAGCCCAAACCAAGAGTTGGTTGCTTAATCAACTGAGCCACCAGGCACCTCTTGCAATAGATCCTTCTTAGGTAAAAAGAAAACAAATTGAATCTCTTTTTAGTATAACATAGTGTTCTATCTAATTAATCTTTACCTAATTTATCTGATTAATGTCTACTTTCAAAGCAAGTAGTTGATTATCTTTTAATTATTTCTTTATCAAAGTATTATTAATTTCTAAATGTTCACAATTTTCACTGGCCATTTTTGTTGGCTCTATTTTTTGAAATTATTTATTATGATTTTATTATGTATATAAATATTTCTAGTAGTTCTCTTTGAAGAAGAAGTTTTACAAAATGAATACATTTGACTTAGTATATTTGAGTTAAAGTGGTTATACAGCTAAAGAGATTTGGCAGAATTAGTAACATTTAATTGAGGGCTCCATATCCTCTTTCTGTCTCTATCTCTCTGTGTCCTTTTCTCTCTCCCACTCTCTCTCTATTTGTATATCATCTTTTCACATTTTTTGGCTGATGAAAAAGTGAGGTCAGTTACATTACAAACTGAGTGTCAGGAGTGTGAGGTTAGAAAACGAACAGGAGGAGCAAGCCAAGGTTATACTTCAGGCCTGTATTTTTAGATCAATCTTTATTAGTAATTAAGATTGATAATTTAATCTAACATACATTTTACAAACCCTGTCATCCATGATATGGCCACAGTATCAATGTAAAATTCAATAACTATTATGGAGAGCACATGTGAATTTAGATCTTTTTTTCTTATATTGTTTTTTTTTAAAGATTTTATTTATTTATTTGATGGAGAAAGATCACAAGTAGACAGAGAGGCAGGCAGAGAGAGGGGGGAAGCAGGCTTCCCGCTGAGCAGAGAGCCCCATGCGGGGCTAGATCCCAGGACCCTGAGATCATGTCCTGAGCCAAAGGCAGGCGCTTTAACCCACTGAGCCACCCAGGCACCCCTTTCTTATATTGTTTATACACATAAAAGCTGATTGGTGCTAAAAGATTAGAACAAAGAAAGAAAGAGGGAACAGAATGGGCTTGAGGGGTTAAATATTGTTGCATATTCTTTCTCACTACAGCCACTGATAGGTGAGTCCTAAATATTGTCTCTCTTGAACCTGAGCTCTGCCCATAACAACTTTGGTGATTAAGTATGGTAGGAATGATGTTGTATCAGTTCTGATAGTAGAATTTAGAAAGACAGCTTCGATTTTCAGCCTCTTAAAGCCTAGCTGCCATGCTGTGAGGTAGCTCAAAGCACAACAAGGAGGGGATGCTATATGAAGGATAAGTGAAGCCTCTTGAGCTGAGTCCTAGCTGAGTCCTAGCTGAGCTTCCAGCCTACAGACAAAATCAGCTTTCCAGACATGTGAGTGAGCCATCTCAGTAGTGCATCCTCCAGCCCCATTTGAATGGCCTCAGCTGATGGCTCATGCAGCAGAGATGAGCTATCTTTTTCAAGCTCTGATCACTTTGCAAAATTATGAACAAATAAACGATCATGTCATTTCAGCCACTAAGGTTTTGGGTGCCTTGTTATACAACATTAGATAATTGAAACCATGGGAGATGATTCTATAGAGGGAGGTCATGTAATGCAAGCCTTTTAAAGCCATGTTAGGAACTTGTTTTAATCCTAACTGTAAAGGCAAGTCCTGACAATGTCAGAAGATCTGATTTGCATTTTCAAAAGGTTGTGACTGTACTGTGATGAATATATTGGAAATGTCATGGTGATCTGTGGAGTTCAGTTCTGACACTATTTGAGTTGTCTAGGTGAGAAATTCTATAAGTGAGTGCAGATAGTAGAGATGGGTAGAACAAAGTATATGGATTTGGTAGCTATATCAGTGATGATCTTGAAGGGATTGCTGACAATACAACTTTGGTAATGTTGATAATGCAGTGATACCTTGTTGCTATTTAGTCATTGTGTACTCTTTGGTTTGGTCCGAGTTTCCCTATTGTTTATCTGAGATGATGTTGATGTTGACTGTTGGTGGAGAGGTTGGGTGGATCAGAGGGGATTCTCATATCCTCTAACAAAATTTGAGCCAATGTAGAGTCCATTGTATCACAGTCCAAATCTGACCTTCCTTAGGAGAGTAAAAGGAAAAGGAAGGAGAAAACATGGGATATTCCTACAGAGAGAAACCATTACGCATTATGGTCCCGGACACTTCTTGGTTGGTTTAGTAAATGATGCCTGTAATCAAAGCTCATATGAGTATATAGGTTACATGTTTTAGCTGTTAGATAAGGAGTTTCCCCAGCAATCTGAGTTTGTGAGTGAAATAATGATGAAAGTGAAGCAAATTCTGAATAAGCCCAGAAATAATATGTAATTATCAACTGTTACTCCAGATGTTTATTGGAATTATTAGGTCATTTATTTGAGATATGCATGTACTCATTCAGCAAATGTTTATTGAGTTTGCTACTATGTGCAAGGAAGCATGTTTGTCAGTTTGTGTATTTGTTATGGGGAGGGGATCCTGAATAAAATGATTCTTCATGACCATGAATTTATAATCTGGTGAAGGAGATACAGTATTTGATTTTAAAAATTTAAATAGCATTAGTATATAATCACGATATATAAAAAGTTTAGTTTAAATAAAATTCTAACACTTACCTTGGATTTATCTAGAGTCTGAATTTTCTCTTCAAAATGGTTTTAAGCATTATTTTTAGTAAACAATGTTATATTTTAAAATTTTTACTAGGTCATTTTCTTTGTTATTTTGGAATAAGTGCTGAAAAATGCTATTTTCTCTGAACCTTGTTAATCTCTTGCTTAATGGAAAGAGCCATGGGCCAGAACACCTGGATTCTAGATCACTTGCCTTTGTCACTAATTGATTTTGAGACATTAGGCAAATTATAATCTCCCTATGCCTCTGTTTTTTTATTTCTCTAATCTTATAAATACCTAGCTTAGTTATCATTCAAGATTATACAGTAGATTAAAAGAGATGGCAATAAGTGTGTTCTTGCAAAGATAAAAGCTCTAACAATTATTTTAAAAAATAAATTTATTTTTTAATGTATCATATATGAAGTGTCTTATATATAACATGTATGTACATATGTGTATTTTCTCAGGAAACAGTGAGTAGGACCATGTATGAGTTATTTTTTTAGTTATATAAATAATGAAATAGTGATTTGCTAAACAACCTCCCTTTTCATTTGGGTTAAAGTTTAGAAAAGAATAAAAGAATTATGATTGAAATACATTGAATAGATTGAGTTTCAGAAGGCTAGAAAAGCTTTGTGCCTCTGTGCATTTTTATTAATGCTGTTGGTGAGGACAGAATTAATCTTTTTTGTCCCAATGCTTCATTTACATAAAAGTGCAAGAAGAATTTCCGGCTGTTAGATTAACGTGGTACAGTTAAAATACTGAAAAAATTAAGGATCTTGCTGCCTAGCCTAAGAAATGGTAAGCCAAAAGCCAGTCACCAAAGAATCTGCACTTTGAACATGGGTGAAGTAGAATTAACTGTTGCAAAAAAGACAGAAACCTTTTCTAAAACTCCTCTATGAAATTTTCTGGCTGAGCTACACTTTGGACTAGCTGAGGTAATGCTATTTTTCCTCTTTTCTTTTTAGCATACAAGACAAGTGTTTCTAGTGTGGTTAGTTGGCTAGCTCCTTGGCAGTATTTGGGAATTTCTAGATACCCTGTTGGAGCGTTTATCTTGTGGATTATGATTAAACAGTAGAACAATAATTATCTTTTCATTTTACTTTACTACTAATAGTCATGAAGAACATTTTATTAGATATAATGGATTTCTTAGAAAAGTTGAGCTCTTGCTATTCTTTTCCATATATATTTCCCCCCAGGTATTTTAATAAAAACTTAAAAATATGGTTGCCTAATTACGATATGATAGGCTAAACAATATATGATACCATTGGTGTTTGTAGCATCCAATACATTTTTGCATGAGCAACATTCATTTTCATTTTACTCAAGACCTAGCAGGCCCACCTGGGCATTCCCCTTTCTGCTAAGAGCAACATAAATTATTACTTTATATCATATACATGTAATACCTAAATATACCATTATAAGATGACAACCATTTCCTTTTCTTCCTGGCAGAAGAGCTGACAAACTTTTTCAAGTGTGAGTTCCATGGTTTTGCTAAAGTTCTTACCAAGTGAAGCTGGAAGCTTTTGCTACTTTGTCTTAAGTTTTCATGTGACAACTGAAAGAGGTTATTTCTGGAGAAAAAAATGACCACAGCTAAATAAGAGGCATGCACCTGTCAAGACTGGGGACATGGAGTTTTGTGTTTTCCTGCAACATTTGATGACATAATTAGTACCTGGGGTAGAAAAAGGAATAATCTTCTTTGCAGACTTTAAGTTGGTTGAGAAACAGCGTGATATATTAATATCTGAGAAAAAAAATACTTTCCTACTTCCAGTCAGGGTTAAAACAATCATGTTTGCTGCCCAGAAACTACGCTGAAATAGTTGGACAATTTCTGATGACAGAGAAACTATTAGTTAGAAATATTTGCAAGGCACTTGAGCATTTTAATAACATTAGACCAAATATTTATTTCAGATGAAAAGATAGAAACAAATGGTTATCATTTTGAAATACCTTCTATTGATATATTCTTTTTTTTTAATTATAACAACACAAGTATTAGGTTTTCTTTCTGAAAAGTTATTGTATTTGAAAAGTACTTATCATTTTAGGCCCCATATTATTGTATAACTATTGTATGAAGATATTGTTGTCGATGGGCCATAGAAAAATGTATGCTTTGTTAGTTGTCCTCATTATGATAAGTAGCCCAAATTTGAGAAATGTCTCCTCAAAGTATAACTTTAGCCTGTGACTTCTGAGTTTGATTTTAAATTGGTTGGTCAATATGATAATCAAATGAGTGACCTAGTTTTTTTAGCTGATTGACCTAAACCATTGTAGATAATAGTAATGCAAGTTTTGTGGGTTTTTCTTTTAAGTCACTATTTCAAATGTAAAAGTGGGTCACAGACAGCGAAGTGAATTGTCTAAAAGAATCTGGAAAAAGGCTTATAATTCCTAACCCTGATTTATTCATTTTTGTAGAATCCCAGCTAAAAAATTAGTAATAGGACCCCAATTTGCTTTCAATTTCTTGTTCCAAAATTGGCTTGAATCTTCAATTTCCTTCCACTATTTACTCTGAACAAATTTGCAGTTTACTACTCCTCTTTAAGGTTCTATTTCTACACTATTGTATGAATTGAACAGATCAATTCAAGCAACCTCTTATTAACAATGTATATCCTCATACTAGAATTTCTGGATCTGATGTGTTTTAGACTTAGAGTAGAAATCATTCAGAATGTAAAGAAGTATTTCTCAATCTAATTTTTAAAATTCCCCATCAGAAGTACCTATTCATGCAATTTTGTCTCTAAATTATTGACTTTTTTCTCTACTATAAGACTCACATCATCTAGTCAACTGACATGGGTCACTGAGAAATCAGTATATTAGAACATTTGGCTATTATTGACCTGAAGAAATTTTAAAATAGCATTTAAGAGGTCATTGTCTTCACATCCTATTACTGATTCCAAATGACCATTTCTCTTTATAAATGTTCTTGGGTTTCATTATAGAGAAAGACTTTTACTGATGATAATTTGTTTCCTTTCCTTATCTGATTAAAAAATCAATTCTGGTGCACTGTTTCATGCACATGTATGTGTATACATAGATAAGTTATATGTTTTGCAAAACACATAAAACACATGGAATGGAAGCTTTGTCTCTAGTAGTTGATATTGCCATTTGAGTAATATGCTAACATGTAAATTTTCTATCAACAGAGAGTTAAAAATTCTCAACTAACCAGACAGAAAGAAGACCTAAATATACACAGGCATTTCTCCATTTTTTATAGTAACATGAAATGATAAATCATTAATTGTTAATCTATTTCAACTCTGGTTCTGCTCTCCTTTGTTAAATTTATTTCCACAAGAACACAACATTTCAAGAGATGATAAAACAGTAAGCATTAAATTTATCTGGAGAACTGTGCAAAAATATCCATGCTTGGGCTGTATCCCAGAACAAAGAAGTCAGAATCCCAGGGGATGGGGTCCATGAGTAGGCATGATTAGTTTTTCATAGATCCCTAGTTTGAAAACCGCTGCATTAGGCACTTTTGAGTTTTCCCACGCTTAGATTCAATTATGTTTTCTTATGTAATCAGGTATGTTTCTTCTGTGGCCCACAATACACTGGTGCATGAAGCCAGCTTACTTTTAAACCTGAACTCGACAAGTCCTCTTCAACTGCGCATATACATACTTGATTTTGGCATGAATTTGTCTGCAGACTATAGCGATTTTAAGATTATGAAATTTATCCAGTTCTCATACAAAGAAACACAAAGATAAAAACTTAATAACTGAGGGCTCATAAAGTATATAGTATATATAGTATACATATAGACTATATAGTCTCTATAGACTATAGATATAGTGTACAGTATATAGATAGTATATATACTATCTGATTGATTCCTCAGATAGTATATATACTATCTGACTGATTCCTCCAATTGAAATTTTATTTCACTAAAAAGTTCCTGACTTTTTAGAGTGACCAGCCAGCCTAGGTTGCTTAGGATTTGAGGGGTTTTTAGGGCATGGGCTTTCAGTTCTAAAACCAGGGAAGTCCTGAACAGACTGTGCCAAGTGGTCACTCTACTTCCATTTCCTTAATTTAAATTTACTGATCCCACCTCCTTGTGTAAAGGAATACCGAATTGATGGGGTTCCTATTAATCCATGTAAGTTTCAGATGTCCTGAAACGTGGTAAAAGAAAGTAGTCTTCTATTTGACAAAAGAGCATTTTGAGATTTAACGTTTAGGAAAAGTAGGATAAGTTGAGCTGGATGATGAACGAACTTTTTCCCAGGTTAAATATCTTATGAGGTAAAAAGGGGGAAATGCTATCCTATGCATACCTGAAACCTGACAGCACTATATAGAATTTAAAAATAATCTGACCCTATCTGCCAGTGGGGCTACAGTGGGGGGTACAGAGGCCATCCATATACAAAAAACTCCTTCCCTTCAAGCAGTTTACATTCTGGTTGATAAAGACCATGCACATTAGTGAGGGAATTGGAGGGATCAGTGGACTGTGCTCTTAGTAGGTGTAAATTATTTAAGTTTACTGCTAGATTGCTCTTTATGAACCGTCCCCTCCTACTCCCAAACAAATACAAATTTTTATCTGATTCTGTACTTGATTTTTAAAGTGTCTAGACAGGCTGCTTTGGCAACCATCTGAAATAATTTTGCTGACAAGGACTTTGCTGTTCCCATAACAAGGAAACATTGCCAGGTGACCCGCTGTTATCCTTTGATATTTGTTGCTGTGTTATGTGATCTTTTCCAATGTTTGACAGAAGCTGGTGCAAAAAGAAATTTTTTTGGAGGCATATTTTGGCAAAATAGTGAGGGAGGAAATGGAAAAGAGGTACAGAGTTTCATGTTTTGGATTGTAAACTGTTCAAAGTTCTAAATGAGAGGAATTTCAAATATGACACCTCTCCTTACAGGTATGAGAAATTTGTTATACTATTGAACCTCCTTAAACCTAAAATTGCAATGGTCATTCTGGCTCTTTCATGGGGTGTTTGGGGAGATTAAATGCATCATTCCTTTTGGTATAGTTGTAACTCCTCTGTGCCTTCCTAAAGATTACCAGATCTTTTGTGTGCCTAACCATATAAAATAATTAGGTATTATCCGAAATTTTCTCTGTACCCACAGTATCTGCAAAAATGGGAGGCAAAAAGCCATATTAGTACAATAGCATAAAATAGAACTATGTGGAAAGGACATTGAAGGCACTGTTCAAATCAGAAAACATTTAAGTCTGGAAAACTATGAGGCCATGAGTAGTAGTTAGCTATTTCTAATCAGGAAACCCTTCTCCTTCTTTTTCAAATTGTATCAACAAAATAATTATCAAAATGTTTTTTCTAAATTCCTTTTTTCATATACATGTTTCCATACTTGGAGCTTAAATTTTATTTTTCAGTATCATTATACATAAATTTAGAAGCAGCAGTGTGTGTGTGAATGCAATAGAAGGCAACTTGGTATCTTTTGTAAAGACAGTAAGGGATAGGTATGCCTTAGCAAAGGAAAGACTTGAGTCACTGAGAGGATGTGTGAACTGGCTTCTGTCCAAGGAACAGAAAGGAAGAATCCTGAAGGGGTTAATGGCAGCTAGTGAGGCAGTGCTGGTGTTCTGAGTTGAGATTCTGCTGCTGCTTGCTGGAGCCATACTGCTGGCTGGAGCCATAAGCTCCATAATTCTATTTCTCTTCTGCCTTATCCATAGCACTTGGTACTTACAGCTCCATTCCTTGGATTAGCAGATCAGAATTTGAATTAACAATGCTTCAGTTGTCTTATTTTTAAGATGCCCTACATAAAAACCAATACGAACATTACATTCTAGTTTTCTAGCTATCAGATTTTAGCAGGGTGTTATTTTCGGTAGCAAAGGGCCTCTGACATTGCTGTGAAATTGCCTCCTTTTGTTGCATCAACCTCAGGTCACTGGAGAAGAATAGAGGCTTTGGGTTTGACAAAGATGAGGTGATTTGTGGGCCAGTGCATCGAAAACTGGAACAGGTGTATGTGAGAGAAACGTACTTCAACCCCATGTTCTGCACAGCCACTTCTTTCCTTTAAGGAGCCCAGAATGTTGATCAAGCATGAAAAGCTTTCAATCTGTTTTTGACATAGAAAAAAATAGCTTGTCCTAAAACAAGTGTTTCTCCTAAATGCCCAGTTTCTCCATCTAGAGTGAAGTGGATGGGTAATTGGATTTAAATGAACGTAGGGGTTAGAAAGGATGAGAGAAATTTCATTGTCCTATTTAAAACTCCCAATCATACAGTGTTTGTTTTTGGATTTTTTTCTTTGTTTTTAAGGAATGGAAATGTGTTGCTTTGCTCTTTACAATATATCTTGATCAGAATTTTATTTACTGAGATCTGAACAAAATTGGAGTTTTGGGAAATCCTTGGCTTGTGAAAACTCGAGACTGCATACCAGTCTATTATTAAATGAATATTTGCAACCTCAAATAAATCAAAAAAGCAGGTGGATTATCTCAAGATAGAGACAATTCCTTTTACTTTTATGAACTAATATTGATAAGTGCTCCATCATAAGAACTGAATCTCTGTTAAAGTGTTCTGATTGTCTCCAGGGTCAGTTTCACTCATGTACAGTACAACACGCTGAATAATTATAATCGTTCATCAATAAAGAAATTTCTAGGGGCGCCTGGGTGACTCAGTTGTTAAGCAACTGCCTTCGGCTCAGGTCATGATCCTGGAGTCCCTGGATCGAGTCCCGCATCGGGCTCCCTCCTCAGCGGGGAGTCTGCTTCTCCATCTGACCTCTTCCTCTCTCTCAATTTCTCTCTCTCTCTCTCAAATAAATAAATAAATACAATCTTTAAAAAAAAAAAAAGGAAATTTCTAATTCAATGTGTCCTGTTAGGTGTTTATACAGCTGTGTGATTTCTGTTATTATTTTATTTTTAAAGTCCTTTAAGTCATGACTTTTTATATAATTTTATTCTCAATTTGACTGATTTGTTACTACATTGTTACAACAGAACCAAATACCTGTGTCCTTTCACCATCCTTCAGGAGGACACATTGAAAGGCTATTATCCTGAGCTATCTAGGTAAAAAAAAAATCCTAATTTGGCACTTGATTACATTTCTTCCCTTTCACCCAAATTCAGTATGATGCTGCAGTATGCTGAGAGTCTGTAATATGAATATGGATAGGGGACAGTGTGTTCTTAAGTTTCTGGATCCTGAGTTTCCTGGTGAACAAAAACAATTGTATTAAGTTCTTCAAAGCTCCATGAAACATCTATAAAGAGTAATTTTTTTCAGTATCTAAGAGCAAATTAGAAACAAGGGTGGGGAGGGGCTAGGAAAACAAAACAAAACAAAACACCATATTATTTGGAAAGACTAAAAGACATACAGAAAACTACCACTTAAAATCAACCTCCTTAAAGGTCAATGTTTATATTTCCACAAGATACATATTGGTAAGAGTTTCAAATGGGAAAATTGTGTGACTCCTTTTCTTTGAGCAAAAGCTATATTTCACAAGGTAATGAGTTTTATGCTACCAAGTTTTTTTTTCATTTTTTTCTCCTAGTTTTAAGTACAAAATCAGTCTACAGTGATATGCTTGGAATTATGTGGTTTTTAGAATGACACTATTTTTTCCAGGGGGTCTTCTCACTTTGGGGATAGCTGCAGATGACTTATTTAAGTATGATTTCATTCCTTCTTTTACAAAGTGGCAGTTTAAATTCAGTATGACAGTGTGAGTGATGTGCTTGTTAAATTTGCACTAACATATGCAAATTTAGGGAGGAATTATTTATCAGGGAGTAATATGTTTAAATTTTTTTAATAAAGAGAAGTCTAATAAGCATAAAGGGGAGCTCTACACGAAACTGGTGACAGAGGGGAATCGTTTGCTAAAGGAAATCACCTCATGGAAATTCTAGTGGCACAGAAAATATAATGCATGTAGGACTCCCTTCTTAATTCTGGGTTATTGTTGTGGATAATAAGGGTACAGATATGGCAAGGGCCCCACTGGCTTTCAGTCACATTTTGTATTGTGATTGAAGAGAAAGCATCCTACCCCAACAGGTAGGATCAGTGCCCTTCAGCTCTGCCTGACTGAATCAGATTGAACAAGTCAATCATTGGCCACAGTAAGAGAAGACTTTCTCATAGGACCAATGGTCTCTTGATTTAAGTTAATTAGATTTTATTAGATTAGATTAGTTATTTTCATTCAGGAGGAAGGTTCACCAAATTGATGCTTGTCCATTGCTCAAAATCCTCTTTATTTCTCTTTTTCATAAGACTCAAGTCTACTATCTTGCATCTTTCTTGGTTCTTGAGTAAGAAGACAGTTATTTAAGAAGACTAAGTTACTCCAGCAAAATCATTTTGTCTAAAGTTGATGGTCATAAACTTAGTGTTGCATAGCACCTTATAGTTTGTGAAAGGTTTTAACATACAGTGGTTTATGTTAGAGAGTTAAATATATATATAGTGTCAAATATATAGAATATATCTCTTCTTCCCTCCAGATCATTATGCTGACTTATTTTTACTATGAGATTTAAAATTTAAGTATTTTTTTCTGTCTTATGATGATACTTAGTCATGATTTTGTTAGGTTAAGTGTTTTTATTCCTTCTTCTGTTTAGTTCATGCCAGCAGATATGTCTTTGGTTTTAAATTCCCGCAAAAGAGGAGGTCACAGCCCAGTCTTATTACAATATATGTCTATGACTGAGTATTTTATACACACTGTTTTGTGCTGACTTTGAACCCACACAGAGAACTGTGGGGTTCTCTGATTCCTCCAAGTTGTTCTCTGGGACCTAGAGCTTGAGCCAGGCAAAAAAATATTGATTCTTTCTTACATTTTCCTTTTTTTTTTTTTGATTTATTTGTGAGTTAATGCAAATTCAAACTGCTGATTTTCTAATATGAACTTTCTGTTATGTTTTTGAATTTACATTAAAAATTCCCAAAATGATTAAGTAACTGGAATTATAATAAAAACCTTAAAAAAAGCCACAAAAAGAACATTTGAAAGCAGGTTTCCAATAATGGTTATTTTCATAATGAAAAGCTTTATTTGAGTTCCAGGTTGTTACTTGCTCAGAATAAATATTTTATAAGTTACCGTCTTATTGCATAACCTGTAATTTTTATAAAATCAGCTGTATAGTTTCATCTTGATAGCAAAACAGTTGCCTTTTAAGGGCTAGCTTCTTCATATGTGTCCAAGCACATTCCATTTCTCTGATAGAATTTAATCACTTTCTAGTGGAGTTGCAAGTTGCTTTCTTATGGATCTGTATCTTCCATTAAGACTGTGAGCATGTGGGGGCGCCTGGGTGGCTCAGTTGGTTAAGCGACTGCCTTCGGCTCAGGTCATGATCCCGGAGTCCTGGGATTGAGTCCCATATCGGACTCTTGGCTCTGCGGGAAGTCTGCTTCTCCCTCTGACCTTCTCCCCTCTCATTCTCAGTCTCTCTCTCTAATAAATAAATAAAAAATCTTTAAAAAAAAAAAAGGCTGTGAGCATGTGGAGGGCAGTTACTCCTTTTGTGATTTCTTAGAATGCTATATTAATTACAGTTGTGATCTAGGATCAGCAAGGATTCTAAGGAATCACAAAAAAATAACCTTATTTTGGGAAAAAAAATACTGAGTTTTTCTTATTGAAACACTACTCTACTAAGATTATTTGAATAACCTATTTAAAATTATTTGAGTAATCTTTTACTGCATGTGTTTGTGACTTTATCTTCCTTCTTTCTTCAGTTATAACAAATGTGAACACAGGTAAATAAACTGATGAGATATTATGAACCTGACTGAGCATGCCTAGGTCCTGATCTTCTGGGAAGTTGATTATCCCACAGGAGGTCATACTCCCTGTCATGTTGTTTTCATTAATTGCACAGACAAAAATTGGAACATTTATTCCTTATCAGGGTTCTTGTCTTTATAATTTCTTGTTACAATAAGAGGTCTTGTGATCATGATTTTATAAAAATTGGAGGAAAAAAGTAAAAAGCATCTTCCTAATTCAGCCAGATTTTGGAGGTAAAGTGATCTCCAGATTTATATTAATTTTGAGAGTATACAGTCAGATCAGTAAATATTTGTTGAAGAATAATGACTTTGTAAGATGTAGTTTAAGCTATAATTCAACCCCAGGGTAATTTGGGATGCATGTTATTATTAGCAAGCAGATTGTTCAGTTAGAATGTAATCTTTCAAAGGAAATTTGGAATAACATCTATGTTTAGTCACTTAACATGGGATTGGACTACACTTGATCAAGTCTCATATAACAAATAATATTTCAGTGTGAAGTGTAAATGCTGATGGGAAAAAGAAGACAACTAAGGTTTTCATAGCTAGTTTTTGCTAATCAATGTCTCATATGGTGAGACAAAGACAGGCGTATGTAAAAGGTTAACTTTAAAAGTAATGCATCTAGGATACATTTACTGTCATCCTTCTGTCTGACTGAAATAATACCTTTTTTCTTATGAAGAAGAACATAATTTTTAAGAGTATCTTATGATAATTTAAGATAGCATGAAACACTGCTGTTTTCTAGGATGGTATTTGTGTAATGAGATTACATCTACCTATTTTGGTTTGTATAGAAGATGTAGAAGTTTTTGCTTTATTCACATACTTTTGTTCTTTAAAATGGCACCCTGAAATACTGTGATGAATTTCCAAATTCTGGTTTTCTTGTAAAAAATGGCACTATGTTTATGGCCTATGTACCAGACAGAGCAGACCACTTTTATTTTTGAAAAAAGCTAATATTAAAAAACCTTGTGGAAGTCCTATAAAGGCAGTGGATTTTATTACATGAATCAAATCCATTTTAGTTGTTCTGGTTTAGCTGAACTAAGATTAACATTTGAGATAAAGGAAAAATCTGCCTTGATGCCTTCATCTTATTAAACAAGAGCTGACAACATAGAATCTATCCTACAATTAGAAAAGGCTGCCTTTAGTTTTAGTGATATAATATTGGATTTCAATGTCATTATTGTTCCAGCTTTTATGTACTAGTTAAACCAAGCAAAATTTCTAATGGAAATTAAGCTTTTTATGTATGTATGTATGTATGTATGTATGTATATATGTATGTATCTGACAGTGAGCATGCACTAGTTTAAAACAAAGCCCATCTCTTTTGATCCTTGCAACAGGGAGTCAGGCAAGAAATGAGAGGTCGTTGTATTTCTTATACATGTAGGACTTGTAGGACTTTATTTAAAATGTAGGACTTTATTTAAAAATATTATGCCTGGCACTCATCTACCTTGAAATGACAGATTGTATTTTAGGAAAAAAATATTTCAGACCTATCTGTGGAATTTGGCATAAAAGGCCAACTGAATTTTTTATTCTTGACCTGGGATAGTAACTGTGACTTCAGTCAACTTATGGTCCAAATCATTACTTACCATTATTTTTAGTAAAATTCCACACAATCTAAAATATGGACACAATGAATGTGAATATCCTACCGAGCCAGAACTGATGCAGGCTGGCCTGACTATGGGTTGATGAGAGAAAGCTATGTTGGGAATGCCTTACATTTCTAGAGTTTGTTGTAGCACAGGAAGCATGAGATTTCTGTGAACCAAAATTGGGTCCCGTGAAACAAGAGAACACTAGACGGGCTATGGTACTCAAACAGGGAGCTTCTTTGTGGGCTAGACCTGAAAACCAGAAGCAGAGAAGAAACTAAGTGGCCTGCTAGAGAAGAAATCTGTTGAGAAATCTGCATACATGAGTAGGTTCCTGAAGAATGGATAAAAGACTCTATTACCTGGAAGACCCAGTGCTGAATGATCTTGGAGAACCAGTGCTGGAACCCAGCAGCACTGTCTTAGTTAAGACCTTTCTTGTTCTTGTCTCTCCTTCTTCCTCACTTATGACTCAGTAGGCACAGCATAGTGGTATGCTGAAGGTAAAAAAATAAATAAATAAAAAGAGCATAGGCACCAGACAGGATGGAGTAGACAAGAATCTAATCATACACTCTTTCCATGACAGGATTTGGATGATATGTGAATGATGTCCTATATAGAAAACTAGACATTTTTAAATTAATGAAATGAGAAGATTTTTGAATAAATGTTATTGAAAAATTTATTATCTGAGAGAGTACTGCGAAGATGGGGACCAATTCTGGATTTCAGACACGAGGTAGAGAAGAACTAGCTGGAAAGAACAGGTTGGAACATGCAATGGAATAAAACTATTAGGTTGTTTGAAGCTGTACACCAGGGAGTATTGTTTTACAGTGGAATTGTTACACTTACACGTATGGACTATTTTACAGGGCACAAAACTTTTCAAGATACTGTAAAATTTATCTTCTTTTGAACCTCCTAATCATCACTTATAAGTAAATAAGGAGAGTCTTAGAAAGATTTAGTGTTTGTCCAATGTCCCACAGGCTTTCAATGGTAATGGAAGAGAAGCTCAGATATTTGACTCTGTGCAGTTTCTCTGTGCTTCAATTAACTGCCTCATCTGACTACCTGCCTTTACTTTCACGAAGCCATCTTTCTTCCCAGATCTATTTACCACATTTGATTCGATATCTAGTACAGGGTGGCACATAGAAGGAACTCATTAAATACATGTTGAATGAATAAATGAATGGATGAATAAATAACAGATGAAGATATATGGGTCTCAGGTGGTAGTCACATTTGTACCCTTTTGAGTTGCACTAACATAATTGACACACTAAGTTTTCCTCCTGAAGATGGTAAACTCGACCTGATTTGCCTCTTTTATTTATTTACTTGTTTTTTTTATTTTTTAAGTTAAAGTATAATTTAAATACAGCACTGTATTAGTTTCAGGTGTATAACAGTGATTCAACAATTGTATAGATTATGAAATGCTCACCATGATTAGTTTAGTTGCCACGTTTACTGTGATACCACAGTATTATTGTTACAATATTATTACAATTATTACATATTATTACAATATTATTAACTATATTCTCCATGCTGTATTTTTATCTTCATGACTTCTTTATTTTGTCTTATTTTTTAAAATATTTTATTTATTTGTTAGAGAGAGAGAAGGAGAGGTAGGCAGAGCTCTAGAGAAGCAGGCTCCCTGCTGAGCAAAGAGCCTGATGTGGAACTCAATCCCAGGATCCTGGAATCATAACCTGAGCCAAAAGCAGATGCTTAACCAACTGAGCCACCCAGGCACCTGACTTCTTTATTTTATAACTGGAATTTTTTTTTTACCTCTTAACTCCCTTTACCTATTTTGCTTACCACCCCCTGTCCCCGGCCCTCTCTCCTCTCTGGCAACCACTAGTTCTTTGTATTTATGAATCTGTTTCTGGTTTTTGTTTGTGTGTTCAATTCCACATATGAGTGAAATTGCACGGTATTTGTCTACTTGGTTTGACTTATTTCACTTAGCATAATATCTTTTAGGCTGGTCTCAAGGTAGTGAGTTATCTCAGTTGTGTTTGTTCACAATTATAGACCAAGTTTGCCTCTTTTATTCTATGATTTTACAAGCATTCAGTTATTGATGACTATTATTTTGCTTTTTTTGGAGATGTTTTATTCTTCATTTTAGGAACCTAATGCCTTAGGAGGATTGATAAATTGTGATTGTCAAAGTGATTTGCATTTGAATTCTCATTTTGGTTGTGTTTAAGAAATATGGTAAATAGGAAAATAAAAGAGGGCGTTTTATATTTTTTAAGTTTACATGAACCAAATCCTACTGTCTCTTGACCTGCTCTTCTATGCATTTTCTTTAGAATTAGTTTATCATCAGAAAAATCAGAAAAGTTTGAAAGTCCTCCTAATTTAGCTGGTATTCTCTGCTTTCCACGTGTGAACCTACACGTATCTGGAGGTTAGCATCTATAAATCCTCGCTTGTCATTTTCAACTTCCTAGAGTGATATTTGTATCCTTTTTCAACTTTGTCGGACAGTCTATTCAATTGCCCTAGTCAGTGTGTTGGTATAAACACTTGATTTAATTCTGATTATATTTTCACTTCAAACTTGTCGTTCTGTGTTGAATTTAATTTTCAACCTTACTGGCATACATGAACATTTATGCCAATTGTCGGATTGGTAAAGAGCTGAATGAATGATTAGGAACTGTCTATGCACAAGGTAACTGTTGCTAGGGAAACAATTCCATACCAAACATTTTTAATGGTGGTTGCATTTGAATCAAGGTAGTTTTCACAGCTATATAGTAGCATTATAATAAATGCATAGTATGTTTTTATAAACACAGAGTAAAGCTACATAGACTGTGCATTTGAACAATAACTAAGCAATGCATTCATATCAAGTCTGCATTTAAAAAGATTCCTTATAATTCCATTTTTGTAGATTACTAAAAAAGTTCACTCAGTGGCTTACACATCATAATTAGTTGACCCTTATGCTCATTATTTAAACAGCGAATGTGTTTAGATGTTTTACACAAAAGTAAGGATTCAGTGTGGTATAGAGGAGAGAGAATTTAGATTTAGGTTAAGTTCTTATATCAACACTTACTATCTGTATAATTTGGAGCCAGTTATTTTCAGTAAGCGTTGTTCTCCCGGTGATAATAGTATCTATGTGGTATGTTAAAAATGTTAGCTTACAAAAAGATTTTGATAGGTAATTCAAATTCACTGTGTCCAAAATAAAACTGATCATCTGTGATGGATACTTGCCAAAATCAGAGATGAATCTCTAAACAATAAGGCAGCAATTTTAGGATACTAAGAGATCTAGAGACCAGTCAAAAAGATTCATTTTAGTTTTGCTTAATTACTACTCAAAACAATGTTATCCAACTTTTAGGTGCATTTATGTTTCATATCATGCATTCTTACATCTGTAACTTTTTTTAGAAGTCTGAGCTGACTGGATTCCCCACTTTTAAGGATAGATACCGATCAAAGAGTTTTGCTCATAGTCAGGACTTCACTGAAGAGCCTGTAGAGAGGACATGGTACCAACTGGTTACTTCTCTGCTGTTGCTAGTATTTCTCTGTTCTTCTGGATATATTAATAAACAAGTTGATAGTTTTTATAAAAAAATTCTCATAGTTTAATTTATAAATAAATTATAGATAATATCCTTTGGTAACAAAGATTTCCATTGGTAGCATTGAATTTCAAGAAAGGGGCACAGAGATTTGGGTTAAATAAGAGGAGTTTACAATCGTAATTCAGTATTTTTATCTTTAACTGCCCAAGAATATGAAACATTAAAATGTGATGATTAATGGGGCTTTTAGGCTATAAAGAATCTCTTAAGTTATTATCTTTATCCCAGTTCTAGAAATCTTTTTCTGGCCAAAGATTTTGGTGTAGCTGTAATTTGTAGTCTCTTCGACTGAAAATTTTTTTAAAAAAAATTTAACTTTTTAATCCTCTGGACCCTACATCGACATCTAATTGACTGTCAAGTCCTACTACTTTGAATCCTATACTATCATTTACTCATTGTATGAAAGATAAAAATCACTATCTCCAGGTCATATATCTAATAAAGTGTGATGGTGGAAATTATTTTCAGAAAGTGGTATGAGTGGTATGTAATAATCTTACAAATGTCTAGAGATTTTAGAAATCTTACTTTAGCTACTTGAGTTCCTTGTTTTAAAGTATTCCACATACATACTGGCTTGAATTTTCTATAAAAGTGGGAGAGAATGCTAGTGTGCCAATGCTTTATGGAAAATAGATGGAAGTGAGACAAGAAAGGAGAGAAAACAAACATAAGATACTGCTTACTCAGCTGGCCAGGATTGTACAAATCCAGTACTTGTATTGTACTCCTTATCTGTGGGGGGTATGTTCTAAGACTCCTAGTAGGTGCTTGAAATTGGATAGACCCCAAATTTGTATATATACTATATTTTTTCTTATACATACATGCCTGTGATAAAGTTTATTAATTAGCACAGTAAGAGATTAATAATAATTAATTAGCAACAATAATAAAATAGAACAATATACTGTCATAAAAGTTATGTGAATGTGGTCTCTCTCAAAATATCTTACTGTACTCTAATTACCCTTCTTTTGATGATGTGAGATGATAAAATGCCTTCATGATGAGATGACTGGAGGTGAATGACACAGGCATTTTGACATATTGTTAGACTGCTACTGACCTTCAGATGACTTGTCAAAAGGATTGTTCTGATCCTGACCATGCCTGACTCCAGGTAAATGAAACCCCAGAAATCCAAACTGTGGATAAGGGGGGACTACTGTAGAAAGACCTGCTGCTGGATCACACTTATGTCTTTAGAAAGTCCTTATGGGATCCCTGAGATTTTGAACAGTCCTTCTCCCTGTATCTTGTTTCTCATTGGTCAAAATTAACTCTGCTGCATATAGGAGTTGTTTACCTCCTTTCCCTCACTCCCCCTGCACCAACCCAACCCAACCCAACCCCCTACCCTACAGCTGCAATGAAAGTCAGCTAAGGCTGAACTTGCAGAGCACTAGAATTGCTGCAGCTCTCACAGTATTGGCCAAGATGGAGACTTTGACATAGCATCCCCCCCTTGCCCACAGGGAACCTGTAACAGCTGATAGTATTAGGAGGACATGAAACAATACAGACAAAGGCCAGGGCTTCTCAAGGCCAAGGGAATTCAAGAGAGATTTGGCATCAATTCAAGAACATATTATTTTTGATATATTTGTGATGTATTAAGCTGACTTTTACAAATGCGTCACTCTGTGTCACCATTGCTTATTAAATGCCAGAGGAAGGAGGAGAAACAATTTGGTGTGTTGATTTTCAACTATAGTAAATGGAATAATAATTGATGTTGGAAGAAGACAAATGAAACAGAAAACAGGTTAGTAGTTCATGATTTACTGTGTGGCATAGAAATACTTCCTGAATGGTAATCATCAGTTGCCATAGGAGAATGCATCTAAACAGAGGATAAAAATGAAAATGATACTTCACCACATTTTGAGACATCATTGTTAGGGGAATGAAAATGCTGAAATATAAGTAAAGTACTCTGCAAACATTTTATCAAAGGCTTCCCAAGGAAGATACTCTGACAGCTCAAAAAAGAGAATCTTAGTGATTCAAAGCTTCCCTCTACTTTGATCAATCCAGTGAAAAATCAGGACTTCTTATTTTATGACTCTAATGGATGCCACTTGATAGTAGAAATTTAAGCTTATGGCCAGATGTTTGAAACTAACATTTTTGAAGACAGTTAATAAAACAATGTCCATGGGAATTAGTGACGCAGGTTCTAATATGAGAACAAAAAAGAAAACCCTTTTATAGTGAGTATAAAATAGAACCATTTTTTTTCTGGGATTGACTATTGTGTTGAATCATTACAAATATGTTCATAAATATTAATTGATCTGTCATTTCATGTATATATATATGCATGTACACACATATATATCATTTCCTCATTTGCATATATATATGCAAAGACAGTGTGAATTAATACAGAATAGCTACTTAGCTTTTAAAACATTGTGTAAATGGAAAACTAAAAACCATTACAACTAGATCAATTGCATACAATAAATAAAATAATATACATTTATTTGAAAGTTACTATGTATAAAATAATGAAGTAGACTTCAAATGTGGAAATGAGTCATAAATTAGTATGGCTCTTATCAAAATACTTAAGGAAATTTTAAAAATACAAAGTGACTTCTCTAAGTTGGAAAAAGGATTCTAACACCTAAAATATATGTGTGTCAAACACCATTAAATTTGAGAACATTCTTGGAATGAGTATGGCATATTTTTTATATAAAGAGAAAATACTCATTTTAGTATGTTAAAGCTAAATTTATAAATACATTATTCACATATTGCCAGCAACAGTAGCAGGAATACATTTCTGTTACTAATGACATGTTCAGTGTTATATCAGTACAATTTTCCCATTTGGTTTTGTAGTATATAGGTCTTCTCCCGTGAACTACACTTGGAATATCATCGGATAGTGAAAAGAGCCCTTCCTGAGTCAGAAATACATGGGTCAAAGTAAATGTACATCTTGTTGAGATTATATAAATTCTCATTCATGAATGGAGAAAAGAATGAAATAATGAAATTAGGTTAAAATTATAGGAGCTGAACTTGGTTTGTCTTCTAGGCAGAACTTGTCTTCCCAGTTGACCTCTGTTACTAAACAGATTTTCTCTTATTTCTGTAAACTTCTCACCTTACTTTGATATACATTCCAAAATTCCCAATTGTGGTTTTTGCTCATTTGAACAGTACTGAGTGTCTGGAAGTGGAAGTCATCCTACTAAGTGTTGCAAAGGATAATAATAGGGCTATGACATGTGTCTCTGATGCCAGAAATTTAAGATCCAGTGGGAGAAACATACATGTTATTCTTGGAGATGGTTTAGAAACTGTCAGTCATTTATATATTAGTATAGATTAATTTCAGAGTTGCTGTCCTTAAAATAGCTCAAAATATTGTTTGTGGTTATTAATATGCCCTATCATTCTATGTCAATTATAAATTTTTCCAGTTAAGAGATCAAACCCGAGGTACCAATCTGTGCATCCTACAACCCTTTCTAAGCAAGACTGTTCTACAGAGTCCCACTCTCTAAGAATGAATATACCTTAACATACAAATGTGCATATTGCTTCCTGCTGAAATATTTTCTTCATCATCAAAGAAGAAAGTAAATACATCCAGTTTCTTTACTAGTATAAAGTGCAAGAATTCTTCTTCACTATTTGTACCATTTGGTGAATTACTCTTCTGGTTTCACTAATACAGTCCAGAGTATCATGCTTGTTTGCAGAACTAGTTCTGCAGTCTCTGTGGGTTGTAATTAAGGTTTTAAGAAAATGCATGGCAAGTTACAGAATAATCTGTCATAAGCTAACATCAAAATACCAACTTTCTATTCTTTTTTTCTCTAGTTTGATATTATGTCAACCTCTTAAGTAAATACTTATTTGAAATGCTGAACATGTGCAGTTATTTGGGGATAAAAGAAAACTCTAGTATTTGATTGGCAAACCCCAGATACTGACTGGATTCTCATGGTAAGGAGCCACAGAGCTTGTCTACTATCAGCCTGTCCTCAGTAATAGGTCAAGCTGATCAACTGGTAATAGCAAACAGCACTTTGGTGCATATGTACATAATAAATACTATAAAAATTTAAGAAACCTCAATTTTATATGATTGATGTCTCTAGACCAGTCCTGTAATCTGCAAAAATATTTCAGACTTTGTGTTTCTTCTATGACATTGTCATTTTGGAGAATATAGGCTAGTTGCTTTCATAATATTCCTCAGTTGGGTTTATTTGACTGTTTCCTCATGATTCAATTCAAGTTATATGCTTTTGTTTAGAGCACTGAATACCTAATAACTGTATCTTTCTCAGTGAATCACATCAGGAGGTACCTGAAGTCAGTTTGTCTCATTATTACTGAATCAACATTGATCATTTGCTTGAGGTGTCTGCCAGGGTTTTTCACTGTGAAGTTACTCTTTTTTTCCCTTTGGAACTAATAAGTAATATGCAGGACATACAATATCATGTAAATATTGTTCACTATCAAACTTTGATCCAACATTGATAATTTTTGCTCAAATTATTACTATGATGACTCTAGAATGGTGATTTTTAATATTCTGTTGTATTTGTTTCCCAAGGCTGCCATAACAAAATTCCACAGATTTGATGGCTTAAACAGTAAATTTATTTTTTCACAATTCTGGAGGCAGGTTTGGTTTTTTCTGAGATCTCTTTCCTTGGCTTGCAGATGGTACCTTCTTGCCATGTCCCTACATGATTGTCCCTCTGTCTGTGTTGTCTGTGTCCTAATTTCTAGAAGGATACCAGTCATATTGGATTAAGGCTCACCATAACTACACAATTTTAACTGTATCATTTATCTTATTTTATTTGAAGATCCTATCTGGCGTACTTGAGTTTAGGGATTTAACATGAATTTTGGAAAGATATAAGTCAACCCATAATACCTATCATTTATTCCATATGTATTAGGTAGCAGGTTACTGTAAGAAAGAACTTCCTCATTTTCCATATTTATGTTTATGCAAATGTATTATGTGTGTATACATATGTCTATGTTCTCAGTAGAGACTTATGGATTCTTTTTCCATGAATGGATTGTAATCCATTATTATCTCTATTCATTTTCAGGCTATAACTATTCCAGATTTGACCTGTGGGAAAACTTTCAAGCTGACTCCAGTGTCATTTTTATCTGACACCCTGATTTGTTCAGCCCTTCCTTACTTTCTGGAACAAATATATATTTAAAATTTATCTCATACTTCCCTTACTCTAGCCCAAGAGTCAGCCACTTTGTCAAGAAATTCTGATTCCTTTTAGTGTGTAACAGTGTTTAGAAGCCCAGATCCAGGCTAGAACATACATTCTCAAGCATTATATCAAACAAATGTCACAACATACAAAATAGGATTAGTGGAAAAATACTTAAATGTTGATTATATAAATACACATTATGATAAGGCCAAATTTATCAAAACATGAGATCCAAGTGGGAAAATAACAGAAGTCCATCATGATGAAAAAAGACCAAAAAAATGTGGATAGAAGAACTTGGGGGTATTTGGGGATATAGTATTTTTAAATGCAAACATTAAGAAATAGAGTCATCTCCTATATTTGGAAAGTAGAACTGAACATTATACTCTTCCTAATTGTTCCTCTTTTTAGGCCTCTGAGTCTTCATATAGATTTCTAATCTGCTTTCTTGGTAAATCAAGTTATAAAAGACTTTTAGAGTCATGTTCAACAATCAGGACTAAAATGAGAGAATAAATTCAAATACTGCTAGATGAATAGGGAATATTGCTGACATAAGTTGTTAATAATGAAAATACTGACCAGCAAAGGAACTCACTGATGTAGAATCTGTCTGAGAGCATATTGATTCTCGAGTACATTAATCCCTTATAGAGCAGAATTAATGTCAAGAAGTGAGTCATGGGCCAAAATATAAGATACTTTCAAATGTGTTCTCAGAGCCTACAGGGTGCTCATCTGTTGCAAACCCTATTTGTTAAACAATTCAGATGCTTTCTATAACCTGATCCTATGATGCACCAGGGAGAAGAAAATACTTTTTTTTTTTTTTAAGATTTTATTTATTCATTTAACAGAGAGAGAACACAAGCAGGCAGAGAGGCAGGCAGAGGCAGAGAGAGGAGCAGGCTCCCTGCCGAGCAATGAGCCCGACGCGGGACTCGAACCCAAGACCCTGGGACCATGACCTGATCCAAAGGCAGCTGCCCAACCAACTGAGCCACCCAGGCGTCCCGAGAAGAAAATACTTTTTAAAGACACTTCATTCTTTTTCACCATATCAGGGCAGCAAAGTACCAGTTAGCATTTTGGGAAGGAGTAGTTTATCATTTTATATAAGGATGTCTTAAAAAAGGAACACATATGCTAAAATTATAATAACTCTCATTTGTGAATGAGAATAGAATCTCATTTATGAATTTGTACAACCACCATATTAGGCAGCTATTGTTATTTCTCTTTTGTAGGTGTGGAAAATTAGTTCTAAAAATGTTAAATAATTTTAGACATTCCATACATCTTTTAAGGTACAGATCAAGGATTCATACATAAAGATACCTATCTCAAAACTTTGTATTTTATTATTCTGCACTTCTGTCTTTCATAACATCTTGTTACTTATCAATGATATAAAAAGTGATAAAAAAAACTTACTGCTCTAGGAAGTTTGATTCATTTGGTCATCACCTTGATATGGTATTAAAGTACTGTCTATACAAATATTACTAGGCACTTCTATTTCCAGGAAGATGGAGTAAGTGTTCTTTTACCTAATCCTTCTACAAAGAACAGCTAAAACCCTGGACGTTACATAAAACAGAAATAAGAAGATTCTGAGAGGTGGAAAGAAGACTGGCTAAGGATTAATGTAGACTGGCTAAGGATTTTGAAACCTGAGCAATGAAACAGCAGTGAGTTATGTGGATTTTCTTTTTCCCTTATTCCCCAAATTGTTCAGCTTTCAGATTGGGTGCCAGAAAAATTGGCAATCCAGAAATGCCAGCAAGAGTGAGGAAAAAAAAAATCATGGAAAGCCTACTCTCCTAGCAAAAGAGCTATGAAAAGGACAGCATAGTAAGACAAAACTTTTAGACAGTAACTGCTCTACTTTAGCTGAGTGTCTTTGAAAATACTGCAATTTTACTCCCACATCCATCAGCAAAGGCCACATGGGGAACCTAGACTCCCACCTTAGCCCAAACCCTCCATGAGGTATTATCAAAGAAGTCCAAGTGGAAAGCTAGACTTTCACTCTCCTCGCCAGGTGATAATGAGGCCTTAAACTCCATGTCACTGAAGTTCAGGTGACTAACTCGAACTTCTCCCTCAGTCAGTGGTAATGAGCCATCACTCCCACCTCCTGCTGGGGTGGTGTCAGAAGTCTTTCAATACCATTCAGCAGTAAAGAGCCAGCCAGCCACCTTTGGTAACAGTAGAGGCCATTCAGAGAGCAGTAATGAGACACTCCTTCCCCTCCCAAACTGGGTAAAAGTAATGGAGGACTGGTAGAAAATCTAGACTTTCATTTCACTAGGTATTAATAAGGTAGACTACCACTTCTTTGATAGGAACATTGTCAGAGAAATCCCAATAATAAGATTCAAATGAGATCCAGAATTTCATATATCAAGGTGTCCAAATCTCAATAGAAAATTACTTGTTGTAGCAACAATCAGGAAAATTTCAATTTGAATGAAAAGACAACAGATGCCAAAATTGAAATGATGCAGATATTACAATTATCTGACAAGGGTTTTAAAGCAGCAATTAGAAGAATGCTCCAATGAGCAGTTACAGACATGTTTGAAAGAAATGAAAATTTAAAAGTCTCAACCAATGAATAGAAGATATAAAGAAGAAACAAATGAGAATTTTAGAACTGAAAAAATGCAATAACTTATATATGTATGTATATATATATATATGGATGGGCACAACAGCTCTGAAGGAGGAAGAAAAGAGAATCGATGAATTTGAAAATAGAATAGCAGAACTTAATATGAATAAGAGGGAAAAGAGACAAAAAAAAGAAAATGAACAGCCTCAAGGACCTGTGCAGATCTAAGTGAAGATCTAATGTTCATGTCATTAGAGTCCTGAAAAGTGCTCAAAAAAGTGCTCAAGAAAGTGGGAAGTACTAAATAAAAACAAAAGAATAATGCCTGAAAATTTCCCCAAATTGCAAATAATGTATACCTACAGATTTAAGAATCTTGATAATCCTCAAACCAAGTAAATTCAAATAAATCCATGCCAAGACACATCATTGTCAAACTTCTGAAGACTAAATAGAAAGAAAAAATTAAAAATAACAGGAGAGAAATTGCATTTTATCAGTGGAGAAAAAATAGTTTGAATGGTAATGGATTTCTTACCAGAAACCAGAAAATTAGGAAAGAAGTGGCACAACATTTTTAAGTACTGAAATAAAAGAACTGTCAAACCAGAAATCTGTTTCTAGTGAAAGTATCCTTTAAATGAACGGAAAATCAGGACATTCTTAGATGAAGGAGAACTAACAAAATTTGTTGCCAGGAGACCTCCCCAAAAACAATGGATAAAGGAAGGAATCTTGAAAAATAAGGAAGAATGAACAATGGAAAGAACAAAAACATGAGTAAATGCAATAGACTTTCCTTCTTGAGTTTTCTAGATTATCTTCAATAGTTGAAGCAAAAATTATAACACTGTCTGATACGGTTATTTATAGGAGGAACTATTTAAGACAATTACATTATAAATAAGAAAGGACAAGTGAAATTAAAGGGAGTTAATTCATTTGAAACCATTAAATGTTGATACCGGTAGACTGTATTATGTATATATAATATAATACCTAGCACAACCACTGAAAAAGTGTATGAAGGAATACACTCAAAAACACCATAGTTAAATCAAAATGAAGTATTAAAGAATGTTTCTATAGCCCACAGAAGAGCAGTAAAAACAAAACAGAGGAATAAAAAAACAGAGGAAAAAACAGAAAACAAAAAATAAAATGGCAGACTTAAGCCTTAACAAATCAATAATTACATTAATTGTAAATGTTCTAAATATACCAATTAAATTCCAGAAATTGGCAGAGTGAATTAAAAACAAAACAAGACAAAATATCCAATGATATGCTCTCTACAAGAAACTTCAAATATAAGTTGAAAATCCCTGTGGACTCCTCTATCTAGAAATACTAGTAACTGCTTTATAATCTTTTAGCAAGAAAAGAAATAAAGTTTGAGAAATATAGTAAAAGTTTGCCCATTATAAAATATAATTAAGTACTCTGCATAAAGGAAAGATAATAAAAATCAACGTTAAAATACTGATGTTTACTGATAGAAAATAAAAAATTTGAACAAGTACGTGAAAGTTTTCTTAATGTGAAAAAGAAGAAAATTAAGAGATGAAGTGATAGTTGTGGGGTTTCCTTTTGTAAAATACCTACGTCTAGTACATAAAAGAAATGAAGCAGAAGGAACAGTTAAAAGTGTGCTAATGTATGAGCAAAGATCTAGAAATTTTGCAAAGAAATAGTTTTGTCTTAAAACAATACTCCATCTCATACTGAAAGAAATATTTAATTTTATTGGTCTAGTTTAGTTTCTAGAAATAAAGAGTACAAGCCAAGAAAATATTGTTAATATTTTGAGCCGACAATATTAAGTAGAATATATATTAACAACTAGTAATGATGTTTACAGTGTGAAAATGATTTTTTAAGAAGTTCAGGGTACCTAAGAACACATTGTTGTGTGTTCTTGTCAATTAAGACATTTGCAATTACTCTTCAGAGTGACTTTGCTGTTGGCAAATTCCATTCTAACTTGCTGATAGGTAGGTATAATCTCTTGTTAACAGCTTCCCAGCCATCCTAATACTGATGAAGAGGAAATTTTAGCCTTACATAAATCAGTTATATAACAATATGTACTGTCCCTAGGATGTTTAAGAGCTTTGGCCTATTTCACTGTGGTCAAATAGAGAAAACAATAAGTCTCTATGATAGAGATCTAATTAGATATTCAAAGATCTTCTTGAAATGATGGAAGCAGAAGTTTTAAGAATTTGATATAAAATAATACCTTAGAACTCAATATATTAGAAAAAAACCCCAAAATACACAAAATAATTACAGGTCCTTTTACCTTTGTTTTTTTTCGTAAGTGTATATTGCTGAGCTCTAAAAATGTACAATTTAATAATATAGATTCACACTCAATCTAATGTAATTGAAATAAGATATTACCTCTTTAAATAGAAATAACAAAGAAATAAGTACCTTTTAACATAATGTGTTGCTTGCTGGTCTTTTTCCACATTAAAAATATAAATATAAGTTGCAAATGAAATAAGTACCTTTTAGCATAATGCGTTATGGGAGTATTTCATTTCCCACTGCTCTGGGATTTCTCTCCCTTGTTTTTGTTGAGATTTTTTTTTCATCTTGTTCAAGTTGTATCTTATTAATATTTTGTTTTCCTTTTACAGTATATTTCTCTATTAAAGCTTTCATATTTTCAGTTTAGATTTATATTTTAGTGTTTTCATTTTCTTTTTAATTTCTTTTTTTTCTTTTCAAGAGTTAGAACCTCGCTATAGTTTTTAATATTAGATCTTCATCATTTAATATAAAATAATGAGATTTATTATATGAAAAGCTAACCTGTTGTCTAAGAAAAGAACCTACTTATGGCCGTGCTAAGCTGCTAGAAGAAACATTACTGATATCTAGCATAATGTTTTTTGTTGGCCCAAGTTTACTGAATTGTTAGTTTATTCTCTGAAAGTGATAATCACATACTAATTGGTAAGAGCTTTGTCTTTTTCTTCTAAAGCTTGGGAAAGATTGTCTAACTTGGCTGAATTAAAGTCCTTGTTAGACACATTCCTAGAGTCAAAAGGACTGAAAAACAGCTTGTAACTTTGTGAAATTATTGTCTTGTAAGAATTAGTACTTAGAATAACTTTTTTCAACTTTCTCAACTTCAACAATTGTCACATCTTGCTGAGAATGTAATACTTTGCTTTTTTTTAGTGTATTTGTTGAAGATGAGGTCCATATTTTGTAAGTGGTTGATGCAGCTCTCAAGTTTCTGCTATAGGTATTCCCTTTCTAGCTCTCTCTTGCTCTTTTGTCCCGTCCTGATCCTCCTTTCCTCCTGCTTTCTCTCTCTCTCTTTCTATTTGTCATTTCCTTGCAGTTTATTAGTTGAAGAAACTGGATTGTTTGTCATCAAGTTTCCTAGAGCCAGAACTGTGCTGACAACATCCAGTTATATTGTTTGACATAGGCTATTGCCCCCATCTTCCCTGTAAATTGGTAGATATTTGCTTGATCAGATTCAGATTGGAGCTTTTAAAAACGCAAAAGAGTTTCATTTGTGATGTTGTGGATTTTATCAGAAGGACCACAACGTTTGGAAGTTCTCATTTCGGGATGCTTGCAGCCTTTGGGAATCATTAAATGCATCATCTTTTTCATAAGCAACTGCAAAATGGAGATATTCTAATTCTATAATTCCTTCTTCATTATTAGCTGGAATATTTCTGTAAAAAGAAACTTTTTCTCATTAACTATTTCATAACCCGTGGACACAAATGTTATGGGAAAGGAAGGATAGGTGCTAGATTTTGTCTCATATTTACTAAAAATTAAAGTTTAGCTTATTAGAACACCACTGGATTCTATTTAAATTGAGAAGGAAATATTGAATAGGATTATCCTTTTCTTTCAAATAATAATTGATGTTTTTACCAAGATCCCAAAAACAGACTAAACCAAGTGGATTTTATAATAGCCTATAAGAAGATCTCATTTTCATTCTCAATTATACTGTTCTTGATGATTCTGCTCTATGAGGGTGACTGCTTTCTGTCTGGATATAAGGCAGTGCTGTGGTACCTTACACCAAATAGTTATCAAACTTCACATGGAGGACAATAAGGAAATTAATATTTCTTTTGTTAAGATTGCTCATATTCCAGCTTTAAAAATTTAGTTAAAAATAATTTGCTTAAAAATAATTTGTTTAGTTTAAAAGATTTGTTTATATCTTTAGGGCTTTTTGGTTAGATAATAGTGTCGTTCATGTCTGAGATAAATGAAAACCTTTTACCTGGGATAAGCTATAAATCTTACATCTTTGATCTCCATTAATATAATTGGTCATTTGTAACCACAGTAATTTTGAGATGTGTGACCCAAGTGCAGTGGCAACAAAACTTAAAGTTTTTACAAGTCAATCTCAGCTCTTTTGTGTAGAGAAACACTAATTAAATATTAAGAAATTAAAAAAAAAACTGCTAAAGGAGCTATATACTGCTCAAAGATTTTCCAACTTTCCACCTCAGAAGATTTTATATAATTTCAGATATAATTACTTTTTCTGTTTTATGATTCATGAACATCAAAACTAAAACAAGTGTATAGTTTTGAAAATGGCATACAGTTGTCTTTTTTTTTAACAGAGATTGGAATTAATGACTATGTCAAATAGGGGTACAGTATACAAAATCTTATAAAGGTTTTTTGTTTAAGCTATATGGTGAATTTTTGTTCTTGCAACTATAACTTCATAAAAATGCATAGTACTTAAAAGCATTCACTGTTATTTGGATTTAAAAACTAGCTATTTATATTCATATGTGTGTGTGTGTCTGTGTGTGTGTGCACAAGTACATAAAAGTCATTGTTAAAATCAGAAGATATACATACCCAGCCTTCCCTTTAGCAGCAGGTCAAAAGAACTTTTAACTCGGTCTCTGAGGATTTCTTTTTATTACAAATATGAGAGTGGGATGTTAAAAAAATGGTCTAAAATTTAATAATAACAAAAAAGCTACCCAAGACTGCGTTCTGCTTGATGGCTCCAGAGAGTAGAAAGAGATTATGTTAAAGCACAAATGGAGCTTTAACATTTTTAAATCCAGGAGGTCTAATCTAATCTAATCCTTTTCAATCCAATTTTTTAAAATGCATCCTAGACATCAGATTAAAGCATGTGCTTTGCTTTCTAGGCCATTTTAAACAGACTCAGCATCTGTGCTTCTGACCCTCCAGTTATAGTTAAAAAAAAAAAAAAGTGATTTGGAAGAAACAAAAATAGAATAAACCTTGTGTGTGCATGTGTTTGTGTGTGTACATGTCTGTATATACCATATATGTGTGATTTTGCTAAAAAATTAGAAAATGATTAGAAATTGATTACTATATATTTTTCAATGAACAAAAAGGGAGAGTTAGAGTAGAAGCCTGTTTTGCAAATATGGTGTTTTGGAGTGTGATCGACGAGCTTCTGCTTCACGGCCATGCCCTGCGCCAGCCATGGCTTCCGTTACCTCATGCCTACTTTCCACGGGAGCGCCAGAGGCTTACACATAGTTTATCAAAGCTGGCTCCACTTCCAGCTATTTCCAGTTTGCTTCAATTATCCTTTATGTGAAAGCTACTGTTGGGTTAATTACCTTTAATTCGTTTTCTTGCGACTCCCCCAGCTAACACAGGCCGGAGACCCCAGAGGCTCTCTTGCCACGTCTCTTTCTACACTCTTTCTGCACTGCAGCCTGGCCTTTAAAACACAGCGTATCCCGCTCTTTTTGCTTCTTCCCATGTTCGTTACTGGGGGTAAAAAAAAGAATGTAACCTTTGCCACAAGGCAATTCTTAGATTTATCCGAAAATCCTTTTATCTTCAATTTGGAATTAAGGTACATTTACTTGAATAAATTAACTTACAGGACTTTATCATCCTTTCTTGTGCTGTCCTGTACTCCTAATTTAGCTCCATTGATTTTAGAGATTCAGCACCAAAATAATTTACTTATTTGAGTTTATATATTATAGTTAGTTCCCCTTGCCACAAATTATGAAACTGCTTTTTCAGACATGTATTTTTTCAAACTGATTTTTAAAAAGACCAGGGTGCTTCTCTTGCTAAATATCTGAAACACGTTCTGAAAATAACTGAGCAGTCTGTCAACAGCCATTCGCTGGTTTCTGCGTAAGTGCGAATCTCCCATTTCAAAGCATGAGTCTAGACCTAAGAAATATAATCTGTAATTCGGGGCTTTCATAGTGTTCTTTTCATTCTGCTAATACCAACTTCAAATGATACTGTGTTCAGTTAGCAACATGTTGATTTTTTCTAAAACTTTACTGTTCACAGAATAACAGATCCACAGCTGTGACAGCACCTAGAATTATGATAGTAAAATGAAATCTCACGTCCCACTTCAGACCTACTGAATAGAGAAACTATATTTTAACAAGCTCTCCACGCAGATTATATGCACATTGAAGTTTAACAAAAAGGGTTCTAAAATACTGTCAGCTCCTTAAAAACAGCCCACTGTATACCCTCATTAACCGTCTGTTGAGTTGGATCTTAATACACAGGCTACGTGGCTTAACGTCATAAGCCAGTTGCAATTTCTGGGTTTAAAAACAATAAAGCATTTAAATATAAATAGAAATATGATTTATAGGCAGTAATTTAGCAAGATGCACAATATAATAAATGTCAATAATTCATATATAAAGTACAAAAAATAAAGTAAATAAAATGTACTTAAGAAAACTTTATATCGGCCAAATTCCTGCTTTACTTATTTCTGCAAATCTTGTAGAATATACCTTGAGTCTATACATTTGAATAGCATAGAAAGTAGTCAATGTGACAAAATTGCTAGGTTGATAAAGGAACTCCAGGTAGAGGATTTACTTGTCAAACTACCCCCTTGATTCTTTAATAGGGATTGTCTCCCAAACAGAGATTAATCTTAGACCTCCAATATGTTTTTGATCAATTTGAGACAATTTAGTTTCCAAAATTTGCCATTTTTATATTAAAATAGTTCCAATATGTCCTTTTTTAAAACATATATTCTTTTCGGATGCCTGGGTGGCTCAGTTGGTTTAGTATCTGCCTTCTGTCATGATCCCAGGGTCCTGGGATTGAGTCCCACAGTGGGCTCCTTGCTCAGCGGGGAGCCTCCCTTCTCCCTCTGCCTGCTGCTTTCCCTGCTTGTGCTCTCTCTCCCTCTGACAAATAAATAAATAAAAATTTAAAAAATACAAAAAAACCCCAAATCCTACATTTATTCTTTTTTAAGCTTTTATCTGGTATTATTTAATTTGTTTTTTTTTTTAATTTTAATTCCAGTATAATTAATACACAGTGTATGTTAGTTTCAGGTGTACAGTATAGTGATTCAACAATTCCATGTCACTCTGCTCGTCGTGACAAGTGTACTCTTCATCTCCTTCACCTATTTCACCTAAAACACTTATTCTTAGTATATACTCACAGCACTTCACATTATGTCAACATAAACAAATGTGCTCCACATCCATCTCCACCTAAATAAGTAACAAACTCTCTTTCCAAATCAGACTCCGCATTTCCCCTCCAAATTTCCCGTTTTACTTCCTTTCTCTGAATGCCACCACCACTTCTAGCACCCTCCCAATCCAAACATGTAAAGATCAACTTAGATTCTTAACTCTCTATTCCCTGATTCTCTATTTCTTGTTGACGGAGTATGGATCAAAAGAATACCTGTGATGTTAATATTCTGTGGATTAACATCTTCCCTAGTTCTTCATAGCTGACCATGGCTGGTAGGACTCTCTTTGAGCTGTTCCGCCCCTTACTTCCTTGCCCTATTCCCTCATACATCTAAAAGTCCACTCATTCTAAATGACTTGAAGTTCCCGGGCCACCTGGGTGGCTCAGTGGGTTAAAGCCTCTGCCTTTGGCTCAGGTCATGATCTCAGGGTCCTGGGATGGAGCTCTGTGCTCAGCGGGGAGCCTGCTTCCCCCTCTCTCTCTGCCTGCCTCTCTGCCCACTTGTGATCTCTCTCTCTCTCTCTGTCAAATAAATAAATAAATAAATAAATAAAAATCTTTAAAAAAAATGAATAACTTGAAGTTCTCACAATACTCCATGCTTTTCCACTCTGTGCTTTAGTCATATTGATTCCTTTGTAGTGTTACTATCACAGAGGCACCTGAAATGGCATTCAGCCAGACCTGAGATCCTGCCCAGCATTGCTGCTGACTAGTTGTATGGCTCAGAACCATTTATTATATTTTATGAAATGCGGATAATACATGTACCTCATTATATTTTTCTTTACATGACGATAGCTTGAGACGATAGCAAGAGAAAATGCATATAAATTGCTTTGTTTAATAAGCATTTAATATGTTTTGGTAACGTTGTTATTACTGTCTAAAATTCAGCCCTGGTATTATATCTTTTGGGAAGTTTACTTTCCTCTCAATCTAAATTAGAGTTACCATAGCTTCTGGAGTACATCTTTTGCATAATATTTATTAGAATGTATTTTAGTAGTCTGTTTTCTGATTCCCCTTAAGTAGACTGAACTACTTGAGATGACTGTGACTTTCATTTCTCAGGGCCAAGTTTCAGTATGGTACCACCCTAGAATAGAAACTCAGTAAAGGGACGCCTGGGTGGCTCAGTTGGTTGAGCAACTGCCTTTGGCTCAGGTCATGATCCCAGTGTCTTGGGATCGAGTCCCGCATCGGGCTCCTTGCTCCACAGGGAGCCTGCTCCTCTCTCTGCCTCTGCCTGCCTCTCTGCCTGCTTGTATTCTCTCTCTGTTAAATGAATAAATAAAAAAAAAATCTTTAAAAAAAAAAAAAGAAACTCAGTAAATATTGGTTATTTTATATTGCCATTTATGTGTGCAAACTGTATATCTCAGTCTCAATATAACTGAAAGCCTCAAGCATGTGTTATAAAATGATTTAGTAGGGAGCCAACTGCATTCTAAAACATAAATACATAATTTTAGGATACAAAAACTTTTTTCCCTAAATATGTTTTATTTAAATTTTACAGTGTTAGCTACTACCTTGGTATATGGAGTAAAAAATATGAAAAGTGTTAATGTTATTTAATTTTAATTTTAATTTTAATTATCTCTGTCTTGAACAAACTGGCATTAATTTAAAAATATTTGGCATACTAAAATATGTAGTAGCTAGCCAAAGTTAATTATGTGTTATATGCTATTGTTTGAAATATCTGAAATGAATGATTATAGGTTGGATTTGTCTTATAATGTTGCCAAATTAATAGAGCTTGAAGAATTTAAACCCATAATCTACACAGAAAATGTTACTGAAAGTGCATAGAGACTATTTAAATAGTTTCAGGATCTGTGGCAGTTCTAATGCAGATTTTATATCTCCGATAGGAGTAATGAAGAACATGCTCTTTTTTATTCTGAATAACCTCTTTATTGCTAGTGTAGGTAAATATCAAAATCAATTATAATATGAAATCACTTTTTAAATTGTCAAAATTGTCAATTTCTTTCATACTGTTTTTTTATTCACAAATAGCAAGAAAAATTGGGAAACTTTGATTCTATTTATAAAGTATATCTATCTATATTCTATCTATCTACTTATCTATGAGTCTCTCTATCCATCCATCTATAACCAGCTGAGGAAATTTAAAGAAAGATACATAAGAACTTTTTTGTTTTCTTTTTGCAATAGTACCTAATGAGAAAATTGTATTGAAGAGCCTCGGGTGGAGGGAGGAGACGTCAAAGAAAGAAAAAAAAATTCTAGACAAAATAGAAAATTGTTTTTCAGTGTTCAAAATTATAACCCAATGCAAACCAGCAGGAAAAGAAGGGTCTTTTCTCTCTTAAAAGACCTATTGGATAATATGAAAATCTTAGAAGCAGTATGGAAATTCTAACAAGTTTTCATACATGAAAAAGTTGATAAGACAGTGAAAAATTGTGTGGATGTTGTGAAAATGACAGTTATCTATGATTAGAAGTAACATATACTGATTAATTTTAATACATTTCCCTAAGATATAGAAGTTCTTACAAAAGAAAGCCAAAGTAACGTGAGAAATACAAATATTTTGATCCTCAGAGAACATCTTTGCGTACTTCTACCCAAGCACCTACCATCCCACTGGCAGCTTGACAACACTCCAAACTGCCATCTACTAATTAACTCAAATGTCAAATTTTCCCTTTGACACCAATTGCCACCTGCACCGCCTGCTGCCAGGCAGATGACAATAAGATGTAAACTTAAACTCCTGGAGATTTTAAAATGTCGCTGGAGAGAAGAAAACAATCTTGTGTTGTCCAACTAGAGAACACTCCTACATGGGAGTATCACAAGGTTCCCAACAGGGAATTCCAAACACAAATTTCTTGGGGAATTACAAAGCACAAATGCTAGAATTGTTCTGATTCCCTTTACTCCACTGTCTACTGTTTTTACCACATGAAAAGAATCAGGGAATTATCTAACATGGAAAGCCAAAAGAGCAATTTCCTTAGGTATAGTTTAGATATGAAACCTGGGGGGGGGGGAATATATATATAGATATAGATATAGATATATAAAATATATAGTGACTCTTGCTTGGTATTTTCCTGGAATTGCAAGATGGAAATAAATAATTGTTGAACATTCATGACAAAAAGAAAAATTAAGTCTGCACTGTGCTTGAACTTCCCTTAAGAACTTTCCAGGTAAATTATATTTCTTCACTGTAAGCAGACCTCATCAAACAACAGATCCCAAGATGAAAAAAATTCAGTGACTCATATTTCTTTGGACATAAGTTAAAGATGTTTACTTTTCACAGCACAGACACAAAGAAAGAAGATTTGGCCAGGCCTGAAAAATTACTTTTGCTTTGCTAAACCAAAAGGCTTAGACTGAGAAGAGAGGGTTTGAGAAATCAAAGAGTAAATAGAGATTACTGCTGCATTACTTACCTAGGAGCTTAATTCTCCTCTACCTACAGAGTAAGACAAGCAACCACGCCTGCTAAGCATTGGTAGTAGAGAGGAGTTGGATCTAAAGTCAAGTGGGGCAGGTGGAATTTTTGGACTTTCATGAGAAACTTACTGTTTCTCTTTTAATAATTTCTATATGGATTTTTTTTAAAGATTTATTTTATTTGAGACAGAGAGAGAGAGAGAGAGAGATTGAGAATGAGAGGGGAGAGGTCAGAGGGAGAAGCAGGTTCCCCTCCGAGCAGGGAGCCCGATGTGGGACTCAATCCCGGGACTCCAGCATCATGACCTGAGCTGAAGGCAGTCACCCAACCAACTGAGCCACCCAGGCGCCCTATATGGATTTTTTAAATTAACATATTATGTAGTATTTGTTTCAGGGTATAGGTCTGTGAATCATCAGTCTTACACAATTCACAGCACTCACCATAGCACATACCCTTCCCAGCCAGCCACCCTATACCTCCAACTCCCCTCCCTTCCAGCGACCCTCAGTTTGTCTCCTGAGATTAAAAGTCTCTTATGGTTTGTCTCCCTCCCCAGTCCCATCTTGTTTCATTTTTCCCTTTCCTACCCCGACCCCCTACTGTGCCTCTCAAATTTCTTATTTCAGAGAGATCATATGATAATTGTCTTTCTCTGATTGACTTATTTTGCTTAGCATAATATCCTCTCGTTCCAACCACGTTGTCGCAAATGGCAAGATTTCGGGGTTTTGATGGCTGCATAGTATTCCATTGTATATATATACCACACCTTCTTTATCCATTCATCTGTTGATAGACATCTAGGTTCTTTCCAAAGTGCTCTGGGGGAGAAGTTGTATATAGAGATAATTCCATATTGAGAATAAGACTGGCATGGCAACCTGAGCAGGCAAGATAATGGAAGACCTGGGACCCCCACTGCCTCTGCTGGCTGCTCTGTGGATGGGAAAGTTCAGGGAAGAAATATGTATGGATCTGGTTTCAATTTGGAGAAGGATATTGAAGAATTGATGTTGTGGGGGGGCAGGTCTTATTCCAGGTGGAATAAATATTACACCCATGATATCTGGGACAGACAAACCACAAAAATGAAATGTAAACCAAATTTAAAAGTAGAATCCATTACTGTTGTTGAAGGACAGAATCAGAAGGAAATTATTTATCTACAAAATAAAGTTGTAACCAAAATAATCTGAAATGGGCTTTATGAAGAGAAATAATAATGGCCAACATGGGTTGAGTGCTTGCTACATGCCAAACACTGGACTAAGAAATTAAGATGCATCAATTCATTTAATCTTCCTGACAGCTGCTGAGGCAGTTGTTATTGTTATCCCATTTTAGAGAGGATGAAACTGAGGCTCTGAGTAACTAACCAATATCACACAGCATTTGTTGTGGGAAAATGAAAACAAATTCAGGGGCAGCGAGACTAGCTTTTTAACCCCTATACTGTACTCCTGTCCCAAAGCATGATACTCTTCTCTTACCAGAGATAAGTAGGTGGAGCAGAGAGTTGAATTAGAAGAGACTTGGACAGGCCAGCCCATGGGTTAGGAGTTTGGTCTTTGGAATCCTGACTTCTACATATACTTAAGTATTATCGCTTTTCTAATTCCTTGTTTTCTCATGTTTAAGTGACAGTGATGGTGTTTTAGATCCCATAGGATCTTTGTATGGTTAACAAAGTATGTATGTATGGTGTCCATGTAAGTAAACACTTAGTCCATTAACTATAGTGGACTAAGTATAACTATATACTTAGTAACTATAACTATGAGCAGTAACTATAGGGGCTCAGTAAATGAAAGTTGTGAATGAACTCCAGATATGTTGGTCACTAGTGCTCTATAAAATACCTAAGAGTTTGAGAAAATTAACTGAGGGCGATGCTCTTAGACATGAATGAAAGCTTGAGATTCTATGAGCAAATAAAGATTGGGACATACTGTTAGAATACAGAGGCAGGCAGCCTGATTTTCAACATCTAAAACTGTTTATCCAATACAGGTGTCACTGCCTTTGCATGGGCAGAGGCACCTACTGAAGAACCTAACTAAAGCAATAGCAGAAAATGACAGTTATAACATCTACCCTGATATGAGATGCCTTGGGTCAGTTTCCTTAGAAGGAGAGACAGAGACAGGGTTTTGGTGCACGATTTTTGGAGGAAAGGTTTTTGGAGAAAACAGGAAGAATAATACAGAATGAGAAAGAACAGAGTAAGAACGAGAAAGAAAAGACTTCACCTGTGGCCTCAGGTAGAGTCTAGCCGCTAGCTAATGTATAAATTGCACAGCACTTTGGTCGGCCTTTGGGTAATGGGCTGGGATTTAGGATCTTTTGCAACCTCATATGCATCAGTTCTTGGCTACAGAGGTAAGGAGGGTTTAGCCTTCCAGGCATTCTTGAGTGAGATGGCGCCCTTCAGCTAGGGGAATGCTCTGGAGAAAGTAAAGTATTAAGTATTCCCAACAGCTGGAGGATGAGTGAACCTGTGAGGAAGAGATATGGAGAGGGCAACGGCCTCTACCAGAGGAAGCTGCTAAAATATTACTCAAGAAAATGCAATAGTGGGGCACCTGGGTGGCTCAGTGGGTTAAAGCCTCTGCCTTCCGCTCAGGTCATGATCTCAGGGTCCTGGGATCGACCCCACATCGGGCTCTCTGCTCAGCAAGAAGACTGCTTCCCTCCCCCTCCTCTGCCTGTCTCTCTGCCTACTTGTGATCTCTCTCTCTCTGTCAAATAAATAAATAAAATCTTTAAAAAATATATAATAGTAAAAGAAGAGAGATTCAGAAACATGAATCAGCACCCTGTGGGCATAAAGAATAGCAGGAGTGTGATAATGGGGATGATTACAATGTCAGGAAAGGATTCCCTGAACTCTGGATATCATGTTATAGAAGCTGTTATACCAGTGCTCTCACCCAGAGGTTATGGGACTCTGGAGGGTGCATAAGGGCTAATGGTTGCTGAAAAAAAGAGCTGGAATATATGACAGCTTAGGACACCATTTATTATGTGTGTATAAAAGGCAAGGTAGTAAAAGAAAAAAAAAAAAGAAGGCAAGGTAGTGTGGTGGTGGATGGCGAAGTCTGGTATTGCAGGCATAAGCCAGAAAGAAAACAAGAACAATCTATAATCACAGTCTGTGATAATTTATATCCAATTAACTGAATTTTACCAAATGAAATTATTTTTTCAGAACCAAGATATTTTAACTAATGCTTATATTTAGAGCCTTGACATTATAAGGTAGGGAGAAGGTAAAGGTGTCATAGTTAAGGCAACTAATCTTTGGTTAGACATTAAAGATAGGGCCCAAACTTTATACTTAGCAAGATCTTTAATGTCTAAATGTTGGGATTTTTATTTCATCATTATATTTTTTCAATTCTCCTTGGGTTTTCTTTTTTTTAAAATATTTTATTTATTTATTTGACAGAGAGAGAGAGAGATCACAAGTAGGCAGAGAGGCAGGCAGAGGGAGAGGGGGGAAACAGGCTCTCTGCTGAGCAGAGAGCCCGATGTGGGGCTCGATCCCAGGACCCTGAGATCATGACCTGAGCTGAAAGCAGAGGCTTAACCCACTGAGCCACCCAGGCGCCCCTCCTCAGGTTTTCTTTTTGAAAATCCCACCCTACTTGGGTTTTCCATGCTCTGTCCAAGGATATGTAGAAGTACTGCGCCTATTTCGGGGAATATATAGAGATTGAAGTTCATTTACTGATTCTAGGACTTGGAAAAAGCAGTGGTGGAGTATCAGCGAGAATGCAGACCCTGAGTATAGAGTCAGGGCACTTGCAACATGCAATGTTATTTATGCCTGGCTCTTTCCTTCACTGGTTTTTATCTCTTGTCCCAACTCAGATATCAGTATGGAAGTTCTAGTGGGCCATTGCAAAATACCCATAGTATTTTCTTGGACTCTAATAATTTTATACAACATAAAAACTAGGTTACTATGATTACTGTAATCGCTTCCTAATGGTCTCTGCTACCAAGCTTCCTACCTCTACTCTTCTAAACTGTGCTTTCTGAAAAAATTTGATTATATCCTGTTTAAAGCATTTCAGAGACTCCTCAGACCCTGGGTTTCTTTCAGATCTCATCTCTCATTGTATTAGACCTCACTTAGTCACATTTAGCCACATTGAATATCCCAGCTCTCCATGCTGTTGCATGTATGACTTTCTCTGCCTGGAAATCCTGTCTCCATTTTCTTCTTTTGGCTAATACTCACTTTTCCTGTGTGAGTAGGTGTCAGTGTCACTTCCTCTGGGAAGACTTTTTTGAACTTTCTTCTCCCCCAGGGCCAAGTTGGGAAGCCATAACCCCCTGGATTTCCCTGCCATCTCACTTATCACACTGTCTTATAACTGCCTCCTTACCTTGCTGTCTCCCCGATTCTATTTTAAATCCTTGAGATTATATCTAAATAACCCTTCAATTCCAAGATTAGAACATATTGTTAATCTTGAACAAATGTTTGAATGCCTGACTGCATCATTGCACTTAGAGTCACATAATTAACTTGCATAAATCAAACACATCTTAGGATACACAATGGTCAAATTTCATGAAATGATTTTATTTTTATTAAATTTCTGCTATGTTTTGATAGACTGTTAAAGAACTATCTTGGCTGAAAACATCCTTGTATGTTGATGGACTGTTGGAGAACTATCTTGACTGAAAACATCCTTGTATAAAACTTCTTTTGGGGAAGTGCATAGTGTTTGAGGAGAATAACTACAAGTATATGGCTATTAGTTGTATCCCAACTTTTCTAATGTAGTTTTTTTTTTTTAAGATTTTATTTATTTATTTGACAGAGAGAGACACAGTGAGAGAGGGTACACAAGCAGGAGGAAGGAGAGAGGGAGAAGCAGGCTTCCCGCGGAGCAGGGAGCCCGATGCGGGGCTCGATCCCAGTACCCTGGGACCATGACCCGAGCCAAAGGCAGACGCTCAACGACTGAACCACCCAGGTGCCCCTCTAATGTAGTTTTAAAAGAAAAAGTAATTCATTAGAACTATTAAGGGTAATGGCAAGGTTTCATTATTTTTTATAGTTCAGTAATATCCCATTATATGTATGTATGTGTGTATATATCCTTTATCCAGTCTTTAGTCTGTGGACACTTGGGCTGTTTCCAAGCTCTTGGGTATTATAGATAATGCTGCCATAAACATCGGGGTACATGCATCCCTTTGAATTAGTATTTTTGTATTCTTTGAGTAAATACCTAGTAGTGCAATTGCTGGATAATAGGGTAGTTCTGTTTTTAAACTTTTGAGGTACATCCATACTGTTTTCCAGAGTGCCTACAACAATGTGCATTTCCACCAATTATGCAAGAGGGTTCCCTTTTCTCCACATCCTAGCCAACACCTATTATTTCTTTTGTTGTTGACTTTAGCCATTCTTACAGGTGTGAGGTGATAGTTTCAATTTGTCTTTCCCTGAAGAATAAGTGATGTTGAGCATCTTTTCATGTGTCTGTTGGCTATCTGTATATCTTCTTTGGAAAAATGTTGATTCCTGTCTTCTGCCCGTTTTTTAATTGGGTTATTCCTTTTTTGGTTGTTGAGTTTTTCTAAGTTCTTTATATACTTGAGATACTAACCCATTATCAGATACGTTATTTGTAAATATCTTCTCCCATTCTGTAGGTTGCATTTTAGTTTTGTTGATTGTTTCCTTTGTTGTGCAGAAGCTTTTTTTTTATGAAGTCCCAGTAATTTATTTTTGCTTTTGTTTCCATTTGCAATGACATGGATGGAACTAGAGTATATTATGCTAAGCGAAATAATTTAGTCATTTCACTCATGGAGGTGGAATTTAAGAAACTGAGCAAATAACGGGAAAAAAAGAAAGAAAAAGAAGCAGACCAAGAAACAGACTCTTAACCATAGAGAACAAACTGATGGTTACCAGTGGGGAGGTGGATGGGGGGATGTGTTAAATAGGTGATGGGGATTAAGGAATGCAGTTGTGATGAACACTGGGTGTTGTATGGAAGTGTTGAATCACTTATTGTACACCTGAAATTAATATTACATTGTATGTTAACTAATGGGAATTTAAAAAAACTTAAAAAAAGAAATACTAAGGGTAATGGAATTAAAATTTATCATAGAAATGATGAACTCCTTACTGTTTATTTGGTAATTCTGGTGATATATAACTATCTAATACGATATTCAAATTTACTCTCTTCAAAGAGAACTGTGATTTTTCTTGAATTTTTTTTTCTGATCCCGTTGGCCAATTGGTTTCACATTATAAATAAAATCAAAGGTACAGTAAACAAAGTACCTTGATTTAGAAGAATTTCCCTTCCACTTACTTACTGTTTTTACAAACTGGTAGATACATACCATCAAATATCAACAGTACAGCGATATACAGCATTGTCAGGAGGAAAGGTAAATACCATCAAATATCAAAAGTACAGCAATATACAGCATTGTCAGGAGGAAATGTAAGGTGATTTTGTGAGAAGCATTGGGAATGCTATTCATATAAATATTTATTTATAATGTACACTGTTACAAAAAAGCATTTATAGTAGATTTTCAATAGAGTACAAAAAATTTAAGCAGGCAAAATAAAGAGAAAAGTGAAAATCATGATTATGTAAGAAGTACACCTGAAGTTCAATAGCACAGTTAGTTGTACTCTTGTGCTTATACCAAGTATGAATGTATTTTTGAGTAGAAGTTCATCTGAGAAAAAAAGAATAAACCTGCTTCAACTTACTTTGTCATTATGTCTCTTAACAGTTTAACAATAGAGGATCTAGCATGATTCAATTGAACAAAAGCACAGCTTGTTGAGTTTTGGTCACCAAGTCCCCTTGGAAGGACAGTGTTGTGGGCAAGTCAGAGTAGTGAGGAAGGAATGCAAGGTTTAGTGTCAGTGCTTTTTACTGCCTGAATTCCGCACACTTTGAGGTCCACCTAAAATCTACTTTTAGACTTTGCTTGGCTACCATCCTTAGAGTCACTATGGTTGTTTGCAGAAGGTCCCAAACTTGTTTGTCTCCTCAAAACCTCTCCTTTCCCCATGTTTGCCTTTGATAATGTGTGGTAAATGTGGCATGACAAAAGTACACACCGCCTGTAAAATCCACTTCCTTCTTGCCCTGCAAATTTATGCTCAAGAGGGTTTTAGACTTAATAACCTTCGTACTGGAGCCACATAAATAAGTGGCAGTGATTTCTTGATATTAACCGTTAACTGAACAATCCCATGCTTCCAGAACCCAAAATTTGTATCCTATATAAGCCAATCCTAAACTACCTTACAAGAAGTGAAGGGATAGTATAAATTGCTCAAATTAATCATAATCCCCACACCTGGGGAAAAGTGTAGTTGAAACACTTGAGCTATAAAACCAGATGGCACACTATGTTTATATAAGCTGTTTGCCTAGAAACTGAACCAGATTTGTAAACACTAAATCAATATTTGAAGGTTAGGTGCCAGCTGTTTTTCAGGATGCCGTTAAGTGACTGGTGCTCATCAGCTGGTCTCAAATAAGAGGCATCTTTTAGCCTGGCCACTGTATCTACATTCCTCTGTTTCACAGCAGCCATGTGAATGTTTCAGCCATTTCCACAGGACTCAACAAACCTAACACAGATTGTCACCACCCTGCCATGATTTTTTCTCAAGAGTTTTATTCATTTAGTGCTGGCAATAACTAACTAATGGACTGACTGTTTATTTGCTTGGCATCCCTTCCTAAATGCTCATTGACCAGTGATTCACTTTGACTTGCATGTGGTTTTGGTTTAATCTGCCATTTTACTGTTGCCAGGGACCCTAGTGGTTTACACTTGCTATGCACCAATAAACTTTTTTATAATTGGAGAGATCTGTTGTGCTTTTCGATGCCACATGGCAAAAGGACCTTAAAAGTAAATTAATAATAAGAGCAATTAAGTGAGTATTTTATCAAATTATTTGTTTGGGAACAGCTGAAATCAGTATGTTAAATTTAGTACCAGCCCATAATAAAAAAGGTTGTTTCTATGATTCTTAATCTGTTGAGCCAAACATTTTGGCAAAAGCTGATGTGGTTTTCAAGTTTTCATGTTTACTTCCGTTAAACTTGAATGTGGTTCCACCCAGATATTGTGTATATACTTCCTTCCTGTCCTATTAAATGGAAACTCTATGGATAAAACAGAAAGTTAATGTTTATTGAAGAGTCTTGTTTAAAGTAAGGAGACAGACTTAGTAAATGTATATCTCTTTAGCCCACTATATTCTAGGAAAATAAAGTTGGGAGTCCGAATTACTGGGGCTTGCAATTTATAAATTATTAGTTATATCCAGAAGTCACTTAACTTCTCAGAGTTCATTTCTTCATGTAAAATAGAGCAAAAACTTCTGAGGATTTTATAAAGATTCATTAAAGTAACATATGCAAAAATACAGTAAACTATGGTGATTTAGGCAATAAATTATTATCTTTACTATTATTCATATTGCAATTTAACTGTTTTAAATGCTAGTTTTTTAAAAGCACATTAAATGCTTAACCTCAACAATATATATCAGAAATATATATTAAATGTAAATTTGGAAGTGGACTATGTTTATGATGTCAGTGACTTATAAAATATTTTATCGAGGAAATGGAGGTAAATGTCTTAACTTTGGATGTCTTTGGATTTAGAGGTTTTGATCAAAAAGCCAGTTTAGTATAAGGGAAAATTATCTGGTAGAAGGCTGGGTGATGATTAAAAATCTAATTGTAAATTTATGTGAATGGCTAAATTAATAAAACTATGCCAGGTGTATCTGATAAACATGGGGATTTTTATTGTAATAAAGAAATAAACTATGAAATTCAATATATTCTAAACAGTTTACAACTTATATTTGAATTAGCAGATACATCAGAAGAACAGAACAACCTTGAATTAGCATATGTGACCATGTAGAATGTAGTTAATCAGAGTGGAAATAATTAGTTATTTAATAAATGATGCTGAAATAAATGAATTAAAAAATCACAACAATAGGCTTGTAGATTCCCACATCATAGCATGTGAATTCTAAGTGGATTATACAAGTACATGCAAAGTGATACAAACAAAATGGGAAGAAAATAGAGGCTATTACCTATTACCTTTCCAGAGGCTAGATAGCAAACATTAACAATTAATAAGAAAAGAATGAATAGCTTTAGTTTATGAAGAACTCAGTAGTAAAGCAATAGTATTCCAAACTAGTCTAGGAGAAAAAAAATCCAAGAAGATGAGATTTAAAATTATTTTAAACATCCACATAATAATTAAAAATCCACATATAATTAAAATATACATTTAAAAAGCCATCAGATAACATATTCCTCTTCCTGAGTTACCATATCATTTAAAATTTAACTTAAATTTAATTTTTTTAAAGTTAATACATTCATATAATTTAAAATTCAAAGGTAAAAGTGTGCCTCTCTTTGTGTGCTGGGTGGCTTAAGCATATGACTTGGTTTCTGCTCAAGTCATGATCTCAGGGCTGTGAGATGGAGATTCTCTCCCTCTCCCTCTGTCCTTCCCTCCCCTATCTCCCTCTCTCTCTAAAAAAAAAAAAAAAAAATGCACCCCTCTCACCTATTCTCAGCTCATTAATTCTATACCAGGAGATAGCAAATGTTTGCATTTTCTTATGGAAAGTTTTTGGGTTTTTTTTAAGATTTTATTTATTTGGGGTACGTGGGTGACTCAGTAGGTTAAAGCCTCTGCCTTTGGCTCAGGTCTTGATCTCGGGGTGCTGGGATCAAGCCCCGCATCGGGCTCTCTGCTCAGTGAGGAGCCTGCTTCCCCCTCTCTCTCTGCCTGCCTCTCTGCCTACTTGTGATCTCTCTCTGTCAGATAAATAAATAAAATCTTTAAAAAAAAAGATTTTATTTATTTGAGAGAGAGAGAGTGTGAGCATGAGCAGGAGGGGCAGATGGAGAAGGACAAAGAAGCTCCCCTCTGAGCAGAGAGCCTGACATCAGGTTCAATTCCAGGACCCTGGGATCTTGACCTGCGCTGAAGGCAGACACTGAACCGACTGAGCCACCTAAGTGCTTCTGGAAGGGTTTTTCTTTTAAATTAATTTTTAACCTTAATATTGGTGAGGCATCAGTGAAAAATTGCAAATGACAATGTAAATTGATAATAGCCATTCTGGAAAATTTTGACTATCTAAGCTTTAGTATGTTTCTTTGTTGATTGATTCATTCTCATTCCTCATTCTAGGAACTTATCTCAAAGAAATAGTCAAACACAGGAACAAAATTTGTGAATTGATTATTAATTACATATTATTTAGAGAAAAGTTAGAAACAAATTTAATATTTAAACCCCCATTTGAAATGCTTTTTCAACCCTGTAGTATAAGTGAAGCATTCTCTTCAATTTCTACAGAATAAACTATTTAGAGTCCTTATTCTGAGAAAAGAGAAAAGAACAAGTGATAGAGAAAAGGAAGGAGAGGGACCACATGGTGGGAAGAAGAGAGGAAAAAGATTTTTGATGACTCATCTCTGTTGCTTCATTCATTCATTCATTCATTCTTATTCCAAATATGAACACTTTTTAGTGCTTACCAAAGGTCTAATCATTGGTGATATATCATTGTGAAAAAAAAGTAAACAAAACTCCCTGCCAAATAGCTCAGAAGATAATCCTTTAGAGAATCATATGATGGCAATTTACTTTTTTACTTTTATGAAAATTATGCAGTTCTTTGAGATATTTAAACTTGATATGAATTTTTAAATCACTCTAAACAGTTTCCAAAACAACCCCCTCTCCAATATAAAAGTGCAAACTCTTCTGGGATTCTGAGTACAGTTGAATTATGTTTATTATTAACTTCAGAAGAATTAATATTTATATAATATCTTATGTGCAGGAACAGAGCATTTCTTCACATCTCTTCAGGTGGAGTGTTAAGTCCCAATATTATTTTATTATTTTCTTTATGTACTTTTTCTACATCATTAAATGTATTTCCATAAATGTAAAATAAAGTTAAAATATATATTGAAATAAAGTAATAGAGGCATTAGAAAAAAATAGTTAATGCAAAAAGATATTCTTGAGCAGTACAGGAAACACATAAGGAATAAAGGGAAATACAAAAACTTGAATGTAATTGTAACCTAAGAATTGTAAATGAATTAGATTGAAAGAGAATCATAAACAGAAAATAATAGAATATAAAAGATGTTTCCAGTATATGGCAGATAAAGATTAATTGTCATCATTTAAATTCATTTCCATAGTTTGATAAGACAATAGATAATCCGAAGGAAAACATAATTCATACACAGAAAAATTTTGAATGAACAATAAACAAGATGCTCAACCATACTGCCAATGCAAGTTAAATCAATAAGAAAATGGCATTTATCCAAAAGATAGGCAAAAATGTAAAATAGTGATAACGCCATATGCATGCAAGAATACAAGTAAACTAGTGATCTTGTACATTGGTGTCAACATAAATGACTGTGACCTTAGTGGAAATGGAACTACCAATATCTATCAATATTAAATACAAAAAACTTTTGAGACTCGAATTCAGTTTTGGGAATTTATTGTAAGGAAATAAGATCAATTGATAAAAATGTAGCAATAGAATGTATTGTGGCTTTGTAGTGACAAAAATACTGTAACAATCTGATCAGCTATTAATAGGGAGATAAGAGATTATATCATGGCGCAGCACAGAAATTCAGTGTTATTAAAACAAAAAAAATGAAAGCTTTACCTGTTAACCTGAAAGGATGTTTATGATGTCCTTTAAGGAAAGATGAATTGTAATTTATCAAATATGATCCACTTTTTTGTAAAGCAAACACAAAAAACTCACTTCTTGACTCCTGCTGTTCTAATGTATGCATTTGATTATGGTATAAATGCAGATAAAGTTTTTATGGTATGTACACTCACTATTTCTCAGGGAACTAAGCATGGCTAGGACTAGGGTGAGAGATTACTTTTTCATTCTCAAGTACTTATACAAATTACCATGATTTTATACTAGTTAATTTTATTTTAAATATAGTGCTCAGAATGTAAGTTATTTAAAAAGAGTACAATAATTTGTTTTAGGATACCTGTGTGGCTCAGTTGTTAAGCATCTGCCTTCGGCTCAGGTCATGATCTCAGAGTCCTGGGTTCGAGCCCCACATCGGGCTCCCTGCTCAGTGGGAAGCCTGCTTCTCCCTCTCCTACTGCCCCTGCTTGTGTTCCCTCTCTCGCTGTGTCTATCTCTGTCAAATAAATAAATAAAATCTTTAAAAAATAAAATAAAATGAAATAATTTGTTTTAAATTGCAACTCCTTACCACATACATATTTGGCAAACTGTGCCTGGGTGGCTCAGTCATTAAGCCGCTGCCTTCTGTTTAGGTCTTCATCCCGGGGCCCTGGGATAGAGCCCCATGTCCAGCTCCCTACTAAGCAAGGTGTCTGCTTCTCCCTCTCTCTATGCCTGTCGCTCAGCCTACTTGTTCTCTCTCTCTCTCTCTCTCTCTCTGTCAAAAGCATGTGTTGTGATGAGCATGTTATATGTAACTAATGAATCGTTGAACACTACATCAAAAACTAATGATATACTGTATGTTGGCTAACAGAACATAATAAAAAATAAAAAGTAAATTAAAAATAAATAAAATCTTTAGAAATCCCCAAATTTTAAAGATGCCAAGTTTTAGAGTTATTGTAACTTTAGACTTATTCGATAATTTTTTCAATACAAAGTCTTATTATATTTTTATTGTTGCTTATTCAGTATATGTCATGAAGGAATTTTACAATAGAGTTCAGATTGGGAATACATTGGCATTCACATTTTTTACTAGGATTACTTTGTATCTCTGATTTCTCTAATATGTTCACAGGTGTCCTTTTTCTCCTCTTTCTATAGTAACAGTGTATTAAATAATTTAATAGAAATGTTTGGTAAAAAAGATTTTAAGTAAGTATATTTTCTCTGTGTGTCTTTATATATACTTACTTATTTTCTGCAAAATGACTTGCTTGAAAGATTAAGTAATATTTCATGTGGGTAGATAGAATGAGGGAGGTATCTGAAATTAAATGTGAATAAAATAGGCACCTTTCCAAATGGTGGGTATAGATTACTGTTTAGAAAAATATATCTTTTAAGCCAATTATATTATTCTCTCAGTAATAAATTAGAAAGAAAAGGACCTTAGAAGCCATATATTTATCTGTCCATATTTGTTTACTGAGGAGACCAAGATTTTTAGATATTGTTGCTTTGTTTGTTTAAATTAACTGTGATTAATTTCTCCATATAATAAATAATCAATTATTCATCATATTTCAAGCTGATTAGTATTATGGTTTGCAAATACTGCAGTTTCAAGGAGCTTTTGATTCTTCAGTAATATGTATTAATATTTATAGGATTAGAAATTAAAACTCAATGAGTTATTTTTTTATTGATTCATTAAGTGACAATATAAACTCATTACATGGTAACATAACCTAATTTTTATAGAAAATATATTTTCAAAAAAGAAAAGTTGATTTTTTTAAAAGTTATCTGCAAATCTTTTTAATGTCTGACTTAGAAAACTACTGGATAGTTATACATTCTTCAGTTTACTGGAAAAAACGATTGTACATTTGTGAGAGAGTAAGAGAAAAAAAGGAAATTAATATTTTAGTATTATTATGAAATGATTTTGACATTATAGACCTCATGAATAGGTCTCAAGGATCCTCAAGGGGTCACAAGACCATACTTTGAGACTGCTTGCTGGCTTAGAATAACCATTTAATAACAAGTATAACTATGTTGAAGGAAAGGAATAGACTGGATGTATATGATTAAATTATATAATCTAGATGGAGAATTCATGAAATCTAGCCCATTGGAATGCACTGATTCTTTCTAAATGGGATGAACTGAGCTAATTTCATACGGATTAGAGAGAATTGGATAGAAATAATTGACATTGCTGGAAGACTGCTTCTCAGAGTCAATGTTATGAATAATTCTAACAGTTTCTTCACCTCCCATTATTTTCAGAATTCTGAAAAGGACCATCCAGTTAGCAAAATTAAGTTACTAGTGGTGCCCTGGCTTTCTATGAGTGAGGGAAAATAGTTTCTGGTCCGCCCCCCGCCCCAGTTTTTTTTTATTTTTTCCATGACCAGAGGGATAACATTCTCCACAATTAAAAAGAGAGTTTGGATGCTAGAATAATAAGGCTAAGACAAATGTGCACTACTATTCCTAGCAGGGATTTCCCATTTGTATTTTCTATTGTTCCTATACTAAAGATAGCCAAGTACTAGCTCCTAATAGTAACAAGCATGTTGACCTTCATTCTAAATCATACCTAGGAGATTGTCAGGTATTTGAATTGTTGAAAACTGCAGGTCAGTCGGCACTTTACTGAATAAAGACAAAAATTTAAGGCTTAAACAATGAACAAATTATTTTACATTATCCATATAACATTTTATAAAGGGCTACCTTGTAAAACCCTTGATATTATACTGAATCTCAAGATATGATTAAAAGCCATTACAGGAAAATTTAAAGTTAATTGTTGTGATCCTGACCTTCAAGTCATTCTCCAAAGGAAAGTGCCACTTTCTACCCTAAACATTTGTCAAATGTTTTGTTTTCTATAGTGGGCAAGTTCTAAAATAGATGTTATTTGATAGGAAGAAACCTGAAGTAAAAGGTTCTTTGCTTGTATATCACTATTCATATTTAAAAGTTGAGGAGCTTTCAAAAAATCCTTTGAGTGGCATATTTGTTGGAATGTGGTGGGCCCTGACTTTGCAAACTCTCTTTTAATGGTAAGCCTTCAATGAGAAGCCATGTTTAATCGAAAGGAAGGTCACAGCTCCTTTCACTTGCACTAGAAAGGTCATTCTAACACCAGCAATTTTGAAGAGAACCAAAGAAGTAATTAAGCTGCCAATAATTATAGAAGACTCTTTCAGAATAAATTGCCCTTGACCCCTATTTATTTTGGTCAAGAAACATCTTACAGGATTTTATTTTTATCTATGGCTGCTACTGCAAGTTAATCTTTTATTTCATGCTAAAATAAAGTCAGGGCAGAAAAATGATATAATGAGGAAAGAACAATGACTTATGTCATTGTAATATGAACTTAATTTTAAAATGTAGATCCACAGTTAAAAAACCTAGATATATCGGTGTTGGTTTGTCATATGATCCGTACACTCTTTGGAACGTATTCAGATCACCCTCAATGAACACTGGACAATGGTAGCATTAACATTCTTGTCTACTTGCATTACCTACAAATAGCCACAAAGCTTCTATCTCTTTAAAGTTGTTGGGAGTTCTTGGAAAGTCAGACTTTAAGTAGTTTACTATTTTGTTAAAATATTATTTTTTAAAAGCTATTTGAAATAAATGTTTGGAATAGTAATTTTGAATTTCAAGTAAGATTGAAGGTGAGGTACCTGTCGGGGATGAATAAAGTGAGGAACATTTGGGAAGGGGAATTATATATAGTTTGGAATAGCATATTTGGTATAATAGTTTTATTACAATTGAAATTGAATTTATTTTAAAATGTCAAATACCATTTCAGTTGGGTATTAAGGCAGATAAAAGTTGTATATGTATTTGTTTGATCTTCCAAAGAGAACGTGGGTTAAGCATGGTTGAAGACCCTCAATTTAGAGAATTATAATTTTTTTTGTTTTAAATGATAGGTCATCAAAACCCTCTATAATAGTGGCTTACTAAAATTAAATTTCTCTTAAGCTCAAAAATTCTGAGATGTCTCACTAGAGCTGGGTGATGGATATAAGGGAGTTCATTCAATTCATTCAATTCTCCTTTCTTTGAAATGTTTGGGATTTAAGAAAAGTTACATGATTATGGTCTAAAAGAGTTGAATGGCTTGATGACGAAAAATGTATGTCAGAGGTATGAAAATATTTTGGCAGGAGGAGTGAAAATTCACATATATGCTTCTTTTTAAACATTATTTAAAAGTTATAGTAAAAAGTCCGGTCACCAATTTTGTGATTAAGGATGAGATCTATATACTATCAATCCCTACAACAGAATGGGTAAAACTTAATGGAGGTACATAGAGATATAGGAAAGAGTGGGAGTGCAGATTAGGCCTGGAACAGGAGAGGCTGGTTTAGGAGATAGGGAGAGAAATAATCAGAGAAGGAAGCACATAAGCACAGACTATAACAGACAGAAAAGAAAGAATGAGAGTTAATCTCATAGGGAGGAAGAATTCCCCAAAAGAGGTTAATAGATAGATTTTAACTACCCAAAACTATCTAATATACAAAGAGAATCAACTGTTTTAAGACCTGGCACCACTTACCCTCCAAGTGGTCAAAACTGTCTCTTGCTAAATCTGTGTCCCAGTTCACTGGTACACACACACACACACACACACACACACACACTCTCACTCCCTCTCTCTCTCTATTTTTAAAGCTTTATTTATTTTAGAGAGAGAGAGAGAGAAAGAGAGAGAGCCCAAGCAGGAGAGGTGGAACAGAGGGAGAAGCAGACTCACCACTGAGCAGGGAGCCCAACTCAGGGCTTGATCCCAGGACCCTGGTATCATGGCCAGAGCTAAAGGCAGACACTTAATTGACTGACCCATCAAGGTGCCCCTAATCTCCTTCTTTAACATCTTTCTTCTTTTCACCTCCAATACAGTTCTCTTGAGAAATCTGGCAATTTTCTAGATTATGAGAGAGCTAAAGCTGAATAAATTACCGAAATGAGGAAGCCCTGGTTACAAATGCATTTGTTTATTTTTATGGAAGAGATGGGAAAATCTTAATGGGGATGGTCAACTTAAAGAAATTTAAACATTTGGGAAGTTTTTCTTCAGGTTGAATTAAGCATAGAACCTCATGCTTTGGGTAAGTTCTTGGTAGGTCCCTGTAAGAATTGGGTTCCCATAAATGATGAGATGAAAAATAGACTTGTAGAACTGAAAGGCTGGCCAGTGATTTGTTCTTGTTTTTTTTCTGGAGCGTTCTCAGACATTAACAACAGATTCTCTGCTGATACCAATTTAGTGTTCTACAAGTCAATTCAATTCTGACATTAAGTCCTTAGTAGAGTTAGTGCAGACCCCACAGATTAAGAGTTTAGTCCCGTGAGACTGCCTCTACTTCTTTAGATGTCAGTCCCAAGTCCCTGGTTTTCACTGGCACTTCTAGCCAATTGGCTATAAACTTAGGGGTTCCGAAGAGCCCCTCAGGTTCCAAATTTTGCTAGAATGGCTCACAGAACTCAGGGAAACACTTTACTTACAACTAGTGATTTATTATGAAGGATACAATTTAGGAAGAGTTAAATGAAAGATACATAGGACAGGGTATAGGGGATGAGAGAGGAACAAAGCTTCCAAACCCTCTTTGGGCACACCACCCTCTAAACACTTTAATGTGTTCACTAACCCCAAGCTCAGCTCATCTGATTATTCAAGAATTTTTATAGAGCACACTTTCCAGTCCCACCCCCGCTTTCTCAAAGGTGGGGCTGAAAGTTCTATTCCTCTAATCACTTAATCTTTCCGGAACCAGCTCTTTCCTGGGGCTGTCTAGGACCTCTCTAAGTCAACTTAAGTAAACTCATTAGCATAAACTCTGGAGTGTTCAAAAGGGGTTCCTTATGAATAACAAAAGAGACCGCTATTAGAAAATGCAAGAGTTTTAAGAGCTCTTAGCTAGAAACGCGAACAAAGACTAAGTGTATTTCTTATTTTGTCATAGTTTTTAAGGAATCATTTTACAATAAAAAAAACTATTGTTGCAGATTTTTTGAAATGATTAAAACAGTGTAGTTTGTGAATAATTACCACCAATTAATCTCTAAAGTAATGAGTTATACAGTAGTTGATAATCTTTTTTTTTTAAAAAGATTTTATTTATTTATTCGAGAAAGAGAGAGAGAGAGAGCATGAGAAGGGAGAAGGTCAGAGTGAGAAGCAGACTCCCCGTGAAGCTGGGAGCCCGATGTGGGACTCGATCCCGGGTCTCTGGGACCATGACCTGAGCCGAAGGCAGTCGCCCAACCAACTGAGCCACCCAGGCGCCCAGTAGTTGATAATCTTCTACATTGATTATCATGTTACCTTTATGGACTTGTGGTCAATAAGAAACATCCTTTATCATAGTAGTACCGGGCAGAGAACAGTTCCAAACTCATGTTCAGCTGCTCTCTGCTGCAAATCAATACTTGAGGGACAAGTGATGTGGGAAAGAAAAGGTTGCTTTATTTAGGAAGGTGTCAACCTGGGAATATGGTAGACCATCTTCCCTGTCCCAGAGAAGCCAGAAGCCAGAGGGTTTTAATGGCAAAGGCACAGGAAAAGGGAAGGGGTACTGCATGCAGAAGAAGCAGGTGCCTAGGCAGTTGGTTCTGTCTGTGTCAACAAAACCTTGAACCAACTTGCTGGCATTTGTTGCAGTTGTTTTTGAATGTAATGAAGACTTCTGGGAAAGCTTGGTCCTTCATTCCTCAAGGCCAGTGGTCTCCAAATCTCAAGGTAAGTTAAGTTAGTTCTGTTATAAACCAAAGGATTTATGTTAGCAAGCAGGGAGTTCATAAGCTTGAGGAAAGTTAACCCTTAAGATCAGTTGGAGTGCTGCTAGAATATGTCCTATTTGGAGTTTCACTGGCTCCGATGGTATGAACCTACTTAAAAGTTTAAGTTCTAATTATGATTCTGCTTTTGTAGAAGAAATAATTTATGACTGTATTTTCACTTTTCTTCTTTCTTACCTTTAATTTTGCTACTTTAGTCACTCTAGAGTTAATATACATTATTCAATCTAAAGTTCACCCCCAACAAAGGGAATTCTTTCTCCTCCTTTCCCTCCATTTTTTTAAATCCCTATTTGATTAATCAATGAATCTGTATTTAGTTGAACAGTCTCTGAGGCAGGCAAGACTAAATCATATAATAGAAATTCTCCATGAATACCATCTATGCTAAATATGGAGAAGGCCTGGCTTAACAATACTTCAAGACAGGTTACTCATATTACTCCACCCTACCCTCCTTCCCTTTCTCTCCCTCCATTCTTCCTTCCTCTCTTCACTCCCTTCTTTCTTCCATCTTCCTTCTTTTTTTTTTTTTTTTTTTTTTGCTTCTTTCTTTTCTCTTTTCCTCTTGCTGGCTTTCTTCCTTCCTTTCTGACTCTAATCTCTCTTCCAGTCAGTTTTTGTTGTTGTTGTTGTTGTTGTTATTTTCCTGCATAGTTAACATCCTCAGATTTAGTGCTATAAAACAACAACCTTTTTTTTTTTTTTTTAAATAGTCACTATTGTGTAGGTCAGGAATAATTTAGGAAAGGCATAATAAAGATGGCTTGTCTCATTTCCACAGTTTCTGGGGCCTCAGCTAGAAACATTCAAATGACTGGAACCTAGAGTAATCTGGAGATTTCTTAGCTGCCTTGTCTGGCGTCATATTGGTATGATTCAAGCTGGCCACACCTGGGACTAAACACCTACAATGTGGCTTCTCCATATGGCTTGGGCTTCCTCACAGAATGGATACTTTAAGATAATCAGACTTCTTATAAGTTGTCTCAGGATTACAAGAGTGAGTGTTCCAGTAACCTCACTAAAGATGAATGCAATTTCATGACTGCTACAGAAGTCACATAGCATTACTTTTCCATATTCTCTTAGATGCGGTGGTTGGTCATTAGCTCACTCAGATTCATGGAGAGGGGATAAAGACCCAACTTCTCTATGAGAGAAAGGCCAACAAAATCACAATCATGTTTTATAATTGTTGTACTTCCTTTCTTTGAAGAGTCTTGAAATTTCCTCCCCATATCTGCCTGTGCATATAACTGGCCATGAGTATATATTCAATGAAGCCGGAACTAACATTCCTGTAGCAAGTAGAGAACATTAACTCATTTATTACAGTGAAGTGAAAAATCTTGTTCAAGTGAAAGGTTAATAAATAAATCTATTGATCTGACAAGCATAGTACATTTCAATTTTATTCTTTCTAAACACTCTGGAACATTAATAGTGAAATAGGTTGGCATTAAATAGGTTGGCATTATGGCAATGTTTATGGCAGGAAACATTGCTCTGAAGCTTTACTATATATATCCTAGCTTCTCTGAAGTTGCTTTGTCAATTGACTTCATTTCCCATAATCTGAATTGGCAGGTCCCACTTCATTCAAAGGAAGTTTCGTACATGAAAATGGAGCACACGCAATTGAGCCACTGTTCCTTTCACTTTATCTTCATTTGTAGTCAGGAGGTGATCTGTAAATTCAAAAATTGCATTTCATAATAAAAAAAAGAAAAAGGAACAAACAATGAGGACTGAATCAAAAACAGAATTATTAGAGAACTTTCTGTTCCTTATGTCAACTGGGAATGGCATACCTGGCAAGTTTCAAAGGCTAGCCACATGTGTTGTATCACTAAATAGAGACATAACAGCAAAACTCCAAATGTCATTTAGACACTGTAGATTTCTCAGTTCAGTGATTTTGATGTTGATGGAGACAGACTTCCTTGAAAGTGCAATGATCTGCATGCCTTCTGATCAGTGTCTTGGTGTAGATTAATATTATTTCCCAAGAAACTAGGAAAACCCTGTCTTTTTATTTCTTTATGGAATAATTTCACACACATGGACTTTAAAAGATTTAATGTGGGTCTTGCTAATGAGCAGTAACTTCTTGTGGGTATAATGTCTGCCTGATGGAGATGTTTATAGATATATCCTCAAGGCAAAGGTTTGTTTTCTGTACCATTTCAAACAACTCTACTAGGTACTTAGGTGACATATCTGTCACTTCAAACATATTAGTATTGAAATTGTAGCACTTCACAATTGAAGTGTATTACACACTTGAGATACAGTAAACTACTGTATTTGAATTGAATCATACAATCATAGATATTAGAGACAGAAAAGACCTATTAGGTTATCATGTCCATCTTCTGCCATTTAGATCATTATTATTTACAACACATTGTTGGATCTAGAGTTAAATGCCTCAAACAACAGGACTACTACCACTGTGCCAAGAATATTTTCTTTTATTGTCTAAAGGACTTGCTCACTGAAACAGTCTTTTTCTTAAATTCAGCTGAAATTTATTTTTTGCTCAATTTCACACCAATGTTGTCATACCTCAGTCCTCATTCTAGAGCCTTACTTCTATTTTATCTCTTCTAATAGTGGCATTGTTTTAAAGATGGATTTATTTAAAGGCCATATTTTAAATTTCAAAACTGCGATTTCTTTTCTGCCCAAATTATGTGACGCTTTAGGTTGGCTTTCCCCAGAAATGGACATTAAGACAAGAATATGAGTGTAAATAGTTTACTTGAAGATGCTGGGAAATAATTGAAGAAGAGAGATAAGGAAGAGGCAAAAGCCATCGAAGGGTGAATGATCATACCAATTCCACTGTGGGTAAATGGATCTTACTTCTACCACAGATATTAGTGAGTTGTGTAGAATATGTGCCTCAGAGTTACTTCTCTGAGAGAAAAGGAAACTGAATTATTATAGTCATGCAATAATATGCTTCCAAAACATTTTGTCTAACCAACATAATTCATTCCCTTTAATTCTGGTAACTGGAAACATAGTTCAGAGTTTACATCTTCTTTTTTGTAGTTGTTGCTATAGTCATGAAACAATACAATTAGATAATTCTTAATCAATTATTTATCTGTCTGTAGTGCCACATTTTTTCCAAAAATCTGACACATTTTAGGATGAGATATTTTCAGGTTTTTGGCTTGTTTCTCTTAGGATTAAATAACTGAGGATTTAAAATATTTAGTAACATTTGAATAAATACAAAAACATACATCTTTGGTCATATATTTGAGGATTCATTTTTATTTAAAAAATAATGTCATGAACTTGGAAATTTTCTAGAAAATCTGTAGAATTTCTTTAATCTCACCTCTTCAATTTTACTGTTCTTTATGGAATTTAATGAAATATACAAAATATTGTCTATGAGTGACTTAATGGAGGACTAAGAAATAAAATATTGAGTATCAAAAGTTGATAGTTAATGGATTATTTATAAAAGTTTATAGACTTTACTCACACAAGAAACTCCTAGTTTTCACTCAGAGTCTCTGTGGTCTTATATTGAAGATAGTTATAGCTAGAGTAATCATCTGATTCCCAATCCACCAATAGATTATAAACAATAAAGTACAAAGACCAGGCTTACTAGAAACAGATACAGTCGCAGGAAATGATATTTGATAGACTAGTAGTTCTCTGTATCTCTAGGATTATCAGAAACTTGAGATAACAACCCCAGAATTCTAATTCAGCAGGTTTGAATTGGTCCTTGAGAATTTATATTTTTGACAAATTTCCAGTTGATGCTGTTAGTCCAGGGACACCGTATTGAACATCATTGGGATAGACAATAGGAGGAAAAATATAGAAACTGTGGAAAGTTTTACCTATTCATGAGTGAATACAGGAAAGCTCTATACAAAAAAAAACTTGGATGGGACCATTAGATCTAGGGAGAAATTTCCTGCCCATATCAGCAGACTTCATGGTCACAATCATATTTTACACAGTAAAATAACATCTAGAGGGTTAACTCTAACTTATCAAGAAAGTGAAATGCATAAAAACCCATGAAATAGTTAACTATTTTCAAAAATATATCCATTCAGGGGCGCCTGGGTGGCTCAGTGGGTTAAAGCCGCTGCCTTCGGCTCAGGTCATGATCTCAGGGTCCTGGGATCGAGCCTCATATGCGGCTCTCTGCTCAGCAGGGAGCTGGCTTCCTTCCCCTTCTCTCTCTGTCTGGCTCTCTGCCTACTTGTGATCTCTCTCTCTCTCTCTGTCAAATAAATAAGTCTTTAAAAAATATATCCATTCAATATAATTTAACTAATAAGAAGAGGATAAAATATTAGTTATCTAGAAAATGCTATCTATCCAAAACAAGTCATTGCTCAAATGTCTTGTGTGGTAGACTGAATAATAGGCCCTTCCAAGATGCCCATGTTCTAATCCCTGAGAAGGTTACCATATATGGGTAAAGAAACTTTGCAGATGTCATTAAGGAAAGGATCTTAAAATGAGGAGATTATCATGGAATATCTGGATTAGCTCAATATGGTCAAAAGGGTCTTTATAATAGGGAGAATGGGGATAAAAATGAGTAGAAGGCAATATGACAGTGGAAGATATTGGAATGATGCAACCACAAGCCAAGAAAGCTGACAGTATATAACAGCTGAGAGAGGGAAGAAAAGGATTCTCTCCTGGAGACTCTAGAAGGAACTGATGCTGTGGATACTTTGATTTTAGCTGTGTAAGAGTCATCTCAGATTACTGACCTCTAGAGCTGTGAGAAAATCAATTTAGGTTGTTTTAAGACACTATTTGTCTTTATTTTTCACAGCACCAATAAGGAAACTATTACACCCTGTGAAGTCAAAATTTTGCTTTATAACTATTTTCCACATAATGTGACTCTATCAACATTAGGTTTCTTATATCTTATTATTTGTGTGTGTGTATGTATAGGATGCTAGAGCACAAGTCCAAGGTGGGAAGTGGTAGAACCTGCCACGAGAAAAGCAGAAAGCAGTTAAGTCAAAAAGGCTTTGTGCAAGATTCTAAGGAGTTTAAACTATTGGGTTTTCTATTTGTTTATTTGTTTAGTTATACCAAATAGGGTTCCAGGCATTATACTAAAGGAAAGGGTGGTGAACTTTTTATGAAAAGGGCCTCAAAGTAAATGTTTTAGATTTTGTAGGACAACAGGCAAAATAGAGAATATCATATAGGTGCTTAAAAAACAGAACAAATGTTCACAGATATTTTGTTGATGAAAATTTAAAAATAACAACTGAATATCATTTTCTTTAATATAACTTTTTTAACATAAGTATACTAATGAGATAGAATTCTTTTTCTGGGAGGAGTGATAACATTTTGCTTAATCCAGGTTCAGAGTTAGTATTTTCTGTCATCAGAGTCGGTTGCAAATTGTGCAAATTATGTGTCAATGTTGATAAGCAAGCTAACTTGCCTGTTAAAATTTGAGTATGGCTTCAGCTTTCTGTGCTTTCATCTTGTTGAATCATTTCATCTGTGATCATTATTTATTTGCTTAGATCTCTGGATTTCATTGTATTTTTTGTTGTTGTTTTTTAAAGATTTTATTTATTTGAGAAAGAGAGAGAGCACAAGAGGGGGAGCAGTAGAGGGAGAGGGAGAAGCAGGCTTCCTGCTGAGCAGGGAGCCTGACTCTGGGCTAGATCCCAGATCCTGGGAGACATTTAGCCAACTAAGCCACCCAGGTGCCCCATGGATTTCATTGTATTTTGAATTAATCTTTGCCTTCAATGGCTTCTTGTTTAATTTTTTATGTTATTAATTAATAAAATTTGAATACCATTATTTTTAAATTTAGTCTTTTATGGATGGTTTATTAAACCTACAGTGTATAGTAAAGCACATTTTTATTAGTAGTGTTATTGGTCTGTATTTACCAATAACTAGACTTTAAGATGTTAACTCATTGTAAATCAAACAAATCATCCATACCTTTATTGCTAAAGCAGATATAAACATAGATATAGATATGCCATCCAGATGTGTGTTTCTGTAATGATAATTCATAAGAGATTAGAAACTGAGTTTCTAATGTTAAATAAATTCACTGGGTTATTTTAACTGTATAAGCTATGGTTTTGTAATATGCCTTCCACATATGTTCATACTCTTCTTTTGTAAATGAAACAAATATCCTATATGGATTAAAGATAGCTATTTTTAGAATAATTTATAAGTAATTTGGGTTGTTTCTCAATAGTTAGTGGTAAAAAGATCACCATAAGAAGGTTGAGGTTTGTAGGAAGGGAATCAAGTTGTCAGGGTGCTTATGGAAACAGCATCTAAAATACTTAAAACAGGAAGTTTGTCATCTTACAAAACAAGTAATTGGGAGGTGAAACATTCTAGGGTTTAAAAATTAAAGTTATAACTATGCACCTGTATTCTTTCAATCTTTCTTCTCAGTCATCTTCAGCATTCTGGCTTTGACTGCAAAGCCAGCCCCTATGACTACAATGTGGCTGCCATAGTTACAGGCATCACTGTTTCACATGAACCGATAAAAATCAGAAAAAAAGAGTTTGTCATATCTTGTTTTTTTTTTTTAAACAGAGAGACCACTTTTTCCACTTCTAGGAAGAAGTTGCAAGTTTTTTTTAGTTTAAAAATATGTGAGTAAATAATAAAATAAAATAAAAATATGTGAGTAATTTCATATAATAGCAGAAATTCAGTAGATATTTCATAGATGGATGGTAAACATGTTTTGTTTGCTTCTGTGTCTGAGTTCATCTTTAGTTAGAAGGCATCGGTAGTCACCAGAAGTGACTAGCAAGGGAAGGGAATGAGAAGATAATAGGAGGGGTGAGTAAGGTGATAACCTGGGAAGCAGAGGCAGCAAAAACAGACTTTACTGACTGGATCGAAATTTTTCTCTATCTTGGTCTTCAAACCACACCCTATGCTTGAAATATTCTTTACATTTTAATTTGCTAAAATTTAAATTGGCTATTATCCAGTGAAGCACTTTAGAATTCCATTTCTCCCATAAGATAATCCTATTCCAAAGGAAAAGGAAGAATTAATTTCCAATTGATCTTTGTTTAAATAGTCCATTCCCCCTTCCTCTTTGCAAATCATCTACTAAATGCATTCACATTTTAATTTATAATGAAAATTTTTTTCATTAGTTTTACTTATTTAGTCTGCTCTTTCTAGTTTGATATCTAGCACATAGATTGTTAAATTCATCTTCTCTCTGCTTTTATTGTTTCCATTATTGCCATCCTCAATGCACCCTGCAAACCTATGCTTAATTAATCTTCATAAAAGACCATTACTTTGGTACTGCTACTCTCAGTGACTCTTCAAACTCACATTGGTGATAGCTCCTAACTCATGGTCTTTCTCATGAAAACTCATTCCTCTTCCAGTGTTCTTCATCTGGGAAATGGAACTGAAATGTAACAGCTCAAGTCAGAAACCTGTCTTTTTAAACATCTCCTTAAAACTTACCCTCTAGCCATCTATTTTCAAGTCCTATTAGTTTTGTTTTCTAAGTATCTCTTAAATCTATTTATTTCCCTCCAATTTTATTGCAACAATGCTAATATATACTACAATGATTCCTATTTTAGATACTGTAAAAACCAGGTAACTGGTCTACCTCACTTATTCTTGCCTTTCATCTTTAAGTTTGCTCTTTACATACAACAAGAAGAATCTTTTTAAAAGTATACTTCTAATCATACAGTTATCATCTCCCTTCCTCCTAGTGCTCCATCCCCTTTCTCTCTTTCTTAAAGTCCCTCAGTGGTTTCTCATAGCTCTCGAGACAAACATCAAATTCTGAACATGACCTACAAGGCACTAGCTACAAGGCGTAAATCTTTTTTCCCATGCCTATCTTGAATCATGTCTTTCTTTCATCTATCTTCTCTAGCCATAGTGGTCTTCTTTTAGCACCTTATACACTTTCCTTAGTGTCTTCTTTATTTAGATAAAGTTTTAGCCATTCTTTAGATATCATCTCAAATGTTAATTTCTTAAGGATGCTTTCTTCAACCTTCTTATGTAACTCAGATTTCTATTATTTGCTCTTATAACACTATGTATTTCTTCTATTTATAATTATATTTTATATTTTTAATTATAATTTTATTTTTATGTGATTATTTTCACTAGATTATATGATTTATGAAGGAAGGAATCATGTCTGGTTCTGTGTATATAGTTGATACACATTTCTGAAAGAATGAAGAGAAGTGAGGTCTTTTTCCTGGTTAGGATAAATTCTAATCATATTCTAATCATATTTGCCAACATTTTAAGGTCATCTACAATTTACTACTCTTACCTTTGTAATCTTACGTCTCATTAGACATAAAATAACATTTGAGATAGAGATTGTAAAAACCAGGTGCAGGTGTGCTTAATAAAATAAGGAACAAATAGGAAATGCTAAACTTTTTATATGAATATGTCATATATGCAATATGTCAATAGATATGATTTCTTGCCACTTAATTTTAAACTAAGATGCTCAAAACAGTTGCTTCTCTACATCCTAGCTATAAGACTGTGGGGCACTATTAAAAGGAAGCTTATGTTTGGAGGAACAGACCTCAAGAGAGCATATTTAGATCAGCCTGCTGATAGGTAAATATGACTAAAATAGTAGTGGAGTTGGGGTGGGTAGGATGATACAGCTGTTAGGGTCCTAAAGGCTAAACCATGGACAATGAAGATCTCATTTGAAGAATTTTAGCCACTTTATCCTCCTAGAGGGACTTCCCATTTTTCCTGACTGGTCTTTGGGAGTCTAGTAGTAGAGTAGCTTGGATTAGGCTCTGATCAGTATATAATTAGGGGTGAGAAGAAGAATGAGTCTCTTTTAGCCAGCTATTGAGGCAAATTTTACTCATATTCTCTTGATGGTGCTAAGACTCTTGGGAGAGAAGAATTTAAGGATTGGGCTACATTTGACAATTTTAGACAGGTTAAATTATCAAGATATTCTGCCTTTTGTTTTCATTAAAAAATTTTGATATAAGTTTGAATTTAATCAATTTGAATATAATGTGTAGAATGGGTATAACGGGTGCTTTGACACTAGGGCTAAATATAATATTCTCAAACAGAAATAATATATATATGGAAGTATGTGTAAAATCTGTAAGAGATCCATTCTGAAATAAGATGAATGTGACAAGTTTAATTGTTCTTATCTTAAAAAATAAAAATATTAGACAATCTGCTACAAAAGATACTAAGGTATAGTTAAAATAAGCACACAATGGGGCGCCTGGGTGGCTCAGTGGGTTAAAGCCTCTCTGCCTTCAGCTCAGGTCATGATTTCAGGGTCCTGGAATTGAGCCCCACATCAGGATCAGTGGGGAGTCTGATTCCCCCTCTCTCTGCCTGCCTCTCTGCCTGCTTGTGATCTCTCTCTCTCTGTCAAATAAATAAATAAAATCTTTAAAAATAAAAAAATAAAATAAAATAAAATAAGCACACAAGATGTTCCGTACCAGAAAATCATATGCCATTTAGTAGCATATGCGTTGTAGCTCACATAGCAAAAATTCAGGAAATTTTTATATTTTCTGAGGAAATTTCAGCATATTTTATGTACATTTTTCCATAGAAGTGTAGTTAGTACCAATTTTTCTTATTCAGCAACCACTTTACCATGTGCCTGCTATGTATGTGGCCCTGTTCAGTGGTTGGGGGTTTATTTAAAGAGTAATGCAGAGAAGGTGCTACAGCCCAGTGAGGCAGATGGCCCAGCAGATAAATAAGCACATTTCATCTTAATAAGATCTGTAATGCAGATCTTGAACAGAATTCTGGGGAAACACAAAGGGAGGTACCTCATGTGGCCTTGGAGAAAAGACTGTATCCAGGAAATAACTGGAGCTGTCCTGGGTGATAGATAAAAGTTCACTAAATAAAGAAGAGCTGGGAATACCTACTGAGGGCTGAGCCTGATAATATTCCCCATATTTCAAAAATGTGAAATTTTATAAAATATTGAATTTAGCACACGAAGCCAATGTTATTTAGTAATAGGTGGGGAATTCTCTGTAAGCAAGGGCTGGAGTCTTGTGAATTTATGAGGGGTGTAAAGGTAAGGGGGAGAGCATATTGGGAAGAGCACAAGGGATTAATCCCCATAAGCCAGGCATCTGTAGAACACTTTAATGCGAAGGGTTCTCTTACAAATTCTTATTTGATCCTCACTATAGCCGTATGAGCTAAGAAAGGCAGGTGCAGGGTATTATTTCCCCCATTTCATGGTTGAGAAAACTGAAACATGAAGAGATTAGGTAACTTGCCTAAAGTCAAACAATTGCTTCGTGATAGACTGAGACTAAGGCACAGATCCCTCAACCCCTTGGTGGAGCTCAGCTCCACTAGACTGCACTGCTGCCTCCAGGCAAACATATATACTCGGCCTTCCTTTTGTTCCAATATTAATTTTCTTGAAAGTCTTGAGGAAAGCTATGTATTCTCTTTCCACAAAGACACACACACACACACACACACACACACACACACACACACAGCTTTCACACGGCTTTGCATATATTGTCAGGGGAGAAATAGTACCCACCCAAATTTCACAAAAGCCTATCCTGGATAACTAAATCCCAAATTCTATAATTGTAGTTGAGAATTTGAGGGAGAGAACTTCTCTAGTTGCATAAATGGGTTCTATGACTATGCAGAATCATTTCAGTATCAGCCTATGCCCCCACCCTGGTGCACATCTAGGGAGATAGTTCACTTTTGTTTCAGTGTCCATATGGTGGCTCATCGCCAAGATCTGGGACCTGTGCAATACACTTCATCTTGTGTTCGGAGTTTCAAAAATCAGGAATGTAGATGCTATAGGAATGGAAATCTCTGTTAAAAAAGAATATCCAATAATGAGAATATTTTATTCTAAAAATTGAAATTTATGTATTACTGCAATAGTAAATAGATCTGGTATTGATTCCAGTACTCATCCACATTATATTTCTAGTCTAAAGTTAACTGCATCATCTTTTTTTAGATTCTAAGTTACTACAAATCCTTTTAATTTTAGTTTAAAAAGTAGCCCACAAAGTTTAATAGAGAACATTTTGTTTATGTTTTTAGTGTTTGAAAAGTATGAAAGTGAATTTCATCCCATACCATTCCCTTGACTTTAGCTGTTTTGCCAGTGCTAGCACAAGGGATTCCAAAAAGCCGTGACTAGCATACGTAGAAATGTTCAAAACTTAATTTTGACTTGTGAAAACAGAAACAGTGTTGACCTCATTTGGGAGAAAGAGCAGCTTTCTCACAGGAGACAGTTTCTCCAGCAAAAGGAATGCAGAAAGCTGAATCCTTAGGTCCCTGAGATCCCTGTGTGGGTCGTGTCCTTTAAGAGTCACACCCAGAGGACAGTGGAATCCTAGCATTTTCACTTCCTTGTAGCCCACAAGTTTCTCATTTTCTTCACTGTTTTTTTTTTCATTTTTGCATTTTCATTCCCCCTTTGAAAACTTTATGCAAGATAAAAATGGGAATATTCGTAAGCAGAATTCTTCCTGAATTTTCTATCCATCTAGAAACAGAAATGTTTCTTAGCATATGAAAGGGAAAAATAATGTACATGTTTTAATTTCATAGTATTACTTACACCAATAGACTGTGAACCCTTGAACTTCTTATTATATCATCAAATTGAACTTCTGAACTTCTTCTGAGAGCCTATAAACTTGAGAGTGAAAGCTGCATGAAATTGTTTTCCGAGGCCTCCCTCAGTGTCTGTCCAGTGGTGGCGTGCTCTCGATTAGAGAGCAAAAGTGCAGCGGCATGAAATTGTTACGTAAAATGGACAGTTCTAAAAGTGTTTTCTGGGGATTTCAGTAGGATACCTACCTTTTCTTTCACCTCATTTTTCTATCTATAAAACTTGGGACATAATCTACCCTTTCTAATTTGGCAGAACACATTTGGGAATTGTACAAATTGATTTGGAATGAAATCCATAAAGGGCTTTGCACTGCTCAGAGATCTCCATGTAAATGCAATTATCTCATGGTTTGCTACAGGCACCCCACCATGTGTCCAGTGTCACCAGCCTTATTGCATGCTATGGAGAGTTGTATGGCATTTATAATGGCCTGTTGAAGTGAGTGTGCATTTGACATCCTTCAAATTCTTGCTTAAGTCCCAGCTCATGGAGACTCAGAGGGTCATGAACAGTTTTATTCACACTTCTTTATGTTTCCAGCTTCACAGTAAAGTGCTCCTTGCCCTGGGATTGACCTTTAACTTCAAAGCTAAAATCATTATGTAACTCAAAACAGCCAAACTGATATTGCAATGAATAGAAATGAAAGTCTTCAATTACCTTGGGAAGATTTAGCAACAGCCTTACTTAAGGTTGTACACGCATACACACATATACACGTGTGCACATGTGTATGTATATGTGTGTGCATGTATTCCACATACACACACGTGCACATGCACACATATATATGTGTGTATGTATGTGTGCACATATATTTATTAAATATATTTAGTAAATATGAAATGAGTTATTTATATACTAGTAACTAAACAGAAAGATTGTAGGGAGGCAAGAATATAGCATGAAGACTAGTTACGTAAATTTTTAGCTTTCTATATTGGAGCTTAGTAATTTTTTTAAAGATTTCAATTATTTATTTGAGAGAGAGAGAGAGAGAGAGTACAAGCAGGTGGAGTGGTAGGCAGAGGGAGAAGCAGGCTCCCTGCTAAACAAGGAACCTGATGTGGGACTCGATCCCAGAATCCTGGGATCATGACCTGAGCTGAAGGCAAATGCTTAACTGACTGAACCACCCAGCATCCCAGGAGGTTAGTAATTTTTAAGTAATATTCTAAGTAAAGGGAAAGTAAGAGAAGTCTACCAATATAATGAGATGTTAAACTCATGAACAAATGTTAATGCACCTTTTTGTACCCCTGTAGTACTTATGAGAGATCTTAATACAGTGATTTTGATGGGCTTCTTGAATTTTACCTAATATCAAACACAGATAATGAATTGTCCTTCCAAGTGTAACTAAGGTTTTGGCCCAGTCAAATCAGAAAGGGAGAAAGTAATCAGGTTGCTTAAAATTTACTAGTGACTATATAAATGCTTCATGATTAGAAAGTCTGAGAATTTGCCTTAAATTCAGCCACTGTCTTCACTAAATAACAAATGTTGATTGAGTGTTGATTATTTTGCCAGTATGGTTCTAAGGCTAGTCATATAGCAGTTACAAAGCAGAACAAAATCCCTGCCGTCAAGGGTTTAAATTATTTTTTTCTTTGTGCTGATTTAGGGGAATTAATGCATGGCAAAATGCACTGAAAGTAGTAAGAACTAGAGATATATCACATACAAGTATATTGTTACATGGACTGAATTAGTGATACTATAAATTTTATATCATAAACCTGCCACGTCAATTCTATATCATAAAGAGATAAGAATAAGAATATAGCCTTTCCTACACAACTCCAGTATGGCAACCTCAAAGGTTCTTATGTGTTTACTAAAGAAATAGATTACTCAAGAGAGGTAGTAAGAGTGACACAACACCACAGTGTGGTGGCTTTTATTGAATAATACTTGTCCAACTCAAGGTCAGCAGGTAGTATTTCTCAGTGATTTTTTTTTCCTTTCTTGTGAAAATACACCAACACCTGCACTACTATCCTGAAACTTCACAAAGTAAATACAGTATGAAATCAAGTATATTATCTAATGCTATTCTTCTGTTTTTAATAATTTTCAAATTCAGATGATCCACTTACTTTCTTGACTGATTTGAATTTCAGGACTGTCAGGCCAGTTAAGAGGTCAGAGTATTACCATGGACACAGAAAACTGATATTGGTCCCCAAATATTCACTATCACATTAACTTTCATTGGTGCAGCCCGTATACCACTCCTTTTAGCTAGAAATTATCCCATTGCCATTGTTTCATTGGGTTAAATGACAAGAGCGATTCCATTTTTTTTCTTCCTAGGAGGATAGAAAGATCAAATCGCAAAATTTCATTTTGGAGATTAAGAAGAACTCCTAGATCTTAGGGGACTCAAACCAAAGGCCTACAAAGATCAGGCAGATCATATCAAAAATGAGAGAGGTAGGATGGGCATTAATGAGATAAAGTGAGTGGCATAGCCTCAGTGTTAGTGGCACTAGAAAGAAGGAAAGACGTGGTTGGCCTGCATCTCATCTTAGACATCCTATTTCCGTCATCTTCAGATAACTGTTGCTATGTGAGAAGGATAGTCTGGTGCAGAAAAATTTTGGAGTTTTTGAAAGTACCCACAATTTACGGGTTTTGGTTGGAATACCTTGAATTTAATTGTTAGGTCAAACAGCACATATCTTTGGCTAAATATAGGGCTATTATTTAATTTCTGGTATACAAGATAATTACCCCCAAGGAGTTTCCTCTGGCCTTTCCTTTTATCCTTGTTAACAGCTAGGGAGGGGTTCCTTTTGAGGTCCTCTGAGGTGATGGACCAGGAACTGGTACACTTCAAAAATTAAATACGGAAATACAGATATAGAGCCATAAGTCTGGAGGAGGAAGTGGGAAATAACAAAACTCCCACTTTAAGGGAGCAGAGGAGTAGAGGCAACTAAGCAAGAATTTAGGGAGCAAAGTAACAACAAAGGAATACTAAGTTAAGGAGGTCAGATCCTGATTGAAGAGTGCTTTGGAAATGATCCAAAGAGAGAAAGTAAGATGGTGCTGTGGGAAATGCAAGGAAAAAAAAAACAAAACATTTTTTCTATTTCACAGTTTTGCCTGGGGCCTTCTGTGAGCCCATTAGTGTGAAAGTAAGAATAGAACTTTGGTCTCCAAAGAGAATCCCCTTGACTCAGAAGCAAGAAAGATTGCAGTAATGACATCCAATAATCTTAATTATGGTCACATCGAATACCTCTAAAGATTACAGGTACAGGTTGGAGTTCTTTTTTTTTTTTTTTTAATTCAAGTTTCTCATTTTTAAATAATAATTTAATAATACAGTTTCTAGGCCCCGGAATAGTAAGACTTTAGTCATCATTAGACAAAATCATGCTGAACATAAACACTATCTATTTTCCTCCATGTTTTTATATTTGTATGCAGCGTTTGTCAGCATGGCAGCCTTGGACAATGATAAAGTGCATTTTTCTGCTTGGGTGGTTAGCCCTTTCATTTTTACAAGTGACAAAATAAAAATCTGCTGAAGAGTGAACATGCTGCTTTCACTGTGTCATCTCAGCCCTGCGGGTCATTTTATTATAAAAATGTAAAAATCCAGTCAATTTTATTTAATCAGCTGAAAAGGAAAAGTGTTTCCAGGTCATTAATCAAGTGCTCCTTCTCTGTGGGACTTGTCTCTTCAGAAACTGCCATATGAATCATTAATAAAGCTGGAAAGATTTTTTTTTTTTTTTGCCAGCAGGTTTTTGAGAAACCTAGATGTTATTAATATAACAGAAGTAAAGTAATTTTAGGTCAACAAATAAAGCCTTTTGTAGCTATGGCCTCCAGAATTGCACCTATGTTATTAAAAGCAGCTAATTCTTTACTTTCTAAACATTTAATTGTTGGAAATGTTGGGAAATATTCAACTGTTTAGATTGTATATGATTATATATTCCATAATTACATGTTTTCTTGAATGTTACCTAACCTTATATTTACAGTAAACTTTTATTATGCGAATTGATCAAAACATAATGAGACAGTAGGAAGAGATAATTACTACTGTATCTATAATAATAATAATGATAGTAATTAAACACAGCAAACTGCGTTCACATAATGTCAAGCTTGTGCTTAAACCCATAAAAGCAAGTCATGAAATAGAAGCTTGAAATTTCCTCCTGGAAGAATTTTGATGCTTATGTTGATGTTGCTCATGCAGCTTTATTTTTTAAAGGTGGTCTTGACTTGCATGAAGAAATTTCTAGTATTTGACTAGCAGTTGTCATTCACATTAGAGATCATCTAGGACAGAAGAGAAGGAGGAGCCACCTTTTTGAAAGACTATGAGTCACTGTTTCAAAACTCTAAAGGGAGTCAAGAATAGGGAACATTAATGAATATACAATTACATTAAATAATCCCATAATCTTTAAATTTTTATGCTTCCACACTTGTTTTTTTCTTCAAGGTTTTATTTAAATTCCATTTAAATTAACATACCATAATCTTTAAATTTGTAAATTACTTTTGTAGATTATAACATCCCAAGGACCACATTCTTTGTTTTCTCATTGTCAACTATCTTAGTTTGGGCTTCTGTAACAAAATACCATAGATGAGGGGCTTATAAATAAGAGAAATATATTTCTCACAGTTCTGGGGGCTGGAAAGTCTAAGGTCAAGGACCAGGCAGATTGGTGTCTGGCAAGAACCCAGTCCCCTCTTCATAAACTGCTATCTTTTTGCTGTGTCTTCAACATGGCAAGAGGGGATGAGGGAGTTCTCTGGATGCCTCTTTTATAAAGGCACTAATCCCATTGATGAGGACTCCTCCCACATGATATAATCACTTCCCAAAGGCCCCAACTTCATATATGATCATATTGTTGATAGGGTTTCAACATTTGAATTCTGGGGGACACAAACCTTCAGTAAATAGCTTCAACATAACACAATTACCCTAGAGTTTATAGGCAATCTGCTTCTGTTTTGGATGTCCCCATCTTTAAGTGATTTTTACTTTATATCAGTTTATGATGTTAACTTTTTAGATTTAAATTCATTTACTCATGCTCAAACTCTCAGAGCTTTCCCCTCAAAAGCTGTGATGACTCATTCATCCAATGTCTCAGATTAGGAATCAGTATTTAATAAATATCCTTCTTATAGGGGTGCCTGAGTGGCTCAGTCATTAAGTGTCTGCCTTCGGCTCAGGTCATGATCCCAGGGTCCTGGATTATAAATATTGTCTGTTATATAGATGAAATCTAGATTTCTTTGAGAACAGCTGCTCAAGCAATGTGACTAAAAGTAATGGAAAGTAAAACTAGGATCCAGGCAGATGCTGCATTTCTTTATTTACTCTCTTTATTCTTGGTCTCATAACCTTTTTTTTTTAAACCTTTGGGCTAATGGGTTACTGATTATGTTTATGACTATTTCCTTTTGCATATGGATTTTATATAATGAGAAATGAAAAATTGTTTAAGGGAGATTTAATTTGCTAAACATTTTTGTAGTTGCTTATCTACATGCAACTGGTTATTGACTCAGAAATTTTTAATTACAATACTGAACGAATTATCCATAACGAAAGTTGCATAAATTATTAGTCATCTGCTGAGTTATTTTTTCTTATTTCCCAATAAATTTCCCATCACTTTTACATCTTCCCTTCTACTTATGTAATATAGTTTTTACTACATTTATTTTTAATCATATAGAATATACATTATTACAAAGAAAACATGGTATCTTTTCCCCAATTTTATGTACATCTTTCTAGAATCCACAAATCCATAATTTACCATGACATTTGAAAAATATCAGTAAACAGACACATATATTATTTACATTAGTTTTGCACTAGATTTTACATAAATAGTATTCCAAACATTTGGATTCAGTATGGTTTAAAAAGTATTGAACTATGATTTCAATATCTGTGTGGATTTGAGAAAATAACAAGCTTCTCCCAGCTCTAGCTTCTTACTTAAAAAAATAGGGTTCATATTCCAATGGCCTGTCATTTTTGTTGGAATTGGGTGTTCAGTGGCATGACACATAATCAAGAAGCTTAGAAGCTCGAAACTGGCCTATGAGGAATTGAAATTAACATAACAGTGTCTGAATCAGTTATGACAAATACACACTCTGATCAACTAAAAATATAAATTCTGAAGGTAGCCTGCTGGACAACATTTTGGGAAAGTTTATTCATTAGGGTTTAAAGATAAATATTAAATTCTGGGTCCTCTGAGGGAAAAAAAGTCAGAAATGTGTTATCTGCACTAGCTACTATATAAGTATTCAGAGAATTATTTATAATGTTGACATTTTAATTTATTCTTACCATGTTATGTTCATCACCTATATAGTCCATTGTTAGTTGGTAAATTCTCTGTGATAAAAGGCGGATTTGAACCCAGCTACTTTTCTTTTCCAAAGCTGTATTCTTCCTGGCTATCATCTTAATCCGTGAACTGAAGGAAAAGGTTTACAGTCTGGATTCTCTGGTAATAGTCTGAGCCTCTGTGAAGGGGTGGTGGTAAAAACAGTTTTTTATTCCCTGGTATTTATTCTCCCCCGTTTTATTGGACATAAAGCTTCAGATTTTAGGCAGGATGCATGGTCAGATTGAAAAAAAGACTTATTTTCAAGCTTTCTTTACTATTAGGTATAGTTACATTTTGGCCAATGGGATTTAAGGCACAATACCTTTAAAAGGAGGACATGTCCTCCTCTCTCTTCTTTTCTTTCCCATTGGGTTAACTGTGGACATGCTACCTCGAGCTTAAGCAGCCACCTTAGAGCTTGAGATTTAAGCTATAAATTTAAGATGGCAGAATAATTTTAAAAAAGTCTGGTCCCAGGGCGCCTGGGTGGCTCAGAGATTAAAAGCCTCTGCCTTCGGCTCAGGTCATGATCTCAGGGTCCTGGGATCAAGCCCCACATTGGGCTCTCTGCTCAGCAGGGAGCGGAGCCTGCTTCCAACTCTCTCTCTGCCTGCCTCTCTGCCTACTTGTGATCTCTCTCCTCTGTGTCAAATAAATAAAATCTTAAAAAAAAAAAAAAAGTCTGGTCCCTGATTTTTATGGAATTGCCTTGCAATTCTGGACTTCTAACTTCTGGACAGTTAGAATATAAACTTCCATCTTATCAAAAACAGAAACCCTTTAATTTTCTTATGTTGAACTCAATTTACTGCATCTTCATGTTCTCCAAGTAAGATAAAAATACTAGCTTTTTAAGATAATCACATTTCCAGCATATATGTTGTATGGCAGCACTTTCTATTTGAGGTGGAAATAGTCTGAATGAGTAATTTTCTACATGTAAATACATATTCCAATTAAGATTGTTTTAAAAATAGACAGCTGAATCATACCTGAACAAAAATAATGAGTTAAATTTTGAAGACCTGCCTAATGTCTCTTCTGTCAGATCTAACACCTAAATTTAACATGCAGCAATTGACATTGATAATGGGACATTTTTGTCTTTCAAAGGTTTGTTTGCTTTAAAATGTTCATTTAAAAAAATGTATTTATCAAATTGCCTTCTAGCATAAAATAGCACTTTTTTTTTAAGAGGAAGTGCAGGCTAGATAGTGTTGGGGGGAGGGGCAGAGGAAGTGAGAGAATCAGCATGGAGCCTGACACAGGTGGGGGTGGGGTTTGATTTCACAATCCTGAGATCAGGACCTGAGCCAAAATCAAGAGTTGGAGGCTTAACTGACTGAGCCACCCAGGTGTGCCTAAAATAGCACACTTATTTTTTTTATTTTGTTTTACCTCATTCAACTTCAGTTAAATACATTTACATTTCTTGTGGATTGTAATTTAGAAACACTGAAGGTTTTACCACAATCTATTCTATAAAGCATCCTTTCTACTTGCAACCAAATAAAGCAAAGCCCTAGAAATTTAGTCAAGTATTAAATGATAGTAGAATAAATAAATAAAATTAGATCTATATATAAAGTCTTTACCTGTTATAAGCTATGTTGTGTGTTATTTCATTCTTTCCATGTACATTAGCACATAATTAATACATATTGGGATCTGGCTCTTGATTGGGTCCTCAAATTAGAATGGAAATTTAGGAAGCATAAACTAAGAGTTTCTGTCTTTATAGAGTTGCTATTTCTGCACAGATGCTTGTATTTTGACAAGCAGGAAAACAGAGATAGTCTATGGAAAAGCAAGAAAGTACCTGTTTTGTTTGTCTTATGAATTTTTAGTTAAAAATAAAAGAAATTCGAATCCTTGGGATATGTAATAATGAGACGCTTTGACTAGTCGAAAGAAGAATTATAATCAAAGACTCTTGAGGTCGCTGGGAAAGGAAAAATAAGAAAATGTGTCATGATGCTTATTAAATACTAAATATAGAGAGGTAAAGTGGGGAAGTGGGCCTGTTTCCGAGTATGACTTGTAAGCTGAGGAGTGTTCTATATGGGGCAGTGGGAAACATACATAATATACTGTACACTGATTAACTCTGAATATAGCTGTGTACATTCCTATCTGGACAGTCTACCACTACCTTCTTTAGAAGTAAAATCAATCATTTACAGTAGTTTTAATTTGATGAGAAAAATGTCCTCTTAATTTCAAAGTTATGTTTAATTATGGACTGTTATTTTACCCATTTCTTTCACTGAGGTACTTATTTCTTGATTTGTGTTACCACTGGTCCTTTTCTGGTCCAGTTCTTTCCTATTCAGTTTGTTCCACAGTCAACCTCTCAAATCATGTGTTTCAAGCCCCTATGAATCCCTGGTGTCTTTGTCAGAACAGTACATTTTTATTGTTCTTCATATAGTCCTAGATATACCACCTCATCTACTTTATGCTGCTTCAGAATGCTGAGAACATGAAGGAATTAAGATGACTTATTGAAGCATAAGTTTAGGGGCACCTGAGTGGCTTAGTCGTTAAGCATCAGCCTTCGGCTCAGGTCATGATCTTAGGGTTCTGGGATCCAGTTCCACATTGGGGTCCTTGCTCAGTGGGAGCCTGCTTCTCTCTCTCTGGCTGCCACTCTCCTTGCTCGTACTCTCCTTCTCATTCTCTCTCTCTCTCAAATAAATAAATAAAATCATAAAAAAAAAGAAGAAGAAAGAAGCATAACTTTATAGTTTTGGTTTCAACTATGCTCCCTATTAAAGATGGACATTACATTTGGTTGCTTTCTAATCAGATTTTCCAAAGAACTCTTTGCAAACTCTTTCCTATTTCTTTAAATGAAAAAGCAAAAAACAAAAACCCCACGTTACTCTTTGTGGTTGACCATTCTTTATTGAAAAGCCATACAGTATGGACTTCCTTAATTTCCATTTTCTCCACTTGAAATTTTTCCTTTGTTTGATTTGATTCCAGTGTCTTTTGTCTTTCTCTTCAGTGCCTAGGGTTCATGGATGGCTAAAAAAGTATTCTGCCAGATGAATTTATTTCCAAATATAAGCTATAGGCAAGAAACAATAGCACTTTATTAAACTAGCTGCATACATATTTGAACTTAAAAATATGCAATGTGAAATGATTCTTTTTGTGGTTATGGATATATGTGTTCAGAAGAATATACCTAAGATTATATATTGTGACCTTATGGCCAGACTGAAAACATCCAATATCCATAAGTAGGGCACTGGTTGAACATATCGAAGTAAATGTACAGCATAAAATATGAACAACTATAAAAGGACCAAGGAATATCTCCAGGTACTGATAAGGAATGATCTTGAAGTTGAACTTTAGATAAAAAAGTGAAAGTGAAAAGTGTTTAAAATATATAAGGAAGGAAGGGAAGGAATGTTAATATGTGTATGTATTTGCTTATATTTTCAGAATAAAACAATGAAAGAATAAATTAAAATATAATAAAAAACGTTTTTTGTAGGAGGGAAAGAAGGATATAGGGTAGAAGAAACAGGGTGGAATTAAATAAGACCTTTCAGTATGCACTTTATTATTATTATTTCCTTTTAGTTTAGTTTAGTTTAGTTTGGATTCTTTAGGGGTGTGTGGGGTTTTTTTTGTAATTTTATATAAAGACAAAAATTAAAAATCAGTCTTTAAAAACTGGAAACCAGTGGAAATAAATGAATCGAATTATATATCAAGTTGTCAGAACCACATGGTAAAATTACTTCAAACTATTTTAAATACTCAGTATTTTAACTTTACACTTTAGTAAGATATAAGAACAAATAGAACCAAAGACAAAAAAAAAAAGATCCTTCTCTAAACTCCATTTAGGTAGTCTTACTGTTAGTATGTTGATTTAAAACTATCATAGGTAAAATGTAGGATAAAGTCAGTATAGATTATGTTAATGTAATTAGAAACCATACTTTTTGTGTAATGGAGGCACTATAAAGAATAACGTTCTCTTGTATCTGTCACAATTGATTATTATAGTCTTTTATTTGAATTAGTGTTGAAATAACTAATAATGAACTTCAAATTATTTTTTTATTATTATTATTTTTTTTTAGAGAGGGAGGGAGAGGTGGTGGGTGGGAGGGGCAGAGGGAGAAGGAGCCAGAGAATCTGAAGCAGGCTCTACACCCAGCATGGAGCCCATCTCAGGGCTGGATTTCATAACGCTGAGATTAGGACCTGAGCCAAAATCAAGAATCTGATGCTTAACCAACTTCTGAACTTCCAATTCTTATAAAATGGTTTCATTTATTTAGAAACTGAATAAGGGACAAGCAGGGCTAGGCAGGGAGAGATAGGTAGGGGGCCATGGGATCAGGCTCACAAATTAAAAAATGCAGAAGATGAAAGGAAACCAGAGATAAGGGAACAAACCAGACCTTCTTGTCTGTCCTAGTCTTGTTATAACAGCTACTTGTGACCAACCAGACCCTAAAAAGGAAGTAAGCCATTGCAGGTATTATCACTAGTCCTTACTCAGTGGTGCTATCAGTAGAGATGTTTAACAGATTTAAGTTCCCTGGTTGGCTTTCTATAAAAGACCATTCCTAAAAACCCTCAGTGGCAATCCTGTGCGGACACCTCTCATTTCTAAGAGCTTTTTCTGTATCCTTGCTTAATAAACTTCTTTGACTTTACTCATTCTCCTTTGTCCACGAGATTCATTCTTCAACTCCATAAGACAAGAACCTAGCTCTTCTGCATCAAAACAAGAAACTATGTATATGTCTAGTTAAAATATATAATTATATAACTATATACCTATATGTAGTATACATATTTTACATATTACTTTCTTAAAAATGAAGATTTCTTCTGTCTATATGTAGTATATATGTAGTATACATATTTTACATATTACTTTCTTAAAAATGCAGATTTCTTAGTTCTGTCTACCAAAAGTTCTGTAAGTGATGAGTATATAAGTAAGGAAAGTAAGTTAAAACTCAAAGTAAGTTAATAAAAGAAAAACTTTGATGAAAACATAACCATACTATTATCAGTCTATAGAATCCCCCCTTTCAAAAACTTAGGAATATTATTCAGCTATAAAAAATGAAATCTGGGCATTTGTGACAACATGGTTGGACCTTGATGATACGCTAAATGAAATAAGTCACAGAGAAAGTTAAATATTGCATGATCTCACTTATATGTGGTATCTAAAAACAACAATAACAGCAACAAAAAACAAGCTCATAGATATAGAGAATAGATTGATGGTTGTCAGAGGTTGGAGGTTGAGGGTGAGTGAAATGGGTAAAGGGAGTCAAAAGGTACAAACTTTCAGTTATAAAATAAGTCATGGGGGTGTAATATATAGCATGGTGACTATAGTTAATAATATTGTATTGTATATGTGAAAGTTGCTAAAAGATTAAATCTTAAAATTCTCATCACAAGAAAAACAATTTTGTAACTGTATATGTTGACGAGTGTTAACTAGACTTATTGTGGTTATCATTTTGCAATATATACAAATATTGAATCATTATGTTATACACACCTGAAACTAATATAATGTGTGTTGATTATATCTTTAATAAAAAAAAAAACTTATATCTTCTTCCAAGCTAAATTAACATAGGGTGAACTTATTTCCTCATTTGCTACATTTTAGAGGATCACTCCTATAGACTGTCATTGATTTCAGGTTGCACTTGGTTTATCGCCACCATTTTATGTGAGTTGTCTTCCACTGATTCACTATTTGGAATTTATTTTAGTATTTGGTATTAGAAAGTTGGCCAGAAGTGAATTTACATTTTGAGTTTAGGATTTGGGATTGACTCCAAGACAAGTCAGGGCAAAACCTTCACTTGCTTATTACTCTAATGTCTAAGAGAGGGTATAGCTTGGAATCAGTACCCAGCAAATGGGTGTTGAATAAAGAAGTGCTGATTAACATTATAAAATATTTTTAATATATTCTTTTTACCTTGCAATCATCCCAAGTATATTCATTAATAAGGTACCAGAAGAGATTCTAAGTCAGTGATGTCCAATATAAATATTATGCAAACCACAGATACAAGCCACACATGTAATTTTAAATTTTTGTAGCCACATTTTTTAAAAGTAGAGATATAATGTAAAATTAATTTTAACAGTATGTTTTTTTACTGTAAAAACATACTGTAAAAACAGTATGTTTTTTTACCACATCCACAATATCATTTCTATATGAATTCAGTTTATAACATTGAGATATTTTACGTTTAATACTAAATCTTTGAAACTCAGTGTGTATTTTATGCCTGCAATACTTCTCAGTTTGAATAGCCATATACCAAGTATTCAATAACCACATATACAGCAGCTGCTGTGTTAAAACAGCCTAAGTCTAGACTATACATAAGATTGTAATAAAACAGAGTGGAACTCTAATGTAACTAATGCAACACAAGACTTTGCATTAATATAGTGAAAAATAAATTTTAGTGAAAAAAATCTAAGCATTATTTAATTATTTTTCAAAATAGTCAAATTAAGTAGGTAGAGTTATAAAACACCAGGGAAATAGATTTTCTTCTTTTGTCACAATTGATTATTATAATTATTGGCCTGTATTAATGTGGAGTAAGTAATAATGAACTTCCTTTAATTCTTATAATACTGCTTGCTTTTTTTTAGAGTAAGAAGCCTATAAAATATTTAAAATAAATATGTTTTTATTAAATATTTGTAAAAGAGAGAGGGAAACCTGAGCTAAAATAACTTGAAATGAGGCTTCTAAATCCTTACCTGACTACTTTAAATTCACATGACGGAGTAAAAGGTATGGCAGGAGTTAGCATAACAACAGATAGCAGGTACTGAGTGCTTATCTGATATCTTTGAATATTAACTACAGTCTGTAAGATGGGTGCAATTGCCATCCTCATTTTATCAAGGAAACCCTTTTAAGGTTTTGAAGCATTTGGGTAGAGCTGCCATCATGGAAGTCAAACCATAAAGCAGTTGAAGGTATATGAAAGCATTGGAGAAAAGTAGAACTCTCCTGGGATAATGGAATAGACATACAGAAATAGCTAACTTCTGTCATAGTATTGGTGTGTGTGTGAGTGTGTGTGTGTGTGTGTGTGTCTATTGAGGAAGGAGAGGTAAAGTAGAATAGGGTCTCCCTTACCTTCCCTCATTCTCTGTTTTCCAAACAGTCCTCTTCACGGATAGGCAGCTGAGAGAATAAACTAGAAGTGGTGTTCAATACCAGTTGCAAAGGAAACTGTCCTTTCTGCTGTCCAATTGCAAACTCTGGAGACTGTCATTTCTGCTGTCTGGACTCACACCACAGGCCCTCAGTGGACTTCCTCCCCCTCCTGTGGTGATCTTGTCTCCATGATCATGAGAACATTCTTTTTTCAACACTGTCAAAGTTAGACTGTTTTTCTCTCTTAGATTGTGAGCAATTGAAATCTTTTTAAGGTTTGAGTTCTTTTTCAGCATTTAACAGAGGAAGGAAAAGAATTATTAGGCTGCTCCTTAAACATGCCTGGTATGGCCTAAGGCACATCAGTTTTTTGTCAACTTCTCCTTACCTTATTGAACAGGAAGGTCTTGGCAGTGCCCAGGGATCCCTCTTCCACCTGCTGGAGCACACAATAGAGAATTGGCATTTCAGAAATGAATGCTTTACTTTGATTCCCTGCCTTTGTTATTGGAGAATATGTAATCTGTAGGCCAAGAAGGAATTCACTGAACATTTAAGCAAACAGACATTTATTTGGGCTATCAGAATTGCAATTCTAGATATGGATTTAGGAAGTGTGTACTGAGGAAGGCAAAGAGGAGGCAGAATTATATGGCAAAGGCTACCTTTGTAGTTCTCATTCAGGTCTTCTGTGCAAAACAGGGATTGAAACTAGGTTAACTGGAATTGGTTGGGTTAATATGCAAATGAGGGATTAAAGCCTGTTAAATTGCATTGGGTCTTTCACAGTGAAGAATATAGATGATTTAGGTGTCCTGGTGAGAGAAGTCCAGTCTAGTCTTAGGGTTTGCGGCTGGGTGAAAGGTTTCAAAAAAAAAAAAAAGCTCATGTTTTTTCCCATGATGATGTGCATAACTTCTTTCTCCTTTCTGGCCTCTGACCTGACCCTATATTGAAAAAAAAAAAAAAAAAAAAGAGAGAGAGAGATTCGAATAGCTAGGCTTGCTTGTTCTGTTTTGAAATCTCCTTTTACGAACTTGACCTTTATTTCCATTCCCAACTCACACAGCTTTCTACTCAGCAGGCTAGTATTTCATGGGATCATTGGTTTCTCTTGGTTTATACAGCTTACACCTTTGTCCCACTGAAAGAGGACTTTGGCTGTCTTTTTCAGCCAAAGGACTTTCCCTGTGGGTTCCTCTTTCCAGCTTGCCTTTTGGTTCAGGTGGAAGACCCTGAGGGCAAAGCATCGCCTCTTGAGCTGAAATTACTCACTCAAACAAGAAAGACAGCCTTGAGCAAGCAAGACCCCACCCACAGGTGACTGACTCCAAGACAATGAGCAATTTGGCCTCCACTACGGCTCACCTTTGCCTTACATTTTCCTTCTATAAACCTGAAAGTATTTTCAGCATTTTGGAGATAGTCTTTGAGATGTTAATCTACTGTGTTCCACCAGTTGGCCTCACTGAGATAAATTCCTTTCTTGTTTCAACACCACTCATCTCTCTGCCTTTGGATTTTGTCAGCTGCAGTAATAGAACCTGGTCTGTTTGAGGCCCTCTCAACCTGGTGCTCCTGCACCTTTGTGCCCTGCAAACCATATTCCTAGAATCTTAAAAGAACATGTTCCCTTGGAACCTATCTCCCACTCACATGTGAGAGTATGCAACAGCAACACCTAATAGCCATAGATGATAAAACATTAATGAATTTCTATTTTTTTATAAGTGTAAATGAATTAAGGAACAGCCATACAGTAATATAGACTCTTACTAATTTTTGGACTGTATTGTAGTATATAAATTCTGTAGAGAGAATGTCAGGGAAGAGATTACTTTGAGGCCAGAATTGCTGGGGAGGTACTCCCTCTATCTACAGTCCCCTTTTCTAGCAGTCATATCAGCATGATAAACCCTAGCAGACTCTGAGAGCTGCTGGGTAGATACTCCTGCTCTTAGCATGCCAGTGACTAATTCCATATCTCTGGCATTTTCCAACTATCAGTAGAAGTGTTTTCAGTCAACCATAGTACTTATTATTTAAGTAGTAAATGATACCTTTTCAATTGTAAGTTTTATAATTTATCCTACTTGTCATAATCTATATTTACAAATTATTTGAAAAGCAGTCAACAATGAGTTCTTCAGAATATGAGCTTTTATTCTGCCTTTTAAAATAAATAGATGTGTATGTACTCATTTGTGCAAATACCACTTGTTCCCCTCTACTGCCATTTCTGTGACAGCAGTATGCAGGACCATTCTTTAAGTGATTATATTCTGATGGGAAAACAGCCAAACAAAAACTGTCAGCTATTTCATATACTTGCTAAAGCTATTTAGGAATACAAATTAACATCTGATGTGAAGATTTGTAAATATGGGCGAATAATGTGCTATAAATATGCATGTTATTTTCTTAGCTTCTCTAAGTTTCTGGCAAAATAAACTGAAACTTGCCTGCTGATTTTTTTTTTAAGGTGGGTTATACGGCTTTATAGCATTGATAAGTGAATTGGATCTTAATAAATTGAAATGTCCAGTAATTAAAATAAGCAAAAGAAAAGGTCATAAAAGAAGCAAGACATCCCCCCTTTCATTTTTAGGGTTTTTTAAAAGTTACACTTTAATGAAGTTCTTTCTTGACTTATGAACTCTGAGAAGATTTTCTACTGAAAAATGATAGCCAGCTCATCACTTAGGGTCTTAGAGGTCTCATAGCTCTGCTTCTGACAACATTAGTGTCAACTGGAGAGTGCCTTGCCTTTGTTCTTTTTGGATGTGGGCGAGGCAAGTTTCTGACAGAAACAAGTTTCAGTGTTCTATTTATTTGTCATTTTGGCCTTTCAATGGGTGTAATTTATAAATAGCAAATCATTAATATGCTGAGTAGCTTAAAGAGCTTTTAAAACCACTTGAGAATAGTATAAAGAGGTTGTTCTTGTTTTCTTGCTGTGACAAAGAAATGAGGGGAAAATATTAGTCACTGGCATGTTGCAAGAGGCATCATGCACTTTTTATGTTCTCTTCCAATGGGTGGGTTGTTCCAGTGCAAAGAAGAGTGAAACTGTAGTTCTCGGGTCACATGATGAAACACAGTTCTCTAGTTTCTAACCAACAATGCTTGAACGTTTTTTCACAAAATTTAATGCTTTTGAGGTAAGGTGACATAAATAATAATGAACTATAATA
>CM052809.1:104794066-104912513 GCA_028533885.1 Nasua narica
TGTTATAATCATCTCCACTTTAGAGACAAGTAAATAATTCTCAGGTATGTTGTATCATTTGTCTCTTGATACACAGGTTATAAATGATAGGACTAGAATTTGAACCTAATTTTGTCTGCTTCTATATTCACTATAATATATTTACCTTTTCTTGGTTTTCAAGCCAAGAATAGTAGACTAGGGTAACAAATAGAGACTAGGGGTAACAAAATGAATAATCAAAAAGTAGACTCTCCATTGTTTATTTGTCTTAAAAGTTTTTCTCCTGATGATTTTCCCATGGTATGCCAGCCTGGTATGCTGGAAGGCAGTCCTAGAATAAGGGATAGTATATCTGAAGCTATAGAGGCAATGAAAGAGCATAGCACTGTGATCCACCACAGGAGTGAAAACAAGTTAACAGTGGAAGTTCATCCCCTGAGGGAACGTGATGCATGAAGATTTCTGCTCATGCCAATAGAAGTCGCTCAATCTCTGATAAAAAAGCTCCATTTTGGGCATTGGAATATGTCTATTAAATGTCATTATGGCAGTTGAATATACTAGGAGATCACTGAGTATTCTAGATTGGCATTTAGTGACAAGGCTAGTCTCAAGATATACATTTAGGAATCACTGGTATATGCACAGGTGTTTACATCATGAGACTAGATTAAAAAAAAAAAAAACTTAGGAAAAGAATATAGGTGGTGATGGAGAGCCAGGGTACCTACGTTGGTTGTGCCAGAGGGTAGCCAAAGGGGAATGTGTGCACAGCACACAAAAGGATCACAGTTGTAGCACACATTTTCAGTCAGTTTCTGGCTATTATTTACATACATTAGGTCTGTCTTTTGATCAATTTAATATCTTTCTAATAACTGAATATGTGCTTAAGCATACCAATACCTAGATACATAAAGTATATCTTTTAACTAATGTAAATTCACCAGAGCTGTATATATTTCCTGAGAGTGCAGTCATGAAATAAATCAGCCCTCAATGCTGACATAATAAAAGCTTAGAAAGTATTTTTTTCATTAATTAAAATGTCTTTACCTGAAGGATATATGTGTTCTTCCAATGTTCTGAATTTTGCTATCTATACACCATTAGGCAGAAATTGGACTTTTCTTGCAAAATTTCAAACAACCTGTAGTGACTACTAGTTATAACAAACACATACACAAAGATATAGGCACACACACACAAATGTAGTTTTGCAAAGTGGACATGGGCCAAAATAATTTAAAAATTAGGTAGCACTATTTACCAATTGTGCTTTAAAAACTAATGTGATCTGTATGTGTGTGTGTATGTGTGTGTGTTGGTGTGCGAATGTGTGTGTTTAACAAGCTAAGATTTTTTTTTTAATTTTTGATTAACATTAGTCAGGATTTTAACATTAGCAGCTCTTAAGACTGATTATGCTTTGGACACCTTAGGATGTCAATCCTCTCCTCAGGCAGTCTGATGTATACCAGGGAGCCAAGAGGAAATACCTTGATTATAAAGTTATCCAGGTTATTTTCAAATAATTGCAAGTAAACAGGAAGTAATGAACTGACATTCTCAAATATTAAAAAAAAATTGTAGTCCTATTGTTTCTGTGATTTGCAAAGTTACTATAGCAATTACTGCTTGTTTATTCAAGGGTCGCTTAATTTATACAAGCAAACTTTCCTTTCTGCTTGATGAGTTTTCTCCTACTTTTGGCCATGCCAAGTAATTTATAGTCAGCCCTCACTATGTAAAGGGATGTCATAAAACAGAGTTTGTGCATATCATGCGGGGTTAGTCTCTTCACCAAATCCTATATCTCTTGAAATAGTATGCACCTGCTGTTAAGGTCAGATGGGTTAGATTTATAATGGGGGAAAAGCCTCTGGAATTTAAGTGATGGCTCATGATCTTCCCTGTGTTTAATGCTTCTCTGGGAGATGACACTGACATTGGTCATGACAGGAAGACAGGAAACGGAAAACCACACTGAAGCACTGTACTTAGTCTTGACTTTTTCATCACAAGAATAAAGAATGTAATCTTCAAAAATATTTGGGAGATCAACAAACATTGTTAAGAATCAAAATGATATGGGGGCACCTGGGTGGCTCAGTAGGTTAAAGCCTCTGCCTTCAGCTCAGGTCATGATCTCAGGGTCCTGGGATCGAGCCCCATATCGGGCTCTCTGCTCAGCAGGGAACCTGCTTCCCCCTCTCTCTCTACCTGCCTCTGCCTACTTGTGATCTCTCTCTCTGTCAAATATATAAATAAAATCTTTAAAAAAATCAAAATGATGTGGATATAAGCATTTAAAGTATTTAGTTATGGGAGAGAAACTGTTATTAAAGCATCTTGAAAAGATATCTCTCAGAGGAAAGTAACGTCCTAGTGCCATCTCTGCTTGTTTAGGACCCAAAAAGTCCTGCTGACACTGACTGCCACACTTCAGTTCCTCCCTGCCCAGTTCTTGACTAAACTGAGGCAACCTAGATACATCTTGGGATCCCCATTTATACTGGCCAGTAGGTATCTGGAGTAATTAGGTCTGGTAAGCCTGGTGGACTTCAAAGCTGCTTCAGACCCCCCCTGCTCACCATTTCATCCTCCACTTCTATTGCACTTGAGCTGTTGGATGATGTTCTGGGCTTCTAGCCTAGGTATTTGTTTATTGTAGAGATCTTTGCTATAAATTTGAGTTTTATTCTGAATCTCAGTATGGAGGTAGCCTCTAATATACTAATATAGTATAGTGATTACTATAGTAATTACAAATTATATATAACTAATATACTAATTATGCAATATATACTAATTATAATTATACTAATATATTAGTCCATAATATTAATATAATACATTAGTCTATAATACTAATGTAGAATATGAGATGAATCTGAAATACTAATGTATTAGTCTAACTAATACAGCATATTATCTAACTTCGTTTCATTCCCCTTTGTTGTAAGTGGAGATGACTATTGTATGAATATGTGTTGAGAAATAGGTGGGATAATATATGATGTTCACAATGTATTGTATGCCATAGAGCAGTAGTTTAAAAAAAATTTTTTTTTTTTAAGATTTTATTTATTTATTTATTTATTAGGAAAGAGAGAGAGTGAGAAGGTCAGAGTGAGAAGTGGACTCTCCATGGAGCTGGGAGCCCGATGTGGGACTCGATCCCAGGACTCCGGGATCATGACCTGAGCCGAAGGCAGTCGCTCAACCAACTGCGCCACCCAGGGGCCCAGTAGTTTAATGCATAATGACAATTATTCTCTCTCTATAATGACTAGGTATGTCTCTCAGTGAGGCCCTAATTCAGCTTCATCATCACAGCACTCAAAGTAAGGAACCATTGGCTAGCTAGGAGGTCTGCATTAGACAAAAGCAGTAGAGTAATTTCAGACTGATAACAAAAGTTTTCAGTGGTGTTGTCCCATCATTCTTACAGGGTGTAAGCCAAATACAAATATTTTCATTGTCTTTGACAGTGGAATCTAAGCCTTTTATATGTCCCATTCCTTTTTTCATACTGAATCTAGAATACCATGAAAAATAAAGATGACTCTCTTTGTTGAGAGCCTGATATGATAGTTTTTGTATACTTTATATATAAATATTGGTCCTGTGGATCTATATGATTTAAACTTAAGATAATATTCCGTTAAAGAACTATATTTGAAAAAAAAAAAAGAACTATATTTGAACAGCCATGTCACGTAGTTTCAACCTCCTCCTACCACTATATCCAAATTAAAAAAGCAGTTTCATTCTTTAATTATACATGTTGAGGAATCGATTGGTATCTTTCAGCAATACTTTCCCACTTTCTGTTCTCCCCTTTCTAATTTTTTCTACCTCTTCCACACTCTCCAGAGATCAATTCCCCAAGAATTCAATGCCTTTACTTTCCTTGCCTCCTCTTATTTTCACTCCCCTTTTTAGGTATACGGAAATGACTAATTTTTGCATAGTTATTTCTCCTCTATCTCCTGCCTTCTGGGTTTTGTTCATTTCTATCCATTCCTAAGTGTTCATCGTCAAAACTTAGTATCTGGTCCAACAAAGACAGATTCACTGTGAGATCACAAGGGAAGGGCACGTGCATGTAGGGATGACCAGGCTATTAACCTCAGTAGCAGTCTAGCCTACCAGACAATGAGGGGAGAAGTTTATTGGGATGGAGAGGAGTGGAGATGACCTAGGAGTTGCCATGTCACCATTGCCATGTCAATACTTTTTGGTCTTTACTTCAAAAATTGATATCTATAAGATAGGCATTAATATTCTATTTTTATAGGTGTAAAAAACTGGATCAGAAAATAATTATTATTAGTCTATGCAAACACAACTAATATTTTTCTTAAGTCAAGTCTGTCTAACTTGATTGCCTTTGCTTTTCTCCATCATTGTGAAATTTCTATGTTTGTTATATTTGGTTTTAGGTTGCATTATAAGAATTGTTATGTAAGCAATTACATTAATTCTATCAACTTATATACTATTTCATTATATAATGACATGCTCTAGATGATCTCAGAATTGGACTCACTTTATTTTAATAATAAGAAAATCACTAAGTAAAATATTTATGCTAAAGTAAAAATAATATAAATAAATAAATAAAATTCACGCACTTACTAAATCAGTGACTCTTTTCTTCCTTGAATAAAGGAAATTTCTTGTTAGAATACTGAAAGATATTTTGGGCTTCAGTACAGGAAGCAGAGTCATTGTCTATCAGAGATAGAATGAGAGCAAGCATCTCTCTCTCTCTGGGTCTGTCTCTCTCTTTTGAGCCCTACACAACTCTTGTCACTACTCTGTATCTCCTTCATTTTTATCTGTCCAAAGATTGACTTCTTGCTATTCTGTGTGCATACATCTCACCATGGCAACCTCCAAACAGTATTCTCACTCTCCCAGTTAACATGACCTTTCAGCACAACCTCATAACAATAAAAATCTCTCTTCTTGTGTCATTATTCCAAATTCTGTTGCACAAGACTAGGACTGGACAAACATGTTTAGTTTTTTACCCCCAGACCAAATGGTGGTGGCCTGGAGGTCAGAGTCTTTTGCCACATATTTGCTCCTTCTGGGATGTGTGAATGTATTTTATAAAACAGACTTGTGGACAGAAATAATATGATTAATAGCTCTTTTACTATAGTGTGAGAAAGAAGAAGGAACCAGGTGTTTCTCTGGCCTAAATGAACCCTCGATTTCAATTTGGGCAATTTTAGTTGCATAGCTAAATATTCTAGACTTTAGTAAATAGACTCTAGTGAAAGTTTACTGTGGTTATCTTCGCTGAATTATGAGGATGTTCAAATTTAGTAAGTTTTTTCTTTTTTCTTTTTTTTTTAAGATTTTATTTATTTATTTGACAGAGAGAGAGAGATCACAAGTAGGCAGAGAGGCAGGCAGAGAGAGAAGGGGAAGCAGGCTCCCCGCTGAGCAGAGAGCCCCATATGGGGCTCGATCCCAGGACCCTGAGATCATGACCTGAGCCGAAGGCAGAGAGGCTTTAACCCACTGAGCCACCCAGGCGCCCCTAATAAGTTTTTCCTTTTTTCTGATAACTCACCAGTGGAATTTAATGACAGAAAATAATGAGAAAGATCATTTATATTATCTTTTCATTATGTTTTTTATTGTTAACAATTGTGAAGAATCTAAAATTCTACACCACTTGAACATTAATAAATAAGTCTGCCACAATTTCATGCATGGTGGTAGAAGGTATAAGACTCCTGGGTCAGGCAGAGAACTTACTACTCAGCAGCAATAGTGGCAGCCAGAATATCAGCCTTTGCACTGGTTTTCTGAGCCCTGGTTGCCATAAGGCGATACCAAGAGGTAACATCTGCACATGCAGTATGCTATGCTTTCCTGGAGGAATTCTGAGCTTAAAGAACCCAGATTTTTCTTTTTCTTTTTCCCCCCAAATACTTTTATTTTTTCAGTATTACAAGATTAATTGTTCATGCACCACACCCAGTGCTTCATAAATACGTGCCCTCCTCAATATCCACCACCGGGCTCGCCCAACTCCTCCCACCCTCAGATTTTTCTAATGGGCAGTAAGCCCAACTAACATTTGCCTCAGAGGGTAATATTATTATTATTATACTAGGCTGAAACAAGATTGTTTTCTGTACAAACATTCTTGAAAGATTGTTCATAGCAGAGGCAGTTAATGTCTCTACTTCCAAGACATGTAGCAACAAGAGAAACCCAGAGAGAATTATCTCCCAACAGTTACCATACTATCATTTTAAAAGAATCAATATAATCTTCAGAAAGGTATAAATTTATATGAAAAAAGTAGACAGGAAATTTCAAATATTAAGAACTAAAAGGATGCCTTTTTTCTTCAATTAATTCTTAAGATTTTCTTTCTAGTCAGTGATTTCACTTTAGAAAAAGACATAATGAGTAAATCCAAATTTAAAAAGCTGATAATATATTTCGTTTAGTGGCTGAGATGAAACTAGTTTTGAGAGAAATCTAAATGATATAAAAATCACTATTTAAAAAAATCACTCTTTTTTCATTGATTTTATCTCATTACTACCATTTTATTTCATAACATGAGAGGTAGGTAGCTTTATTGATTTTTTTTATTGTGTTATGTTAGTCACCATACAATACATCATTAGTTTTTGATGTAGTGTTCCAAGTTTCATTGTTTACATATAACACCCAGTGCTCCATGCGTTACATGCCCTCCTTAATACCACCACCACACTCACCCATCCCCCAACCCCTCCCCTCTAAAACCCTCAGTTTGTTTCTGAGTCCACAGTCTCTTGTGGTTTGTCTCCCCCTCCGATTTTCCCCCCTTCACTTTACCTTCCCTTCTCCTAATGTCCTCCTTGTTTATTCTTTATGTTTCATAAGTAAGTGAAACCATATAATTGACTTTCTCTGCTTGACTTATTTCACTCAGCATATCCTCCAGTACCATCCATGTTCATGCAAAAGTTGGGTATTCATCCTTTCTGATGGCTGAGTAATATTCCATTGTATATATGGACCACATCTTCTTTATCCATTTGTCTGTTGAAGGGTATCTCAGCTCTTTCCAGTTTGGCTATTGTGAAAATTGCTGCTATGAAAATTGGGGTACATATGGCCCTTCTTTTCACTACATCTGTATCTTTGGGGTAAACATCCAGTAGTGCAATTGCCGGGTCATAGGGTAGCTCTACTTTTAATTTTTGAGGAATCTCCACACTGTTTTCCAAAGTGCCTGCACCAACTTGCATTCCCACCAACAGTGTAAGAGGATTCCCCTTTCTCCACATCCTCTCCAGCATTTGTTGTTTCTTGCCTTATTAATTTTTGCCATTCTAACTGGTGTAAGGTGGTATCTCAGTGTGGTTTTGGTTTGAATTTCCTTGATGGCTAATGATGATGAACATTTTTTCATGTGTCTGCTAGCCATCTGTATGTCTTTTACTATTAGGGTTTTTGCTATCATGAGAGTGGTACTTGGTCTTTTAAAATTTGAGTTCCTATTAGTTTTCAATTCATAAATGTATTTTAAATTAGTTGGAATTTATATAATTGACTTTTTTTCATACTTGTATTGCATAGAATTCATTACATGTGTTCACAGTGTTAGAACCTCACAACAACCTGGGAAATAGGCAAGGCAGGCATTTATTTTTGTCTTGACCTGCAGGATGAGGAAGAAAGAGTGTTAAGTAGCCTCTCTGTCCAAGTCTGTAGGACTAATTAGAGTCCTTGATCTTGTCTTCTTACTTCTAGTCTAGTTCTCCTTCCACCACCTTGTGGTATCCTTTTCTCAGAAGCACAGTGTGGAAACTAAATTATACACAGGAACAAAGAGAATGTTCCTCTAGTCAGGGTCGGAAACACATTTGTATAGCAGCATGTTGAAAACTTAGTTGAATTCATGGGGATTTCACTTGAAGAGGCTCAAGGATATAATATTCCTTAACAGAAAGCCTACTGAAGAAATAACTCTTTACGCTCAAAAGATCCAATGATGGAAAGTACAGAGAAACTCAAAAGGATTTGTATTCAGACTTCATGTAGGGGACTAGGGAAAAGGTTGTTAGAAGAGCCATCCTGAAGTTTTCACATAAAGGTTTAGGGACTTTGAATACATGACAGGAGCTTTCCAGGAGGTTTTTGAAGTAGTACTGTGATTTTTTTTACTAAGCATTATTACTCATGAAACTCTTGGGAAATAGGTGCAAATAGTTTTGGGATCCCTCAACCTTTAGTATTATTAATCATTTAGGTTTACCTACAGAAATAAAATATGCAGGTATTTAATAGTAAAACTTAAACTGAAGTACTGAAATTTTGAAAAAAGATATGAACAGGTCTATATTACTGAATTCAATTATTTTAGTTCTAAATGAAAATGAAATAGAAGACCTTTAATTAGAAAACACAGAGCAATTAGAACATTTACTCTTTAAGATTAAATAAGAGATGACAAAGAATGGTTGGCTATAGTACGTGTGTGTATGCACACATGTGTGCATGTGCATGCTTGTGTGTGTCTCCCAGTCAAAACTGGTTGGGCTCAGTGTGAAAATTTGCTATCTTCTGATGTTTGTAAGAATTAATTTACCAGATTAGTTTTTCTACCCCTCAAAAGTCAGAGAAAGCCGGGGCACCTGTGTGGCTCAGTTCTAAGTCAGTTAAGCATTGACTTTCTGCTCAGGTCATGATCAAGCTCCATGTTGGGCAACCTGCTTAGTGGAGAGCCTGCTTCTCCCTCTCCCACTGCCTGCTGCTCTGCCTGCTTGTGCTCTCTATCTCTCTGTCAAATAAATAAATAAAATCTTCAAAAAAAATTCAGAAAAGCCAGACGTAAGCCTGAGGGGATAATTAGGTAACAAGGCAGTTATCCCTTAAATGGAAATAAAATACTAGAAGCTTTATGGTGACTGGACTCAGGAATTTCGAGCAATAATCTAGAGCACCTCAGCTCAGTGACACCAAAAAGGATAGGAATGTGCTGAAAGGGAGCATTGAAGACCATGGTAGATTTCTAATTTTTCTTCAAACAGCTTTCATAGGTTGTCAGAAAAGCTAGGTATGCTTTCATATTTCTTTTCTCATTCAGTTATCACAATAGCTCAGTGAGTATGGCATTATTCTTACCTATGAATATATTGAAACCTCAGAATGAAAAAGGTATGTGCTTGCTTGGGATCTGAGATTTGAATCCAAATCTGGTCCTCAATTAAAAATCCTCTATTCATTTCACTTAAATTGTTCTTGGATTGAACTCTCTAGATCAGAAAATTTGGGCCCCACTTTTTAAAAAATTATGCTTAACTTAAAATCTCAACTCTGAAAAAGCAATGTTGACCAAGGATTATTTTTAAGTGAGATGGTATTTTCTGAGTGTGTGTGTGTGTATGTGTGTGTGTGCACATATGCACTCATGCACCTGTATGTGTTTGAGAAAGAATTAGCTTTTTAAGTTTTAAAATTTTAATTCCAGTATAATTAATATACGGTGCTATATTAGTTTCAAAAGTATAATATAGTGATTGAACAATTTTATATTTTATGCAGTGCTCATCATGGTAAGTGTACTCTTTAATCTCCATCACCCATTTCACCCATCCCCCTACTGATCTCCCCTCTGGTAACCATCACTTTGTTCTCTGTTTTTAATAATCTGTTTTTTGTTTGTCTCTTTTCTTTATACATTTGTTTTGTTTCTTAAATTTCATATATGAGTTAAATCATATATTATTTGTCTTTCCTTACTGACTTATTTCACTTAGTATTATACCCTCTAGGTCCATTCACATTGTTGCAAATGACAAGATTTCATTCTTTTTTATGGATGTGAAATATCCCATTGTACATATATACCACATCTTCTTTATCTATTCATCTATTAATGGAAACTTGGGCTGCTTCCATAATTTGGCTATTGTAAATAATGGTTCAATAAACATAGGAGTGAATATATCTTTCTGAATTAGTGTTTTGTATTCTTTGGGTAAATACCCAGTAGTAGAACTACTGGATTTTGTGGTAATTCTATTTTTACATTTTTGAGGAACATCCATACTGTTTCCCAGAGTGGCTGCACCATTTTACACTCCCACCAGCAGTGCACAAGGGTTCCTTTTTCTCCATATCCTCTTCAGCATTTGCTGTTTCTTGTGTTTTTTATTTTAGCCATTCTGACAGATGTGAGGTAATATCTTATGGTGGTTTTGACTTGCATTTCCCTGATGATTAGAGAATTAGCTTTTTTAAAAAACATATTTTTTATCATATTCATATATTGAAATTATATCAGCACTGATGTAATCTGAAAATTAATATATGTCATGTCATTTAAAATATCCATTATGTGTTGTGTGTTAGGTGAGGCTGCCATAAGAAAATATCATAGACTGGGTAGTTTAAATAACAGTAATTTATTTTTTCACAGCTCTGGAGGCTGGAAATCCAAGATTTGGGTATCATCAGGATTGGTTTCTGATGAAGTTTCTCCTCCTGGTTTGCAGATGGCCACCTTTTCAGTAAGTCCTCGAATGGCCTTTCCTTTATGTGTGTGTGTGCAGAGGAGAAGGGAGCACTGGTGTCTGTCTCTTTGTCTTCTTATAAGAACACGAGTGCTATTGGATTAGCCTTATGACTTCATTTAACCATAATTACCTTCTTAAAAGCCCTATCTCCAAATAGTCAGATTAGAGGTTAGGGCTTTAACATATGAGTTTTGATGGGTCACAATTCAGTCCATAACAGTTGTGTACTCTTAAAAATTTGTGAGATGATGAAAGAATGCTACTTGTGATGTGTTTACGTATGTGCACATATATTGTGTGTATATAGAAGTTTATGTCTGATGTTTGAGAAGTCTAAGTGGATTTTAACACATTAAAAAATGGAAATAATTTGAAATAGTTCCTGAGATTCAAACACAGTTCTAGTACTCCACTAATGATATGGAACAAGATAAACTTAAGGCAGGTGTTAACAGCACAAACAAAAATCCATTTTAAAGCTTCTAGGAAAAATTTGGAAATGATTAGGAGAAGCAGTATGTATGAAATAACTGTGATTTGTCTGATCTTAAGTCTAAAATTTCTACTTGTGAGTGCTTTGACATTGGAATGCTATGAACACATTTTACAAATAAAAATGCATATAACTTGGGGCACCTGGGTAGCTCAGTTGATTAGGCATCTGCCTTCAGCTCAGGTAATGATCCCAGGACCCTGGGATATATCCCCACATCAGGCTCCCTGCTTGGTGGAGAGTCTGCTTCTCCCTCTCCCTTTGCCCCTTCCCCTGCTTGTACTCTCTCTCTCTGTGTCTCTTTCTCTCTCTCTCAAATAAATAAATAAAATCTTTTTTAAAAAATGCATATTACTTAATAATACTCTGATTTCTTAATATTTGAAATATATTTGAAGTATTTCATATATATGAATTCAAATTTCAAAATACAACAATTTCTTTAGTGGTAGTGCACTGTGGTAGTTGAGAACATGGTATATAGACATTAACTTCAGGGTCAAAACCTGGTTTCACCACTTATTAGCTATGTCTTTGGAAAATCAGTTTAACAGTTTTGTGTTTACATTTTTCATCTGTAAATTAAGGATAAAGAAAATGTGTATCACTGGGTTGTAGTGAAGAGCCAATGAGATGTTATCTGTTAAGTGCTAAGAATAGTATCTGGTCAATAAATGTTAGTTCCTATTGTTAGCCTTCAAACAATTGGTGGTAGATCACTTTTAATAAAAATAAGATCATCTATTAAAGAATGCATCCTTTTTTGAGCTACCCCAAAATATTTCTAATTAGATATGTCTAATCTGTCTACCATTATGTGTATCTTTAGAAAGAAAGAGATACTTTAAAAAACATGAGAAAGTTTATCAGTATTCTGGATATAAACAATGCTTAGTTCCTCAGGCATTGAGAATTAAAATGTTACCCAAGGGGGCACCTGGGTGACTCAGTTAAGCATCTGCCTTCAGCTCAAGTCATGATCTCAGGGTCCTAGGATCAAGCCTCTGGTCCCCACTCGGTGGGGAATCTGCTTCTCTTTCTCTCTCTGCCCCTCCTCCTGCCCTTGCTTTCTCTCTCTCTCTCTCAAATAAATAAATAAAATCTTAAAAAATATAATAAAATAAAATGTTACCAAGAACATAAAAGACATCCATGGGCTATATGGGATGCACATTTTTATACAAAGCGTATAGACTCTAAAGGTTAGCATCAGGTAGTACGGTTTGTTGCCAGTGGGCTCCTCTCCTTTATAGTCCTGTGAAAATCCCTTTGTAATTAGTGGGAGTTAAGAACTTGATAGTTAAAGGAGTTAGACTTTAATTCTGCTAACATTTAAAGTGTTGTGTTAAATTTTCTGAACTTTTTAGAATTGCTGGTGGAGGCAAATAAATGTGTAAAACTCTGCTGTTCTTCAGGTGTTATCTGTGGACTCCTGCCTGAGACCCTTACATGGGATCCAGGAAGCCAAAGCTATTTTCCTGTATTCTTTGCCTTTTTCATTGTGTTGACATTTACCCTGATGATGCAAAAGCAATTGTGGGTCAAACTACTGGTACCGTAGTAAAACTCAAGTCAGTGATGCCAAGCTATAATGCCAGTTCCACTTAAGTATATCTTATGTGGAATAGAAATGAATAATTTTATTAAATCCTGATCTTTAAGACTTAAGTATTCTATGTGACAAAAATTCATGGAAAGTATTTCTGCTGCCTATTAAATTATGAATTTTTTTTGTGAAGAGAATTTATGTGATCACTGGAGGTACAAGCAATATTAGCTACTTTTTTCTTGGAGTACAGTTAAATATGAAAATAGAACTGACAAACTATGGTTATGCACACTTAGATATTTGGAAGATATTTTCTCAAAAGTGAACAATGTCCGCTTGTCACTTTAAGGAAAACAACTGGCAATTTTTGGTGGCAATGATACCATTTAAGCCTTCAAACAAAAATAAGAATTTGGAACTTGCATCCCCACCTTGAATTTGACACCTGCCCAAAACTTAGATTTTTCTAATGTGATGTATGGTGATCTGTCTCTATCTGTCTATCTATCTATCTATCTATCTATCTATCTATCTATCATCTATGAATGACAGTTTGGCATTATACAAGTAAATGCATCAATATTTGGAACATCTTCTTAACTCAGTGGCCTAATATTTTACAGAGACTAATTCATGATGCTACAAAATCATGCATGGGTAAAAGATTCATTCAGAGAGAAAAATAGGGGCACCTGGGTGGCCCAGTCAGTTAGGCATCTACCTTTGAATCAGATCATGATCTCAGGGTCCTAGGATCAAGCCCCAAATTGGGCTCCCTGCTCGTTGGGGAGCTTGCTTCTCCCTCTCCCTCTGCCTCTCTGCCCACTTGTGCTCTCTGGTTTTTCTCTCTCTCCTTCTGTCAAATAAATAAATAAAATCTTAAAAAACAAAAAAAGCACAAAATAGACTAATGTCTTTAATGTAAGTGGTACAAAAAATTTTTATACGTTTAGAGCCACATTGAAAATAACCATTAAAAAATTACCACAGATTGAGTTTTGGTATAGTATCAGTGAATAAGATACACAGTTATCTGAAAAGGCTATTAAAATTGGGGCACCTGGGTGGCTCAGTGGGTTAAACCTCTGCCTTCGGCTCAGGTCATGATCTCAGGGTCCTGGGATTGAGCCCCGCATCAGGCTTTCTGCTCAGCAAGGAGTCTGCTTCTCCCTCTCTCTCTGCCTGACTCTCTGCCTACTTGTGATCTCTCTCCTCTATGTCAAATAAAAAGATAAAATCTTAAAAAAAAAAGACTATTAAAATATGCCTGACTTTTCCAACTGCATATCTGTGCGAGGGCAGATTTCCTTCACATGGTTCAACAAAGCCAACATGTTGAATCAGGCGAAATGTTAAGGCAGATAAGAGAATTAAGATGCCTATTAACCCAGACATAATGTGATTATCAAAAGTATGAATATGCCATTTTTCTCACTGATTATTTTGTTTGGAAATATAGTTATTTTCATAAATAATATTTATATTAATATATAACTGGCTTATTTCTATTACCTTAAAATTAATAAATCAATAAACATTAAAAATGTTTTCTTTTAATTTCTGATGTGTTAAATGTCAGTAGATATAATCCACATAAACAGAAGTGCTTTAGGATTTTTTAAGAATGAAAGAAAGAGAATTTTAATTTTAAGAATGAAAGAGGTTCTGAGACCAAAGGTAAACCTTTGATAAAATCTGAATCTATCCTGGAAGCTGGTCCTGTGATGTGGATATTGGCTATTTATAGGGATACCTATGCCCTATTGCGTTTTATTGTTCACTACCTGCCAGTACATGTCAGAGCTGAATGCAGAATGTCCCAAGGCAACTGGCATATAACTGGACTTTCAAAACTTTCTATTTCTAAAAAAGTAAGTATATTCTTTTTATTCTCTACATCTATCAAATCAGTCCTCAATAGTAGTACCCCTTTATACCTAACAAAATGCAAACTCATATAATCTAATGACTCTCTCCTTTTGGTTGTTATCCTATATAGTAGTTACATGTTTCTAGTACGTCACGAAAGTTCAGTTTAAAATTTTTAAATTAAAAAATCTACAAAATACTTTACTTCAGGAAAATATTTGGGTACCCTCCAGCATCAGTAGATAATTATGTTTCTCTGTTGGAGAAAAAATACTCAGTCTGCAAGTTTTTATAAGTTGTATTGGAATGTGTGTGCTCCTTTTACCAACAGATATGCTATTTACTGAAATAGAGGGAATATGGAATGTTTGAAAAATTCTCATGAGAGCCCTTCTTGCTTGGACTGTGCTTACTTATTGTTGTCATCATTGAACATTGAGTGTATCAAAAATGAAGTAAGAAAGTTGTGATAAGAAATTACCTGTGGGGGCGCCTGGGCAGCTCAGTGGGTTGAGACTCTGCCTTTAGCTCAGGTCATGATCTCAGGGTCCTGGGATGAGCCCAGCATCAGGTTCTTTGCTCAGCAGGGAGCCTGCTTCCCCCTCTCTCTCTGCCTGCCTCTCTGCCTACTTGTGATCTCTCTCTCTCTGTCAAATAAATAAATAAATATAAATCTTAAAAAAAAAAAAAAGAAAGAAAGAAATTACCTGTGGGCCTCCTCTCAGATGCAGAGGCAGTTGTACTCTTCTCCCTCTACTGAGACATTCATGGCATTTGCACATAAATTCCTCTTTACTGGTTCCTCATCTAAATGATTAGAGAAGTGCTAGAGTGCTTGGTTGTTCAAATAAATTAAAAAGAAAATCAGGTAGAAAGTGGAATTATTTCAGATAATATTTGAATATCTCGGCTGGAAAATGAAGGCACAGTTAACCCTATGATTAGTTTCTATCTATCATTGTCCCAAAACATCCATAATATTGCAAAACAAAGAATAAAATTAAGGCATTATTAGCATAGGAAGAGGATTCACTCCTAATTTTGCCAGATCAAAAAACAGCATTATAGTCTACTAAAAATATATTTAATTTCTGCAAAAATAAAATTTTGTTATTTTTGTGTCTAAAATATAGGATATTTATTTGTTTTAAGGATGACTGCTCAAGTTGTAAATAAAGGTTGACAAACTATAAGCTTTTTTTCCCCCCCACTATTCTGATGATTTTATTTTACTTTGTTTTGGCTGAATTGGATGCATTGGTTTTGGTGTTTATTTTATAAAATTTAAATATAAAGGCTATGTAACAATTTTATTTTTCTTCTCTGCACATTCAGTAAGTTTTTGGTGGAGGGGAAAATGTTTGAAATCTGGTATTTGGGAGTAGCCTCGTCCAATGTCATGAATAATGTTACATTTCAGACAGGAGACTCTGAGTGTGAGAGGGTCTTAAAGAGTAGGGGGATACCTCAAATCAGAATGCTTTGGGAGGTTTCCCAAGAAGGTCAGAAGCACTGAGTGTGTAATAAGCAGGGGGCACTACAGCAGCCATTATCTTCCCTCTGACAGAGCAGCTCACTGACCTGGCATGCTGGCAAATGGAGAGGAAAACTCTGCATGGAGATGTAAATTCCTCATCCAGGTCCCTCATGAATATCTTGTCTCCAGGATTCAAGCCAGTGACCTGGAAAACAAGGCTCCTCCCCAATCAAAATGACAGGCAGAGCTGGTTTCCTGTTAGGAAGACTATGAGGTGTGTAAAAAAATTATGATTTCTGAGGGGAAAAAATTAGATGTCACACAGAGCAAAATATTACTTTCAAATGGTCCTCTGCAGTTCCTTTGAATGGCAGCTGTTAAGAATTCAATTGTGTGTATGACACGCTGGAATCCAGAATGGAAGTTCTGTTGGGGGGCAGGAATGAATAGAAATTTTTGATTTAAATACTCATTTGAGAATATTTGAATATCTGTCTTTCTTTATAGCCTAAAGGTTAATTCCTAAAAAATAATTTCCATTAGCAACACAAATTGTAACCTTGTCAATTTCTCTTATGTAATGCATCGGTGCTAAAAGGCATAGTCTTGAAAAACTATACTACCAAAAATAAAACCCTGATTTATAGGCAGTGTTTTCTTAAGAAGTTTCATTGATTTATCAGTTATTTGTTTGTAGAGATCCATTAAGGTTTGTTTACTTTTATGTTCAGCATAACGGAATTATGAATCAGTTTTTTTATTGGAAAATATTGAAATTATGAAAAATACCTGGTGTTATGTATTTCAATGAAGGAGATGTCTAAAATTTCTATGAAAAATATGACCGGTTTGGAGTAGTGTATTATACAATGCTATACATAGTAAATCAGTACTTTAAATTTTGATTAAATTTTCAAAATTATGTTTATTTAAAATATTCTACTTCTTTCTAGTAATATCTTTTCCTCTTTTGTATAATAATTTATAAAACTGCAACTCAATTAAGACAAGTAAAGGATTCTACCACACCATGATCAACTTGAAACAATTAATCATGTATCAAATATAACATGCAAAGTATGTGTCTAAAATCAGAACTAAGCCTTTTTTGCTTTCCCAACAATAGCATTTACACTTATGTCTATTGAAATAAAATTTAAAAAAGAGGTTTTGAGATTTTTTAGTCAATACGTTTAAAATTTTTCTTAGAAAAATATCTTAATAGCCCTTATTTTTAAATGTTTTTATAACTGTGATGATAATATAAAACAACTTAAAAAAATCCACTTTGAAGTTAAAAAAAAAATCACCTTGTAAGAGAGAAAACAAAACCAGAAACACATATTTTGGGATTTCCACTAGGAATTTTACACATACACACGAACTCAGACACTCGCGACTCCTACACGAAATTTCTGTTTATATATTGCATTTTTTTTAACTTTTTAAATTAGTAAACTCCAAATGTAAATTATATTCTGTATTGTTATGATCTTTTTTTCAGAGGTGGGAGTTATCCTCCAAAAGATTTCTTCTCATGGGGAAATCCTCAGACTCAAGCATTGGTGTTAAGAATGCCTGGTTTTGATGTTTTGGAGTTGCTACAAGCAGTTTTTGGAAAACTACAATTTAAATTTGCACACAGAGCTTAGACAGAATGAATATGTTAATGAGCTCAAGACATGGATTGCACACTCAAATTATCATCAATTGTGCATGAAATTTTTCCAGGCTATTTGTTCTTGAAGATAAGTATTAAATTATGCATTCAGCTTAGATTCAGGCATAAAAACAGGTTTTCACAAATATTTTCAGATGGCAATTTTTTGTGTGCAAATACTATACAATCTTGTTACATGGCATTTTTACTTTACTAGATTAAAATCAACATACAAACTAGTTGCATTCATTGTCACAAAAGTACAGGAAGATTTTTTTGCTCCTCTTAAATTATATCCTCAAATAAAAAAATTCACTATTGTTTATAAAAACTACTATAATAATGCCTTCTATTCACTTCTGTGTCACTAAGATACACCTTCAATCTAAGGAAACAATACTTAAGCATTCATTTTCAATAAGCATTATAATGGCAACATTGAGTTCCTCTGAATTTTATGTTCAGTTTTTCAAAGGACTTTAAATATGTGAGAACTACATTCATTTTTTTGCATTCTACAACAAAATAACTTATAGTTTTAGATCAAAAATAATTTTGTAATTATACTCACAGCAAAATTTAATACTAGAATAATAAGGCAAATGAATGACATTTCTGGCTAGAACTAAGTATTTTTTAATCCAAGATTGTTAATTTTACTGATGAATTTATTATTTGATCATAGCCAAATAACAGATAGTAGGGTGACTCTTCATTCTTCACCACAAGAATCAGAGAAAATGTTTTCGTGTAGTGAGGGTAAGGATAGTAAGTATGAGCTTGAAGGAATCTTATTTCTTCTTTGCTCCCTCAACTGTGCATTTAAGAAAGGGTACTGACCTTCAGGGTGTCGGCTCCAACGACATGGCGCCCTCCAGGAAGTTCTTCGTCGGGGGGAACTGGAAGATGAACGGGGGGAAGAAGAACCTGGGGGAGCTCATCACCACTCTGAACGCGGCCAAGGTGCCGGCCGACACCAAGGTAGTTTGTGCTCCCCCCACCGCCTGCATCGACTTTGCCCGGCAGAAGCTGGACGCCAAGATTGGCTGTGGCAGCACAGAACTGCTACAAAGTGACGAACGGGGCCTTCACTGGGGAGATCAGCCCTGGCATGATCAAAGACTGTGGAGCCACGTGGGTAATCCTGGGGCACTCGGAAAGAAGGCACGTCTTTGGGGAGTCAGATGAGCTGATTGGACAGAAAGTGGCCCATGCCCTGGCAGAGGGACTTGGAGTAATTGCCTGCATTGGGGAGAAGCTAGATGAGAGGGAAGCTGGCATCACTGAGAAGGTTGTTTTTGAGCAAACCAAGGTCATTGCAGATAACGTGAAGGACTGGAGCAAGGTTGTCCTGGCCTATGAGCCTGTATGGGCCATTGGCACTGGCAAGACTGCGACACCCCAACAGGCCCAGGAAGTACACGAAAAGCTCCGGGGATGGCTTAAGTCCAACGTCTCTGACGCCGTGGCTCAGAGCACCCGTATCATTTATGGAGGGTCTGTGACTGGAGCAACCTGCAAGGAGCTGGCCAGCCAGCCTGACGTGGATGGCTTCCTCGTGGGCGGGGCCTCCCTCAAGCCCGAGTTTGTGGATATCATCAATGCCAAACAGTAACCGCTCCACCTGGCCTGTTCTTCCTGCCAAGCCAGGGACTAGGTAGCTCAGAAGCTCAGCAACTGTGCCCCTCCACCCCCCACCCGCACATGCTTCTGATGGTGTCACCCGCCCCCTTTGTGGCCAAAGGATACCTCTTCCTTACCGTTTACACCTTCCCCTGTAATGGCTGGGACCAGGCCAATCCCTTCTCCACGTAACTGAAATGGCTGGAACGAAACATGTCAGCAAGGTGGCTTCTCCTTGGCTGAGAGGCGGAAGGGGTGGAATCTGCTTGTGGGGTCCCTCAGGCCCCAGTGAGGGCAGGAGAGAGAAGCCGCCATCTCCTCTCCCATCTCGCTCCCTGAGGCTAGGGGCTGAGAGAACGCCCTGTCCTCCCCTCGGAGGCCAGAGGTGCTGCTCTCTCCCATGGTGCCAACGCCTGTGTGTCGTGTATGTGAGCAATCCCACATGTGGGGGGCAATAAACCCCTGGCACTGAAAAAAAAAAAAAAAAAGAAAGGGTACTGAACTTGAAAGCAGATTCAGAAGAACAAGGACCTTTGTTGTTTGAGCAAAGGGTGGGAGATGGATAAGAGTTAAGAGCCTGAATTACTGGGTGTTTTCTTAGGCTCAGAGCTACAGGTTTCACATGCTCACTGTAAGGGCTTCCATTGCAGGTTAAAAACTAATAATCAGGGAATGTTTAGCTAGAACGAGTTATAAAGAACTTAAGTCTGATCTTACATACCTACTGATTGCTGTGTAGACTCTACAGTGGGTACAGAATGGTTCTGTGTCACACACAGAACTTCAGTGCTTCCAAATAAGTCAGATTATACTTCAAAGTTCATTATAGCTAACATGTCAAAAATACAACTATATTATTTGCAATACAAATATATAAGTAAGTAAATATTTGCAGCGATCTTTGGAGTGATCTATTTCAGTTAGAGTGCTTCCTAATTACTTTAGTGGGTGGAAATACCCCAAACAGTCTTGCATCTTTTGATGGCTTTGAAAAGATATTTCATTCTTTTAACAGAAATGAATGACTCAGTATTTTTGAATAAAAAAAAAGATATTTTATAAGCTCAGAGGCAACCATTTGTTAAAATTATGAAGTAGGTAAAATTTGTCATTGGTTTCACTTTGCTAACCTGCATCCTTTTCTGCCCAAATTTTCCTTTTTTAGGGGAGTGAGTCTTTCCTTTAGATTTTCCTAATTTACTTCCTCCCACCCTTGCAAAGTTCATTGCTTCCAAGCCTTCCCAGTGACCCCACTATTTGTGGATATGCATTCTCTGGACAGCTCTCCAGAGTCAGCCCTTGTTGTGCACATCCTTGCCTTCTTCTGTGATTGAAGTATATCCCGAGGTGACTGTCTTTGCCAGGGATTGTTTGGTTTTAAGAAATAGAAACCCACCCCAACTAATCTGAGCAAGTGAGAATGACCATCTGTCTGAAGCCAAGAACAGAAATTGTAGCCATGCCTTATGTGGAACTGAAAAAAGGATCCGGGAGGTCATCAATAGTAAAGCGGTTATCCTCTCCATCTGTTTTTCTCTGGGGTGGCATGTGTATACATCTCTCCTCTCCATGCATCTTTTCTTTAATTTCAGAGAGTATATGTTGCTTATTCGCAGAGGAGGCCTCATCATGACTTGTCCCCAGAAAGTGGCCTCTGTATTTGAGGCTACTCAACTTTATAAGTCCAGTATCTGAATTGGATTGGCCTATTCTATTTTGTAATTTTCTCAGAGACAGAATCTGATGGACCTAACATAGCCTCTGGATTAGGTGTCCAACCATAAATTAGATCTGTCTAGAGAAAAAGGTACCTGGTACACACAAGGTTGAAGGGTAGAGAGTGGAGAAAGATGGCTTGGCTATGAAAGACACCTGAGACTTTTTTTTTCTATGTAGCTTTGATGTCTTTTTGAAATTAATAAATTGTTAGATAAGTTAACAAAATAATATGTTAATATACTCAAAAGGTGATTTAAGTTACTCTTTAATATAAAGGTGTTTTTTTGTTTTTGTTTTTGTGGTTTTTTTTGCCTTTTAATTGCTCTTTAGTGCTTAGATCACAAGCTCAAATGTTTCTAAGGGGTTGGACTGAAAATTATATAAATGAAAACATCTGGATACAAGTCAGTTGTCTGTGGAAGAGCTTTTGGCTAGTGAGAGAGTGCATGCCCAATGTAAAGGCATTACAAACTATTGAAAAAATTATATGTGGAAGAAATGAAACAGCTTGCTGGCCAGAAACAGCCCACAGTCTGCTATTTTGTGATTCCTGAAACTCTGCTGTGATTCAAAAAGATGATTCTAATGGTTGCTCTAATAGGCATCATGAAAAAGTCCATGGAAAAGTAGTACTGCCTTATACTATTTCCAAAATCCAGTAGGATAAGTTCTGTGTAGGAAGTTAGAAGACTTGTGTTGTAGTTTTAATTTTGTTGCTTACTTATTTTACAATTTTTAAGGTTAAGTTTCTTCTCTTTGGGATCACAGAAAAGGGGCGACTGTTGACAGGATTACAAACCTAGTATTCATCAGAACAACATGGTGGTGGTGGTGACCGGAGTGGTACATCAAAACAGAGAAATCTTATCCTAGACCAACATTCTCAAAATGTCTGAGATTGGTACCCAGGAATATGTATTTCTGAAAACTCCCCAGGTGTCTTTAATGCAGTTACGATAGTGACTGCCATGTAGGAAACTAACCTAGCCATTCTCTCAGCTCTGACAACCTAGGAGACTAAAATTCTAAGACTGACCTTTTTTTCATGGGCTGCTCTGCTTGAAATGAAATCTGGGATTGCTGTATTGACTAAAAGACTTTACCAAGAGTAAAGACTATACCAAGTAAAAGACTATACCAAGACTTTACTTGGTATAGATTAACACATCTGCCATTATTTTATCCTCAGAGACTAATATGAAGGATTTCTGTTTCCCTACATGTTAAAGCTTGCCTCTGCTAGGGATAAGTCATTGAACCATTAAAATTCTTCTTTTTTTCAACCATTAATTTTTGAGTCCTGGTTTTGTAATGCTATTTTTATTTTACTGTTTTGTGTGTTTGTATCTTTGCACTATATACAATTCCCTACTCCTCTTCAAAAAGTTAACTCTTTAGTTTTTGAGTCTGGATAGATTGCATGCACCTTAACCTTTCCTAGCCAGATTTCTCTAAATGCTCAGTCTAATTTGTACAGTTCTCTTCTTACATGAAGTTATACCTATTTCCTGTGTTAAACTGCAGAGCTTGGTTTATCTTTCTGCTTTTTCCCATTCAATTTTACCTTCATGAGGCAAGAATTTTCTATTGCTAGTGTCCAACACATTGACGAAAAAAATGTGCGTATCTCAGTAATGAGTAAATTAGTGACCTAAAAACTGCTGCCAGAAATGCTTATCTCACCACCATCATCATCATTGTCATCACCACTGTTTGTGTGTAAGATCTTTACATGCATATTTTCACTTATTTTTAACAGAAATGAGAATAGTTGCCTATTTCTGTCTCCCATTGTTTTCAGATGAGAAATGTGAGTAGAGCGTAAAATAAATGTGCCAAGGTCAATATGTTGGTAAGCTGCAGAGCCAGAGTCTAAATCTAGTTTGACTTTGGAGTCCAAGGTCTTAACCACAAAGATATACTCCCTCCAACATTTATTATAGTTGCTCTAAAGTCTGGAGTAAAGATTTGTTGGGCTGCTTTAGAGTCAGGGTCACCAAATTATTCACAAAAAGAGGAGCTATAGAGACATGAGCTACTTCCCATCATTGCTGACACAACCCTAGACTTTGTGTTCTTGTCTCCTTTTTTTATGCATGACTGCATCTCCGTGCGAGCTCTGGTCAAGGCAAAGTCACAGTGATTCTGGTTTACATTGTGAAAGCCAGGAAGAAATGCACTACTCTGCCAGTAGTACATCAACCTGGTCAGGGCAAATGGAACAAAACGGATCAAACAAACAAAAACTCCCAATTCCGTATAACCATCATAGTTCACTAGGTAAGCTGGGAAAAATAATATAATACTTAATTAAAAATACTTAGCATTGTATATCACAAATGTACAAATTGACTTATTTGCCACTGTTGGTAATTTTTTTATAAGTGCTGTTAGCTTTCTTTGTTACAATCTGAAATGTTCTTTATAACTGAGGCACAATTATATTTCTGAACTCTCTATCATGCATCCCTGTCTCTGGTCATTTCTAACTACCAGAAATCCCCAAAACAGTAATAGCAGCAGCTAAAATGTTCTGAAAGTTAACTTTGTGTCATGTACTCTACACACATTGTTTGATTTCGTCCTGTGAATCACAACTTTAATACTATTTCCATTTCACAAATGCATGCACAACCTGAAGCCTAGAGAGATCAAGTAAATTACATTACCATGTAACTAATAAATGGAAAAAATACTACTCAAATAAAATTCTAAATGATTTTAAAGCTCATGATATTAACTACCACTCTGCCCCCTCACCATTCTGCCAAGCATTCCACACAGTCACATCCCTCCTCATATTTCTCCCTCTATTGGGGTTGCTTTCCCACTCATGTACCTGGCTTCCTTCTGCTCATCCTTTAGAAATCATCCCAAGCATCACATCTGGAAGATTTTCCTTGCTGCACTTTCACCATCCCTTTCATTGAGTCAGCTGACTCTTTATGTTTTCTAATTTGGTAGCAATCCATTATTATTTATAAAATCATATTAATTTTCCTATAATGTATTGCAAAGGTGTGTCCTTATACTGCCAACACCTAGCAAAGTGACTGACTTGCTGGGACCATATAAAAAAGACTAAATGGAAAAAAAATGAGCTCAATTACTGATTTCTTTTTTAAAGATTTATTTATTTATTTGAGTGGAGGAGGGAGAGGACTAGAAGGGGAGGGAGAGAGAAACCCAAGCACTGAATGGGGAACCTGATGCAGGCCTTGATCTCATGACCCTGAGATCAGACTGGAGCCAAAACCAAGAGTCAGATGCCCAACTGACTGCACACCCAGGCACCCCTCAATTACTTATTTTTTTTAAGAGTTTATTTATTTATTTGACAGAGAGAGAGAGAGAGATCACAAATAGGCAGAGAGGCAGGCAGAGACAGAGGGGGAGGCAGGCTCCCGGCTGAGCAGAGAGCCTGATACGGGGCTGGATCTCAGGACCCTGAGATCATGACCTGAGCCAAAGGCAGAGGCTTTAACCCACTGAGCCATGCAGGTTCCCCCAATTACTGATTGTTTTAGAAAAAGTTATTTTCCTTTATTTTAAATTCAAACTAACAGAAAAGTTGAAAATTAGGCCAAAGAATTCAACTCTAGTCTTCACTCAAATTCATCAATTATTCAACTATTTACATTACTTCTCTCTCTTTCAAATGTATTTTTCCATCCATTTCTCATGCACATTTAACAGAGAATGGTATCTATATCCATATGTATATGAATATATGTGAATATACATATGCATATATGTGTATATATATGTGTGTGTGTGTATATATATGTATATCATGAGAGAGAGAGCAAATTGCAGATGTCATATCCTTTTTAATTTTTTTTTAAAGATTTATTTATTTTAGAGAGTGAGAGAATAGGGGCAGGGAGGGACAGAAGGAAGGAGAGAGAGAGAGTCTCAAACAGACTCCATGCTGAGCACAGAGCCTAACACAGGGATCCATGACTCCGAGATCATGACCTCAACAGAAACCAAGAGTCAGATGCTTAACCGACTGTGCCACCTGGGCACCCTTCATATCTTTTATTCTTAAATATTCAGAGTATATTATCTCAGGACAAGGGCATACTCTTATGTAACTACAATACAGTTATCAAAGAAATTTAACAGTGATACAAAAATAATGCTATTATTACCTAATTCACAATTTTCAAATGTTACTAGTTGTTCCAATAATGTCCTTTTAGCTCTTTATTTTCAGTGCAGGATCACTCATTGTATTTAGTTGTCATCTCTCTTTTAGACTCATTTAATCTGGAATAGTTCTTCACTCTTCTTTTTTCTCTCACTTCTATGATTTTGACATACTTTAAAGTACATGCCAGTTATGTTGTAAAATAACTGATGGCTTAGTCTGATGTTTTGTCTGATTTTTCCTCATGATTTGATTCAATTTATGCATTTTTATCAAGAATTTCAGAGAAGTCATATTGTATCCTTCATAATGCCTTGCATCTAGAGGCACATCTTGGTTTTTTTGGTTTGTTTTGTTTTCATCTACATTATTGGTGATGTTAAGTTTTGATCATTCCTTTAAGGTGGTATCTGTTCACTTTAAAGAAGCTGGTAATTAATATGTTATATGTGAGAATATATTCTGATACCATATAAATATTCCTTTCCTCCTACAAATTTTTCATCCCTACCTAAATAAATCACCTTGTACAGTGCTGATCTTCTAATTCCACTATTCTTTTTGCATTTATTAGTTGACATTCTACTACAAGGAAGATAGTTTCCTCATTTATTTATTTATTTAATATGGAATCATGGGTTTTTATTTTCTTAAATGGTCTTATAACTCATACCAACATTTTTTAAAATCATAAAATGGTCTTACATTTGGCCAATGGGCTCTCTTAAAGCTGTTTCTTTTGCATGTTCTATTGATGATATTCCACACAGATTTCTTTTTGATACTTCTCATATAAGAATTTTAAGAGTCAACAGGTTTTGATGTTTAAAGATAAAAGACTCTGAGATGGAGATGAATGGTTTCCTGGACTGTAGAAACTACAGTCATGGTCATCATGGTGTGCTGCAGCTGGGTTGAGAGAGCAAATTGCTTGCCTTTCTGCCCAGCTCCCAGAAACATCATCATGTTGGTAGCTTGAATCGCCATGCCATGAAAATTTTCAGTCTTCTCCCTCCTTTCAACTTCCTCCACCCCACACTGAAGAGATTGTTGTTAAGCATTGTAGTTGCACACTACTAGCTATTTCCAATCTCAGATTTGCTATTACTTTCTTCTGGCTAAGCATCCTGAGAAGTTGGTGGAGCTTTCCTTGAAATGCTTAATGTCACACACCAGTCTCATCTCCTGCCTTAGAACAGAGTCCTAAGAAGCAGGAGGACATAAGGAATGGGAGATAAACAGTAGCTGAGAGTAAATGCCCCTATTGGTTATCCCTCCCAAACATGTAAAAGAGGCATCATAACCTTAGAGTCATCTAGTAAAAGAGGTCATTCCAATTCTACGAGCTTGGCTCTTTGGGGTTTCAGACTGGTGTGTGCCTGGAGCTGAGGAGGTCTCTTCTGAATGGGCAAATACAATTACCCAGCTTCAATGGATATAGCTGCCATTTTAGGTTCACTGATTCCTCTTCCCCTCAACCTCACAGCCCCCACACCATGTCTTTGTCTAACTGCAGCCCATCGCAGATAGCTGCCCCAGAAAACTACAAGTTAAAAATGCTTGGGTGAATTTGTTCTGGAGAGTGGGGTCTCTATCAGATTCTTATTTAAAATGTGTGTGCCCAGCTGGAACATTTATTTATCTCAGATTGATAAGCAAGCCTAGGCTTGTTTTCATCAGCCCCAAATTTGCTTTGACATGGAATGTTGACACTACCAACCTGGGCTCAAATTTGATCATGTGCTTTTACCAAAAGGGTGGCCAGTAGGCTATGATTTCTCTAATGTGACAGTACTTGAATGTACTATCCAGCTTTTAACGTAACAACATTTGAAAGGCTTGCTCTAGCATTAAGAGGGGTTGTAGCATTCTTGAACAGATGCAGTTTTAAGTGCTGTACCATTCTCACAAAGGTAACCAGGAATACAGAAGCTTTGCTTACTCTCTTCCAAATCCACAAAAGATCACTCTCTCTCAGCCGGCTGCCTCCAAATGAACATAGAGATTATAAAGGTGTATTTAAATATTTTCTCTTTCTTCTTTATCTTGTGTCACATAAGCTGCATTTTCATTTTTTATAATTGTAAAATATTTTAAAGATGCAAAAATAAAAATTTTATTGAATTTACTTTATTATTTGTAAGATTGTTTTCTGACAGATCTGATTGTGACAACCATAGGAATATTAAATGTTGACACCTGCTATTAAGTTGGAATTTTTGATGAGGTTCAAAGATGGATCTTCATGACCTGGAAAAATAAATCAAGGTCACTGATTGACTCATGCAAAGTCTTTCAGCCATTTATATTACAATGTAATTATAGCAAACTGATGTACAATCCTGGAAGAGCTGTAACCTAGTCACATTGATACATATGCATTGTATAATGAATAAATGAAAAGAAAAAAGGACAATATACAAAAGAAATTGGTTATATTCTTTATTATAAGAAGGTTCTAAGTACTGCATAGCTACCTTAAAGTTTGGTTTCTGGATACCCATTATTCAGCGATGTTCAGGTTGTCTTGATTTACTATAATGCTGCTTGTATTCACTCTTTATTATTGTTATATTTACATTTAAAACATAGTCCTATTATTTTACCTGACCTTAGAAATGAGTATTATTTCAAAACTGAAACACTTTCTTATTATAATATTGAAGAAAATCTAAACCTCCATTGCTATGTCTTGAAGAAACATCAAATCAACGTATGAGTTAAAGTTTCTTGTGCTGCAGTGTCTTTGGGAAATTTGGGAGAGAAACGCTTCCTCCTCATTTGTCTCAGATTTATACTCAGTACTATGAAGTCAGTTTTGTCAAGGAGTGGTAGTATAAGTGTACAAATAGAAGCACTATACAGAGTTAAGTGTGTTGGGGATGAAACTTCTTGTTTGCAATATTTACTTTCTTGGATGAGAAGGAAAATGCTGATTGGCAGACACATTGCCTGAAGTATGAAGGATAGTCAAGAATTTATTGGTTAAGAAAGCATAATAACAAGGGGTTGCTTGGCTTTTTCCCTGTTTCTAGTCAAGAGCAGTTCCTTTCCTTAGTTATTCTTTGGAGGAAACAAAACAAAACAAAACAAAACATTTCAAGGAGCAAAGCCTTAGCTAAGGGCTATTGTGACAAATTTCCTGTACCTGAGAAAAAGGAAATAGAAGAGCCAGGGGGATGGGTCCTCTTTTTTTTTTTTTCCGTATTCCTTCCTAATTCCAGGAGATTCTAGGACATTGTTGCACTTCACTTAGTGAATAGCTAAATGCAGTACTTAAACACAGTATGCATAGGTAATTCTCATAAATCAAATTCCTTTTTTGTAGGCACAGGTAAAATATATGATTGAAAACAAAGTTTTAGTATTGTTTAAAATGGATTCCTCCTTTCAGTATGTATGAATCACATGAATTTTCCCATCTTAGAGTTTTTGACTATGTGGCTTTAGTTTTGCGTGGCATCCCCTTCATCCAAGACTGCATCAAGCTTTTCTTTATGTATTTTGTATTATGGAAACTATCTCTTTCTTCATCCCTATCTCTATCTCTATTTATCTGTGTATATCTAACAACTAGCTCTCTAGCTCTCTAGCTCTCAATATTTATTACTTCATAATGCTGGGTATACCCTAGCATGACCTCCTTCTTCTGGAGTATATTATTTGACATTCTAGGGATATTCTTCCATGTTTTATCTAAAACCTCAATTGAGAATCACTGAATTAGAGTTAATCTTCTTATGGATCTTTTTTGAAGGCATTTTTTTAAATTAAAAATTTGATATTTAATTTGCAAAGTAAATGATTTGAATATTTTCAAAGAGAAGTTGGGATTGTTAAGTTCATTTCTGGAAATTATAAAGAAATCAGTTTCTTTCTATAGAACATAATAGCCAAGCTCCAAAGTTATGAAAATAGAAGAATAATTTATCTTTTATTTCCTGATGATTAAAATTTAATGTTCTGTCAACCTTAATTAAGACCGTAATTTCAAATTTGTCTTCTCAAGAAGACTATTGCTGACTCTCTATATCATAAAGATGGTCTAACCATACTTGGCTGGATAAGGGAGGCAAGTTGTTTTTTCAAGAAAATTCATAATTCAGTGCACACCATATTAAATATTAGAATAAAAGAAATGTATAAGCCAGTGAAATAAAAAATGAATTCTTATGTCTTTAAATATTTACATTTGCAGAATGTATAATGTAGGATGTCCTAAAATTTGACTGAATGGAGCATTTGTCTTCAGGTAAGTGGGAGGGGAGGAGTGGCATAGCAACACTTTTAAAAAGCTGAATAGATTGTAAAACTAAATCACATCAGATGCTGCAGAATAGCATAAATAGGATTGTGTCTCTGTGTATTTTCAGTAGTTAATATGCAGATAGAGCACTTTTGTAGAATTAGTTTGGCTCCTATTCAGCTCTCAGCAATATCAATATTAAACCTCTAGTACAGTTGAATAAGTAGGGGATTAACATATTTCCAGATTCATTTTATTATGTACCTTGTTGATGGTTGATTTCTTGTATTGAAAAAAAATTACTTATGAAGTTACTCCATAGATGAATGACTTTGTTCTAAAGAATTGGAAAATTGTATGTTTTTTAGGTATAACAAACCAACTTAGTAGCTTTAAGAAAAGTTAAAAGGCAAAGAATTCCTTTCTGCATCATTTTAACATGACTAGTTGTCAATATTTTTGTACAAATGGTATTTTCTGGACCTTTGCTGAATATTAACCTTGTTAATTTACTTAAATATCACATTTAAAATGTTACTAATTACCTCTCTTTCTTTCTGTCTTTTTTTCCCGTCTTTTTTAGGCAAATAGGTATAACAAAAAAGTGCATAACTGCTATCCATAATGTTCCCTATAGCGAATTCTGTTTTGCTTGTGCTTCGTCTGCAATTTTCCTCTTGAAATTTGGCACAATATACATAAAAATTAGAATATCCGCCACTAGTATTGTAGATTCTGCCAGACAGAACCATCAATATGAAAAAAGAAAAAAAAAACCCAAAAACAAAAACACTGCCTTTCATAGATCACACTTCAACCATCACAGTGACAAAATAATTGCAGGACCAGTAATATTAGTCAGACCACATGGGCACAGGACACCGAGTCTGTGACAGAAGCAAATGTGCTATTAAGAAAGTAGCCAAGTAAGGGCATGCTGTTCTGACACGTCGAGTGCTGCACGTGAATATAGAATGCCTTCTTTGAGTGAATGTCAGGGCACAGTGATTACCATAATTAAAACATACACATATGGCACATTTGTAACTGTTTAAGGTTCCAGCAAGTAAAGATTAGTCACAACTGGAAATCTGCCACAGCCACAGGGGCCTTAAAGACACTGCCGAGTTCAGGTATTAGAGGGGCACCCATCTAAAGAAAGCACAGCCCTAAACTCAAGGGCTCTGTTGCCTTATGTGCTACCAGAATCTATTTTTGCTCATGCTATCGTCTGAAAGGCAAAATAAACTTATTGACTTCAACCAGTTTGATTTTTCTTACCAGGCAGCAGAAACTGAGAAACTTTCGATTTTATGTTTTATAGGGAAGTCAAAAAAACCATTTCTCCCTCTGTGAGAGCCTAGAAATAAAACAATCTGGAAAGTCACATTAATTATTATACATTGAAGGTTGAGTTTCTGAACATATCAAGTAGTGCCTGGGGGTACTCTAACTTTTTAAACACACCAACACCATGAAGGGTTATACATACCCTGCAGATTAGAGGGCTTTATGTATTTCCAGCATCTGGTTAAATTTATTAAAAAAAAATTCTCTGTGTAACTCACACTTTGCCTCTAAAATTAGCTTTTTGGAACAAAGTAAAAAGTTTTGTTTCATAACAGATTAGCTTAATATAAGGTCATGGTAGTACAATGTAATAATTCATTTAATAACCCAGCTAAAGTTATAGTTTTATTTTCCAAGAATGGGTATTGCCCATTCTTCTAGTCTATTTTTTAATAAGTTGAAATTGTGGAAGATTGTGGACATTAAATTGAAGCAGTTACCTGCTTTAAAAATATCTCTTCTGGGACACCTGGGTGGCTCAGTAGGTTAAGCATCTGCCTTTGACTCAGGTCATGATCCCAGGGTCCTGGGATGGAGTCCTGCATTGGGCTCCTTGCTCAGCAGGGAGCTTGCTTCTCCCTCTCCCTGCCACTCTACCTTCTTGTGCTCTCTCTCTCTCTCTGACAAATAAATAAATAAAATCTTTAAATATATATATATATACACATATACATATGTATATATTTTTATATACATCCAATACATATATATTGGAAGATATATATATCTTCCAAATTATACATTGTATAAAATGTAAGTTAATTTTAGTCACAAAACTTATACATTTTATACTAAAATTTTGAAATAACATTTTGGAGAGAAAAAAATAATTTCTGGTTTCTATGAATTAATTGACTAATTTAACAAAGATTTATTAAATACTTGTGCAATATTTATTAAATACTTGTTACCCAAGGGGTGCTAACTTACCCGAAGATGTGTTTTTGAAATGTTGTGGCACCTTTGGTGATATCTCTGGCATTTAGTGTGGGGGCCAGCCCTAGTTACCTGCAGTGCATGTATTATCTGTCCCTTCCCAGCTAAAGTAGTCTGTTTCCACCTCAAACATCTTCATGGTTCTTCTCTTGATGAGAGTTTTCTCCAGCATAATAGGAGCTTCCTCAGTCACAAGCAGGGGCAACCTGGAAGTGAAGAGGAAAGACCACAGTGGGTCAAGGGAAGCCATGAATAAATGTCCCAGCTTTCCTATTCTTGGCTAAGATATGTAATTCTTAGGCATGTGCCACATAGATTCTCATGTGGTCAGGCCCTCATTTACTCACAGATATAGCTCACACAGTAACTCCTCCATTGTTCCCTTTTTACCTTTCCTTCTACTCAACGTCTTGTCCTATTGATTGCTTTGGGGAGATGCCAGTCTAAGACACAATCTCTCCTAAAAAGGAATGTCCTGAATGCCTCACAACTATTGAATGTTCTGCTGGGTATCCAGTAGATTATATATGCACACACAGCACTCATATTTGTGTGTGTGTGTGTGTGTATATATATATATGTATATATATATACAGATATATAATAAACTATATACATTTTTTAAGGTTTTATTTATTTATAAATAAATATTGACAGAGAGAGATCACAAGTAGGCAGAGAGGCAGGCAGAGAGAGAGGGGGAAGCAGGCTCCCCGCTGAGCAGAGAGCCCAATGCAGGGCTCGATCCCAGGACCCTGAGATCATGACCTGAGCCAAAGGCAGGGGCTTTAACCCACTGAGCCACCCAGGTGCCCCACAAACTATATACATTTATTTATGTATAAATATTTTAATAGGTCTAGAATCTGAATATAAAGCAGATTTTGCATGACTTCAATACATATTAAATTTTTCGAGACTACAACTACGGGGAAAAATGGAAAGATTTTAATTAATTTTGTTTCCATCTTCATCAAGAAGTTTTCGACATTTTGGAAAATCTTACCACCATTAGTAGAAACTTGTCTTTTGAATAGACCATTGTGGCTACAATGTAAAAAAACCTAATAAATAGGCCATTGTTGTTGTTATTGACCAACTAGATGGCTTTGGCAATTGTTTGTTACAAGGCAAAAAATGGAAGCTTGGGCTAGAGAAATGGTCTTGGATCTGAAAATAATATGGTTTTAAGGGAGAGTGAAGAGTTAGGACCAATAAATACAGGTTGAGAGAAAGAGAAACATGTAAAGAGTGACTGCTGGTTTTCTTGGTGGCATAACTGGGTAGATGGTGGTAATAACATACATTAAGGCAAAGCAAACTAGAAGATAACTGTCTTTAGAGGTGAATCCTGAGTTTGGTTTCCATAGACCGAATTTGAGTTGTCACTGAAATATGCAAAAGGAGATGTCAGGTAAGCACCTGAATATTTATAAGTCTGGAAATTGGAGAACAGGTCAGGTTTAGAGACATAAACGTTATATTTCATCATCCTATAGATAAGTAATATATTTTGATGGCACAACTGAGATTGCCCAGGGAGAGAATGCAGAGTGAGACAAGAAGCCTGAAAGGAAGCTTTGAGAATCTCTGATATTTAATTTTGGAGTAATGTTCGAAACAAGCTGTAAAGCAGAAGTCAGCAAGGTAGGGGAGACCAGAGAAGATATAATCACAACTGCCAAGGGAAGAGAGTACTTCTAGGAAGATTAAATGCCAGATTTTCCTTAAGGGTCACAATAGCAACTAAAAGTTACTAATTTGGTTGAGAGCAGGCAAGTCAGAAAGGACTGAATTCAAATTTTGGCTTTGCCATTGCATGATTACTTGGTAAACAGAGGCAAGTTACTTAAAATTCCTACATGTATAGAGTCTAGGTAGGATTATTGATCTCATAGGAATATTTCCAGGGTTAATGGGATAGTGTTTGTCTAAGGCTCAGCATATACAATCTTAATTAACAGAAATTTCAGCAAGGATGGAGGAAGTCCCAGGTCAGCTTTACAACATCCTTGCCCCCTGAACATTCAGTGTAAGCAAGAAAAATTGAATTGGTGATTCCTACCTTAAAAGAAAGGTGGCAGATTCAGGTAGTATGAAGGAATTCCTAAAGCAATTCTAGCAGCTAAAAATTCAATGAGCCGTGTTTGTTACAGAACCTAATTATGGTTAAATCACATTTATTGAGCATCATTAAGGAATAGTGGGATCTATATCAGGACGTTTTCCATGCTATACTCTGCTACTCTGTTACCATGCCAGTTTTTTAAAGCATTTCCTGTTATCATTTCTCGCTAGTAGTCCATGGTGATTTCAGGTTGTGGCAGGATGCCTGAGATTTAGGATTATTTCCTTACAGCCTCACACAATCACTTTTGTGCTGCTTTAATCAGTTATGAGGCCATTGCCTTTCCTTTTTCCCAGGATATGGCTTAAATTTAGGGTAGTGAGTAGCTTCTTTAAGTAATAGCTGGACAAATTTTCTAATTGCCATTTCGGGTTCATGTTATGAATATCCACCTGTGCCTTCAAAATAATAACTTTATTTGGTCAGTGGATCTTTAGTGTACTTAAGAATCATCTGGGGAGGGGCGCCTGAGTGGCTCAGTCATTTAATGGTCTGCTTTGGCTCAGGTCAGGATTGATCTGGAGTCCCAGGATTCAGCCCTGGATCAGGCTCCCTGCGTAGCAGGGAGTCTACTTCTTTCTCTGACCCTCCCCCATCTTGTGCTCCCTCCCTCTCTCTCTCTGAAATAAATAAAATCTTCCAAAAAAGAGAATCATCTGTTTGGGGAACTTGTTAAAAACTCTATATCTCAAAAAAATAAATAAAAATAAATAACTAATAAAAACTCTAAGTATCAGCCTTTGCTACCAGAGTTTGATATAGTAGGTTTTGTTTGGCACTCAGAAACTTTTATTAAAAGGTCACTAACATAATTCTGATATATATCAAACACTCAGTGTAGGAAGTGTAGTGGCTTAAAATTTTGGGGTAACTCGATATACTGGATTTGAGTCCCTGCTCTGTGACTTACTAGTTGTGAGACCTTAAGCAATTTACTTAAGCTTAAGTTTCCTTCTGTAGAAAATGAAACTCATAACAGTAGCTACATTATAGCTTTAATGTGAGGACTGAGTGAGTCAGTCATAAAAGTACCTGGCACGTACTAAGCTCTCATCTTGGGTCAAGCTCCTTGGAAAGCAGAGCCTAAAACAAGGAATTGTGCAGTTGCTTATTTGAGAGGTGATCTTAGGAAACAAGCAAGGGGTGAAGGAGAGAGAGAGGGAGGGGAGAAAAGCCAGTGGAAGTTGAATTAATGGACTGGTTACCACTGAAGGTAACTAGGGTTCAATATCATGGAGAACCTTCTGAAGGGCACCTTAGCACTGCCCCACCAGAGAAAGGGGAGGCTCAGAATCAATCCACCAACTCCTGTCCCCAACTGATTGAAAATTGCCTGGAGGAGGTAATTTTCTTTTCGCTTCTGGTCTGTACAGGTTCATGGATGATTATCTGTCTTCCTTGGCTTCCGAGAAAGCCTAGAGGCTCAAAGTAGAAACATCACTGGCAATTTGATAGGGGTGCTGGCATTATGCATGAAACTGTCAACCAGAGCTGAGCTGAAATTCGGGGGCCAGAGTTATATGACACGAGTCATCATAGGCATCTGCTGCAATTGTTAATTATAAATGACACATTATGTGCTCCATAAATGTTAGTCATTATTTTCAGTTTTTAGACCTTATGCTAAAGTTCCTTACATGCTTATTTCACTTACTTTCATTAAAACCCTTTGAGGTGTTATTATGTTCATTTCATAGAAACTGATAGCTAGAAAGATTACCTAAAATAAGAATGCACAATATCACACTTATGAAGGGGTAGAGATATTTCATAACTAGGTTGATTTTCACCGTGACTATCTTTACCCCAGCAGGGATAAATCTGAACAGTAGTAAGAGAGAACAAAGGCATATCCCCAGACTTTAAGGTCTTGAAGTACTTATAGGAATTGCAGCAGCTTTACATACTATTCAGATCAGAAAAGCTAAAAAAAAATTCAGAGTTAAGTGTTGCCCTAAAAGTCATCTAATTGACTTAATTTCCCAATGGGTAAAGTTGTGTTTTGTCAAAATGTTTAAGAACTTAATCATAGAATGAATGATAAAATAATTTTTGAAGCTAATAAAAACCAGAAAAGTCATGAACATCTAATAATTTTTTGGCAGATATTACTATGAAAATAATTTTTATTATGTCTATTTTGCAATAAAGAAAATTGATATAGTAAAAGAGACTATGTGTCAGGCCTGCATTTACTGACTAATCATCTTGAATTAAAAACAACTACTTGAAAATTTCAGCATGATGTTTAGTATCATGAAAAGATACAATGTGATGTATTCCTTTTAAGACCTTTTCACATTCCAGCGTAGAGGTGAAACAATACCTTCAAAAGGAGCATTTTTTTTTTTTTAAAAAAGACTATTTTGCTAAGATGGAAACGTGAAATCTCTGATATGCTGCGGAGTGATTTTGAAGTGGGACCCGGTGCTGTGCCTGCACTTGGGCTGAGCAGACCAGCTGTGCTAGTTGTTCTCTTGGAAGGATACCTGCTGGGAGAGTAGTCTGCATGTGTTCCTTAATTTCCCGCATTATCATATCCTTATAATCAGTTTCTAAACCATGACGCCATTATGAAGACTGAAATACGAGGTGCCAGGAGAGTTTCTAGGAGATGTAGTTTGAAGCGGAATATTTTATTTAGCCTCTTATCACTCAGTGTGTGTGGGGGGGTGTGTTTGTGTGTGTGTGTGTGTTTCTGTGTCTGTGTGTATGAAGTTAAACATATATGTATATACACATAGACTTCTTATGTTTGCCTTACCTAAGCCATGAGCCACTTATGTTAATTTATCATAATGAGGTCTCAGACTCAGATGGTCTTCATGTAGTTAAGTAAGAAATATTATCTCACTTAAGAAGGCCGAATCGGGCAAAATGTATTTGGGTTGTATATACACTGAGAGAAGAAAAAAATCATGTCTTACAGACACACTGCAGGGGCCAAAGTAATGGATACACTTTTAATTGAAATGACAATGATATTCTTTTTGAAATGAAATGACAATGATTGAAAATGACAGTGATATTCTTTTTGTAGTTTAATTGAAAATGACAGTGATATTCTTTTTGTAGTTTAATGATTAGTGCTTCTTTACATGGGCGTGGATGCATGAAGTAATCTGATCCATAAGAACCATATTTTTATGAGAGTCCAGTACTCCTTGCCTATCCTTTAAATATTCTTAAACCATTAGCTGCCATTTTATTCCATGCAGCTTAGCACTGCATAGTGACACCGTGAACTTTCTCAGTTAGTGAGAATTTAGTTTTAACTTCAGAGAACAATGATTATTTTTATTAGGAATACGAATTTGTTTTTTATAAAACATTTTGATATGGTTAAATAATAAAATTTGTCTTCTTTCTTTTACATTTTCCGATTGCTATTATTGATAAGACTAAGTTTATAGTATTTAAAACTCGAAAGTTTTAAGCATGGGTGAAATGGAGGATGGCATGATATTAAAACAAACAAAAAAACAAACTAGGGTGAGGAGCCCATATTCAGAAAAAAATTAAATGCTTAGATTAGGGCATGTTGGGTCTGAAGTGGTAAAGAGAAATTCATGTGGAAGAATCAGCAGGTCATTTTTGCATGCTCCACTGAGCCAAATGCTCAGACTCCCTCAAGCAAATTAATAATGTTTACTTCATGTTTGAAGTGACCCTCTGAATTCATTTAAAAAAAGTTCAAATTAATTTGGTGGTAAGAATCAAATGTGAGCAATAGTAGGCAGCAAAATGAAAAGCCCCAAATGTTTGGGCATCTCACTTGGAGTGGACACAGCTCTGGACTATGCATGAAGCTTTCCCAATTAAATTACCTGGGCCCAAACTGCCTTTTCTGCACTGACAACACTCACTTATTTCCAGACTAGATTTCTTTCTCAAGAGTTCTGGATTAGTCCACTTAAATGATCACAGGGAATTTATGCTAAATATGCTAAAGAGCAGTCATGCTTTTCCCATGCAGTATCTGCTCTTCATGTGTTATGTCAGGGAAGAACTTCTCAAGCTGAGAAATTGTGTATTTTTAAACTTTATAGGACCTTTTTTTTTTAAGCAGTACAAATGGAATATTCCTTTCTTTTTCCTTTCAGCTTCATTTGGAAATGACCCCCAATAAAACTATAGTTTGTAATTTGTCATTTTTACTATGTATGATTATTATATCCTATATTCTTGGGTTTAAAGGCACATGAGTTGGGGCACCTGGTGGCTCAGTTATGCATCCCATTCTCAATTTTGGCTCAGGTTATCATCTCAGGGTCCTGAGATTGAGCCTGGTGTCAGGCTCAGCTCTGGACAAGGAGCCTGCTTGGAGTTCCCTCTCTCCTGGTCCCTCTTCCCCTCCCCCCTTCCTCACCTTGGCTCATACTCTTTCTCTAAAATACAAACAAACAAAAATAAATAAATTAAAAAACAAAAGACATGAATAAAATGTCTTATGTTTCTTTTCCACTCTAAACCACCCCCTAAACAAATAAACAAATCCCCAAACTGAGTAAGTTTCTCTCTACTTATGAGATCCTCAACCATGCACCAGTGGTTTATCATTCCTGATAGCAATAGATTTCCCCAGAGGGATTCCATCAATTTTTGTCTCCACCATATTCAATGAAGAAAAAATTTCATTTTATAACTGATGATATTGGCCATGTGCTCTTCTATGAAAGAGATGATAGGGTGGGCACACATACTTATCTGACTGACTGACTGGCTTGCTCATGTAGGTTGTGTATGCATGTGTTTGCTTGTTTTCTGTTTATTTATGTATTTATTCGTTCTGCTCCCATATTTCCTTTTGAGTGTGTTCAAACATCTTCATAAATTAAAACTTGCAGAATGCACAGTCTGAGCATCAGACACTATAGTCCTAATCCCATCCCATTTAGGAAGGCACCAGAACAAGAGAAACAGGCCTGTTGCTTCTCACTTCAAACTTACTGCATTCCAAAAACTGGCTGTTAAAACCAGACACATTGTAAAAAGGAAAAAAGGAATTCTTAAAATTATAATTAGAAAAATTATTGTATATATTTAAATATTCTTTCACCTAAATATGCTGAGAAGTTGATATTTATTAGTTATTTGTCTTTGTGATGTATGATTGCTATGTGGTAAAGAACTTGAACAACTAAATTCAAAAGAATGAAGTCTTAACTCACTATTATAGTGATTATGTGAGGAAAAAAGCTAGTAAATATTTTTAGTATGACAAAAATCTATGAGTCAATAAATGAGAATCTTTCTGCTTATTTCCTTGAGTTATCTGTCTAATATGTATTTATTTGAGAAATGATAGCCATTCTCATAAGTCAGATAGAAGTTAAAAATAGAGTTTGAAGAGTTTGGCCAAGTGTTGCATTTTGTTAGTGTTTGCTTTTTCATATCCCCGCTTATAATATTAATTTTAAAACAAGTTTTCAACATACTGCTGTAATTTTCCCTATCTATGTAAATGTTGGAGTCAAAGAAAACATAATCTAATATAGTATCTGCATGAGGATTGGATTTATAATTTCTTTGTGAAATTTTAATTCATTATTGGCTGAAGCATTTCCAAGGTATTAATATTGAAGTTTTCTTTAACTAGAACACCAGTTCCCTAACCAGCTTTTCAGAGTGACTGAGAGTTAAAGATTGTGCATACATATACCTATTTCTTCACCAGCATCACCAATCCAATCATACTAGGAAAGTGCAATCATCCTCTCACTAAACTAGTTTTCTACTCCATTTTCCTAGCATGTTGCAGGGCCTTGTAGATGCCTTCTGTGTTTACTCCATCTCTTATTATATGGAACAGGCTTCAATGTCCATATAGAAAAAGATCCCTATGCTTCCTGCTCCTGTGACTGTTGCTATGGCAGCTCTTGTTTTCTAGTGGAGAGCTACACGCACTCCACTTAATTTCTTTGCACAATACTATGCATATCACCGTATAGAATTCAAGTTTGTTTTCTTTCTTTGTTGAATTAAACTACTTGTGTATCTAAATTTTCTTCTTTTTGTTTGAGTTTTCTTCCCAAATTTGGCAACTCTTTCAAGATTGGACTTTTATATCATTTTGTACTTTTGTTTTCTTCTATTTTATTGAAGGACATATACTTATAAAAATCTAATAATACACAAAAATAAAAGAATATAACAATCAACCTAATTCACATTAGTCATACAGGAATAACCAATTTTAACATTAGGTCTCCTCACTTATATGCATATATTAATATAATTAATAATAATGGCAATGAGGAATAAATATTAATTCTCATATGTAGGCATATATACAAAAATGAAGGTCAGTGAGAATATCAAATGTGATATATAGGCAGCAAAATTAATTTTATAAAAATTCAATCATATTACAAATGCTCTTAAAATAAAGCACAGAAAAATTTTACTCAAATATAAAAGGAAAACCAAAGAAAAACTGAGGGAAATTCTATACCTTGTAAATATTTTATTTTGATATTTTTTGTATCAAAGAAATATTACTTCTAAAAAGTTCTAATATTAGTATGCAATACCATTAAAAATATGAAGTCTTTTTTAAACTACTTATCTACTGGACTCCCAATAGAGTTTTTCTAGCTTATTTTTCCTCTGAGCTTTCAGCCCTTTGAAGTTTGTGTCTTTTTTGCAATTGCCTCTTTTTCACCTCATCAGGGTTCTAGGCCTTCACTCATTCCCCTATGTGGTACTTAAACCCAGGATCCTAGGTTCCCCCAATTTACAACTGCTTCAGGTTGCCATTTTGATTGTCATGCTCTGTTTTGATTTCCTGTCCTTGATAATTTCGTAAATTTAAAAAGGATTTTAATAATTTATACAGCCTGCCATTTTGGTAGAAATGAGATCTTCTTTTCCATTTTCATCTCAGCCTTGTTTTCCCACTAGATTTTCAGGTCCTGTTTTTGTTTAGATTTATTGACTCACAACCTTTTGCATGTTATTTTGTATTACAATACTTTTTCTTTTTTGGGGGGGTTTTTTTTTGTAGTATAATATTCTTTAAGTTTTCAGAATATTGATCCATTTCCTTTAATTTCCACTAAAGATTTTTCTAAATTAAGATAATCTTGACTGGGAACAACAGAGATGGGAAATAATATTGTCTTTTTTTTTTTAAGATTTTATTTATTTATTTGACAGAGAGAGATCACAAGTAGGCAGAGAGGCAGGCAGAGAGAGAGAGAGAGAGGAAGCAGGCTCCCCGCTAAGCAGAGAACCCCATGCGGGGCTCGATCCCAGGACCCTGAGATCATGACCCGAGCCAAAGGCAGAGGCTTTAACCCACTGAGCCATCCAGGTGCCCCAATAATATTGTCTTAAACAAGATAATGTTTCACTCTCCTGTTAAGGTCTGGAGTGAGTGGTCTAGGTATGGCACAATAATTCTCTTCCAAGAGACACTTGTTTCCTCTTGTTCACCACTTCTGCCACAAGATAGTGGTTACTTCTCCAGTTACCACTTTCAGTGTTAGTCCATAGGATGGAGAAAAGGATACAGAATCTAAAATATGTGAACAAGGCATACACCAATACTTTTATTTTTATTTCTTTTAAAGGTTTTATTTTTTTTAAGGAATCTCTACACCCAATGTGAGGCTCGACTCACAACCCCAAGATCGCATGCTCCACTCACTGAACCAGCCAGGCACCCCCATACACCAGTAATTTCACAAGAAATGTTCATAGAAGTGGTCAAATGACACTTTGGTGTACATATTATTGACCCAAACTTATTCATACATTGCTGCATGGAAGACAGACAAATGTACTCTTTATTAATTGTCTAGATAAGTATCAGAGTTCTGTTACTGGAGAAGAAGTAAAAAAAAAAAAACAACCAAAATGGTTTTGGAAATAACAGCTTTCTCTGTCATATTACTCTTATGAGAATGAATGTTTTTGAAGAGGAAGAGTAAAGGGCTCCCTGTTAGCCCAACTCATAACACTCTGAGACTACTTCTTTAATGTCTTCCAACTATGGACCCACTTCTTTTTTATGTAGCATTTGTTAAATTGAACCATACAAAGTATATATAACTACAATCTTCAGTAAATACTTCCACAAGCGATTTTCCTCTACATCTTTCTTAACTAACACTACTTGAGTAATTTGACCAATATCTCCCCATATTTAGTAGGACAGTGATGGTACATTTTTTTTCCCCTTTCCTTATACTCTACCCTGGATTACTGTGTTCTGGAGTGACTGAATATATTTAGAGGGACTTCCAACACAGATCTAAGATAGTTAAAGGACAACTCTTTTCTACTATGCTGCCACATTATTAGGACTTATCCTAATAGGACTATCCTAATAGGATAAGATAGGACTTATCCTATTCTCTTTAAGGACCATTGGTTTGCTTCATTTTCAAAAAAAGACACACAAAATAAACATGTATCAGCTGCAGATTGAGATTCTCAATTTACATCTACACATCTTGTTAGGAGAAAACTGTTCTAGATATATTGGGCTCATAAACCTTTTTTCCAAAGTTTTAAGTAGTTATAACTTTTATATCCCCTTTTGAGTGTATTCTGGAAAAGAAGGAGAGACTACTGTTTAGCCACACACAATTTAAAAAGGAGATTCTCAATTATTAATTATTTTTGAAATAGCTAATCCATCTATGCCTATTATTAATAGGCACTAGGAGAAGTACTTTATATAAATTATTCTATATAATCCTAACACAACATTCTGTGGTAGGTACTATTATCATCCATGTGTTAGAGGTGAAAAAAGAAGATGTAGAGAGATTAACTTGCTGAAAACCACAGAGTTAATAGATAGACCAATCGCCACTTATTCCAAAGAGTTTGGAGTCCAAACTCTCAATACCCACATGATCTTGCCTCCTTTAACTAAATGTGATTGTTCAAAGGACTACAAAATAATGAGAATTATTCATATATTTGAACATATTCAGTTTCAGAATCATAGAGATTAACATATCATTTTCTAAACTTATATAATATGTGAGAAACCTGATATTTACTCAGCTTCTTGGCTCCAAGCAGGAGGAAAAAAAAAAAAAAAGCCTTTCAGTTTTGATTAGTCAACTAGAGTTAGCTTAAAGAGAACATCTACTCAGGGGGCATTTTTTAATGTACCATCTTCAAATGATTTAATGTGTTTTCCATGATTATCTTTGACACTCTGAATAATTAACAAAGACATTTGTAATTTTTGAAAGGGTTAGGATACTTTTCTTCTTAGATGATGAGAACATTTGAAAGACTTAAAATCATGACTGTCATCTGACTCGTTAGTGACCATGAAGTCATCTACTTGGGCACCATTTAATAAGAGGAAAAAAAGATCCACCAAAATCTTTCTTCAGATATTTAATTGACCAAGATCATACAAAACCTTATTTTTACTTATAAATCAAACATTTATTAGTCCCTTCAAATAATTAAGATATTGCTTATTAGATAGGTATAAAATATATATGACTATTATATATATTATCTTATTGTCACCTTATTATATAAATAAAATTATATATAGTATATATGATTTTGTTAATGAAGAATCATTAGATTAATCAATATAATGATGATAATCTTGTTCTTCTGTGAAAATGACACTACGGATGTTCATGTAACTTTTATTATTCTCTTGTGTACAATTTCATCTGTCCACATATAGTCAGTAAACTGGCCTGTTTTATTCTCCACTGTATTTCTTGCAGGTCTCTGGCATGTAGTAAGAATTCAGTAAACACTACTGATGGAATGTAGTAGTTCTCCAACCAAAGGTTTATAAGAAGCATATATTTGTGTTCCATCCACGTTTGTAGAAATTTGCACTGATGCTTAGTTTTTGAAAAATAATATTTTCATATGGATCATAATTTAAAAGAGCACAAATATCATGGAGTATCTCTCTTTTATCCTTGTTTATAAAACTTTCAATTTCCTTCCCTAGACTCAACCAAAGTTATTAGTTCTTGTGTATCCTCAAGAGATATTTTATGTATGTATAAAAAAACATATTTATATATATTTTAAAATATTTTTTCTGGGGTGCCTGGGTGGCTCAGTCGGTTAAGCATCTGCCTTCAGTTCAGGTCATGATCTCAGGGACCTGGGATCAAGTCCCATATCTGGTTCCTTGCTCAGTGGGGAGTCTGCAACTCCCTTTCCCTCTTCCTCCTCCCCCCTGTTCATGCTTTGTCTTTCTCTCTCTCAACTAACTAAATAAAATCTTTAAAAAATGTTTTTTTCATACAAACCTGAGGCATATTCTGTATGTCAGCACGACTAGTTACAGGCAATAGAATCTAGCTAGGTAGCTTAAGGAAAAAGATCCTTACTAAAAGGTATAAATAATTCACAGAAATATTGAGATGCCTGATGAAAAGACTTGAGGTTGAAATTTTAAGAATACTCTGAAAGCCATATCTCATCTAGAACCAGAACTATAAGGAAAGGTCTAGCAGCCAGTTATTAAGCATTATCTATGGTTGATTCAAGAGCCAGAGTTCCTCTGCCTGGATTCACATTACAACATAAATGCCTTACATTCTGCCTCTCATTTTCTCTAGGAAATTTCAGAATATGTTCACGTTTCATAAGACTGTTTCTTTCTCTGTGCGGACTGGTTCTTAGCAAAGGTCTAGATGAGTATATCTCACTGATAAGACCCAGATTATGTTTGGAACCCTAGCTCTTGGATATCAAGAAAATACATATTTCTTAAATTTATATATTTTGTTTCTTGGTTGTCATTTTTTCCCTTTAAACTTAATGATAGATCTTGAAGCTTATTTTATATAGTATATAAAAATACTATCACTTTTTAATGGATATACAGTAGTCCATAATTGGCCTTAAGTAGTTTATTTAATCTACTCTAGCCATTGGGCAATTGGGTCATTTCTAATCTTTGCAGTTATAAGCAAAGCTTAAGTAAATACTTTTCTATCTACATTACTTTTATTTTGTGCTTGCATTTGAGAATGTCTAATGCTAAAGGTGGCATTCCAAACACAGGCTCATATGTACCTATGCATCTTAACTCAGTAGTACAGAGAAATCAGTGTTCTGTGGGATATGTCTTCCATCAATGGGAGGAGAAAGCCAGCAGAGAAAATATTCTCTCTCCTTTTCCAGCACGGGCTGATCTGAGATGCTTCTGTCTACATGGTCTTCTGCAAGATGGTCTCAAGAGATTGAACAGTTTGCTTGATGCCAGGTGGTTGCTGGTTTGCTAAATCACCCGGTGTTGGATGTCCCTCACTTCTCAGTCTGATTTCCCTTTATCCTGACTCTTGTTGCTTGGCTTTGCATTCTTTAAGAAAGCAAATAAGCTTCTGCCTCATGTTCTTCTTTTTTGGGACTCCAGTATAAGCAAGGAGATATAGAATAAACAAAATAAATAAATAAAATACATACTGTGTTAGATAATATAAGTGCAATGGGGAGAAAAATAGGGTAGAGATAGAGCTGATATCTGGCAGGTAAACATTAGTGCAATGCAATAAATGTCATAGTTTGCTGTCCAAATCCCTCCTTCTGGACCAAGGACTCATTCTCCCAGCTGATGGAAGTGTTGGCAGTTTTGCGTCTCACCTAAATACGTTTCTGAGAATTTACTCTTGGTTGAAGAGTGCCACCTTCCATGGTCATACTTCTTTTTCCAGAGCAGTTTGCATCCAATAAATGACCAATGTAGGGTATAAGAGGTTGGCCCCCTTGCTTCAGTTGTGGACAATTTCAAAGGGCCATCCCAGCTTCAGGGTTTCCTATGGGATCTGCCAACACCTTTTTGGGAACTACTTTCAGTTCAATTCATCTCTTTGTTCTATCCTATTTTATTCACTTTCTTATAGGTATTGCTTCAGTGGGCACTCCCAATACTTATCTTGCACATTATTCTCATCTTAGATTCTGTTTCCCAAGGAACCCTACATAAGATATTTTGCCATGATTTAATAAAATATTGAAATACAGATGACCGCCATACTATCTGGTTCAGTCTGTTAGCCCGAGGACTCCAATCCTGCCTTGGTCAGGCCAGGTCTTCCCCCCCAGGATACCCACCCTCCCTTATGCAGTAGAGGTTCTGAAGTTCTGAAGGAACCTAAAGTAGTAAAATTTGCACAGTTGCAAACCAAGATTTAAATGTAAGTTTTGACTTTCAAATTCTAAATTCTTTGTAAGATCATATTTAGATGATGGCATTTCCATCACCTCACCCATCCATGATTATGTATAAATGACAATGTAAACCAATGACAAGGTACATTTTCTTATATATCTGCAGTTTACAGAATGAGAAGAAAAAGTATTTCATAAAGATGGCTGTTGAAACAAAGTATTTTTTACTGAGTCAGTAGATATTCAAGTAAAATATATGAATGAATGGATAAATGGATTGATGGTAGATAGAGCGATAGATAGGTAGATACGCATACAACCATAACTGTTGTGCTTTTGATTAAAAAAGAAAGATCTCATCAATTAAAATAACTAAGAATTGTTTGTTGATTATCTATGGGAGAGTATATTTAAGGTGTCATGTTAAAATATTGAAACACAAAAATAACGCATGACATACTGAATAATAGCAATTTTTAATAATAACAAATTTTTAGTCTTCACAATTTAAATATGGTAAATATTATACAGCGAATATTTCTTTATTTTCCTAATGCATATATGTTAAAAGACATTATGTAAAGAAACACTAACAGAAGAGTAAATATCTGTGGACTTCACACCCCCCTTAAAAATATATGAAGCCACTTGTCAAATTCATTGCTATTAAGATGACTAATTTACTCAATATAGAGGGCTGTCCTTTAAAAGCATGTTTTTCCAATTTTAGTTTTAAAGTTAGAGAACAATCCTTTATTAAAATGATCATTACAAGTCAGCTTAAACAAGAATACTTAGCAAAATAAAAAACTGCCAATGCTATGTCTGGACTATTGTTGTTGTTGTTCCTGATATTTACTTGTTTTGAAATCTCAGAAGTTTAAGCATTGGAGTAACAAGATTTTGGTGCTTTTTCAGCTACGAAGCCCACACCAAAGAGTATAATAATAATAAGAGTGATCAGTTATTGAGTGATTCCTCATTTATACCTATACAACTTAGCTTTTAAAAAATTTAGGGTATATAAAGGGAAAGATGTATAAATTGATGCAAATATAATATTTTATAGACTTGCAGTATTCTACATGGCATTACAGGACTAATTTGAAACTCACTGAGTTTAGAGTGGGTGTTCTTAGCATTGATGTCACTGATGATTTTAGGTGAAGAGAGCACTAGATTTATGGTATGCTAAGCACAGATGGGAGGAGAAACATGTTACAGTCAGCAACGCAGCAGGGCAGTTGTCTCCTTGTAATCTTGATACTGTCTTCCAGAAGACTTCTGGTGTTAGACTCCTCTGGAATCAGCTTTCACCTGTGGGGACTGGTGACAGATTGTGCCAAAGTCTGACACGGCTCCCTAGAGTCTATAGTACTTGGTCACCGTATGGCCTAAACAGGCTTTTCACGTGTTACAGTCTTCTCCAGTCGGGTCTCTTGGCTAATCTTCAGAGGACATTCTTAATCTCATGAACCTAATTATCTATAAAGAACAGTTTAAGGGGTGCTCCTTAGAATTATTCATACTTGTCCATGTACTTTTATTGTCAGAGGGTATATATAACTCTCATTACAGTGATTACATTTTGGATTTGAAAGTGTATTCTAAGAAGGATTAAAAGGATTATTTATTTCCATGGTGATCTGTGTGCCATTGTTGATCATAAACACCAACTTATCTGACTCATCCGTATTTCCAGAACACTTCAGCTTTCACATACTTGTTAAATGTTCGTTTCACCTGGATAAAAAAAAGAAGCCATACAGAAATGCTGAATTCCTACTAGACACCAGTATAAAACAAGTGCTTTTAGAATTTTATAAAAATAATTTGCTCTCATGTTGTATTTCAGAAGCATATAAATGGGAAAAGTGTTGTTGATTATATTTTAATCTCTTCATAACTTTGCTCTAAATATCTTGTTGTTGTTTTTTTTTTTTGAATAACAACTAAAGGCTCTGAGGTTATTGTCCTTTTACAAAATTCATAGCTGATGCTGTGATTCCAGTTTAGCTATCATAAACTGTGTTGTGTAAATGTAGAGGGATTGAGCTAACATACTGCCAGGTTCCTTTATTGAGAAGGGTATGTTCCATCCCATCATGATAGTCACATTCTACACAACAACACAATGGCAAATGACCCTATTCCTTAACATGCAAATGTCCAAAAAGTAAATAGACAAGAACCAAAAACCTCTCATTGGTGAAATGTTTAATTTAAGTTTATGAAAATGTTATACAGAGTTAAACTTGCAACGATTTACTGCTCTAACAGATATGCACACAGCATACTATTTCTAAAAATTTTGATCACAAAAATAGGTTCTTACTCTTGTGATGATATTTTGGACTGATGTGATAATTTAAGTCAAAATATATCCCCAAAATAAAATCAGGTAAAATGTTTAATCAGGTGAAATGTCAAATAGCAAATAGTTCTAGTAAGCTAAGTGCCTCTAGTAGCCTTTACACTGAATTTAATAACCATTATTATTATTTTTTGCATCTAATAACCTATCAGGGAATAGCACTTTTAGAAAAGATTATATTAAAAATTAAATCTTCAACTATTTGGGCTAAGGAATATGCTGGAAGAAAATACATAGTAATAAATCAGGTAGTGCAACAAGTAAACTTTCAAAATATTATCTTAATAGTTGGACAGCCACAAACAGAACAGTTACATCAGAGATTCCATTGGATGAAATGCAGAATTCAGACAGGAGAGCAGTTGGTAACACTTCTGGGACTAAATCACTCAAGACATCGCTTAGACACATTATCCCACCTCTACTCCTTTAAATGAACCTTTAATAGGTTCATTTGGTAATGGGCTGGAAGGGGAGAAAAGTCCTGAACCCCAGCTGCACTGCTCATTCACCTGTGCAAACAACTTGAACTTGTCTTCTCTCCAAATGGTTTCCTAGTAATCTTCCCAATGTACAGCTGCTATATATAAAACATGAATTATAGTAGAGAAGATCCTGCTGTGTTGTGAATCACATTGCACTCGACCACACTTTAGCAGGTTGTGGGATGAAAAGAATAAAATGTCTGCAAATGCCTTGTTCTTTCCCCTCTTCCAGCTGGTAAAGTCAACGCATGGCAGCTTCCCGGAATGCTCTATTCTGTATCCAGCTGTACTAGTTATGACCTGTCCCATTCCCTCGCCGTCCTTTGGTATAAAAAAAAATGGTAAGAGCATCTTTCATTTTTTGAGACACTGGGGGCCAAATCAATTGCCTAATCAAGTGAAAACAAAACATCTGTGATGTATGAAAGGGAGGGTAGCTTTCTCTGGAGATTTTTCTAAACTGATTAAGTCAGGGCACTGCTAATCCTCTATCCTGCACTTCAGATGTTACATTGACAAGGAAGATTAGAATGAAAAGATAATGGTTATGTCACCAGCATGCAATAAACAACCTGTGAAGAGCCAGCAGAGGGTCAGAAATGTTCCCATTACAAATGTAAATGTGAACTTTAGCAACTGGGCTGGAGAGCTCTGTGAGAGATGCCTGCCTCTGTGTCAAGAAGATACAAGGGAGAGAAAAACAGATAAAGGAGCTTATTCTAATAACATAAGACGTCAATTCCCAAGTGCTTATCATATTAAATTTAGGATATGTGAATTTGGCATAATAACATCTGTGCTACTTAATCCTAGAGTTGTTTTGGACGTTAAATTAGATATTTTGAAAGTGCCTTTTACAATTTGAAGGAGACCCACACTACTGGTAGTTGTAAATGGACAGAATAGTGCATGAATGAAGCCAAGTTCTAGAGAAAATTACCTTTAAAGAGTAAAGCTCTCATTATAGTTAGCCACGGGATCCAAGTTAGGCATTAGAAGGAATCATGAAATAAATCAGACATTAGGGTTGTGGTTCACACATACATGTTTATCCACAGACCTAAGTACACAATGCTCTGTACACGAATTCTTCAAATAGCAAAATTTATTTAAATGATACTACGATATTAGAAGAAGTTACTTCTACCTTTTAATTCTACATACCAGGTATATATGAAAGATGCTAAGTTTTTAGAAAAATTTTAAACTTGCAGCAAGCAAGAAAATATAAGAATAAAATGGAATTATTGTTAAAAATCAGTTGAGGGGGCGCCTGGGTAGCTCAGTTGGTTAAGCGACCACCTTCTGCTCAGGTCATGATCCTGGAGTTCCGGAATCAAATCCCATATCGGGCTCCCGGCTCCACGGGGAGTCTGCTTCTCCCTCTGACCTTCTTCCCTCTTATGCTTGCTCTCTCTCTCTTTCTCTCCAATAAATAAATAAAATCTCTAAAAAAAATTTAAAAAAATCAGTTGAAATGATTACATGCATTCTGGTAAAGGGATACTTAAAAGTAAGTGCACTTTATTTTTATTCTGTGCTAATTTGTAACCTTTTCTCGTCATCCAATATTGAAGGAAATATGAAGCTAGAATTGCTAACATACTAAGTACAAATACATATGATGGGAAATGATAAATGTTGAGAATTACAGATATTTTACTCAAGTAAAAAGATGATTTACTGTGAGGGGACATGAGGATTGATGGTATTTTTCCTATGTTTGGGAACTTTACAACCAGGTAAGAAATAAACACAATATGTAATAATGACACAATGTAAAAAGTGCTCTGAGAGCTGGGAATATGTAGGGTGCTATGGGAGGACATAGGAGTAACAAAATGAGAGGGGATGGGAAGACAGGAAAGGAAGTGATGATGTTTGATGAATAGTATTTGAATATGAAGGAAAATCACTGGAGCAAAGAAGATGGGGAGGCATTTCAGACAGAGACAGTAGGATATATGAAAACTTGGTTGCATGAGATGTCACGACTCCTTTGGTAGTTCAGGGTGATTGGTTCCCAGGGAGTGAGGAGGAACCGCAGAGAAAGTAAGGCTGGATATGTAAGGGTCAGATCTGACAAGTTGTGTTTACGTGCTATGGAATTTGGACTTTTGCTTAAAGATTTAGGTATCATATAATGATAAACCTATAGTACATACTTTAAAAGACTTGTTGCATGAATATGTGAAAGGTTCTTGATGACATTTGGTCAGATGTGCATTTTAGAAAGATCAGTCTGTTAGCATTGTGAAGATGGGATTAGAGAGCTGACATTCTAAGGCAACAGGACCAGTTAGGAGTCTGTTGCATGATTTGGCAAGGAATGATGAAGACGTGAACCAACAAAGAGACCATGGGGTTGAAGTCACTGATTTAACCTTTATAGAAGGTTAGAATCAGTAGGGTATGAAGGCAGATTACATTGGAGAGTTCAGGGTTCAGTGGTGTTTTGATACATACACACACACACACACACACACACGCACACACACTCACACATACACACACACACACACACACACATGCTTATTCTAGATAGATCCAGCTTCTCTGGGCTGGCGAGCAAGAGCTGACCTTGTGAAAAAGGTTGGGTGTCCTTTCCCTATCCTTGATAAAGCACATACACACAGGACACAGGGATTGGAGAGCAGAGAGTAAGCCAGGTTTCAGCCCATACTTGTCATCTGAATTGGACACCTTTGTGTAGTATACAAACTGTACAATCTTAAGTAACAGTCTTAGAGGGATTATTCTCAGATTTATGACTTGAATAACTTCATTGCTAGGATGAAGTTCACTGAAGGAAGAAAATCATCTGCAAGAACAAATGTTGGGGGAAGAATGATGTTTGCTTTAAACTTCTTGAATTCGGTGTGTCAGAGGACATGCGAATGAAGATCTCTAGATTTCCACTCAAAATATAGGTTTGCAGTTTAGGAAATTGACTTGAAATTGTGAATTTATAAATGGCAGAGAATACTTGGTTGAAGTGATTCCAAATTTTCTCTTTAGGACTATCTTTGGAATGACAATGTAGTTGGAAGTGGAGGGAATGGGCATTTAGAGATTATGTTGATTGGAATGATCAAAACCAAAAAGGAAGCAGTAAGTGCCATAATCTGGGGTTAAGGAAGGTCAAGGTCAAAAGGGTTTTAGAGGATTTGCCACCTAAGAAGTAATTGTGACCTGCCTAGGCAAAAAAATGAACAAACAAAAATTTACTGTAATGATAAAAGTGGTAGATATGTTGGAGTGGGTTGTTTATTTTTTGTTTTTTAAGTGTAAGAGTTCAGATTAACCTGTATCCTCAAAGTCTTCTTTCTTCATTCCTTTGTATTAGCAATGTGCATTGAAGCACTATGTATTAAAACAATAGTAGTGTGCTTTTATTAGAACTTTCTCTTTGGTTTTGCTTTGTATATTTCAGTAACACCTAAATGTTAGAAAATGGCCTTCATTTTGGAAAAGCAGCAATAAAATCATAAAATAATGTGGGGATATTTAATATTAATATATCTTCATAAATTTATACATTCATTAATCCATTCTGTTCCATTTTTTTATATATTTATGTGATTTACGAAGCAAACAAATGTGTAAGAATGGTGTGATAGCCAGCCTTCAAGGAGGCTTTCATGTGATATTCACATCCTTATGTGGTCCCTTTCCACATTGTATTGGTCATCTGTATGACCAATAGGATGTGTCAGAATTGTGAAAAGTCATTTTTGATATTAGGTTATGAAAGACTGTGGCTTCCATTTTGGTGTTCTTCCTTTCTTGGATTAGTTCTTCTGGGAGATGCTAAGTACCATGTCATGAGCAGCCCTATGATGAGAAACTAAGGATTGCCAACAACTACTACTTAGCAGGGGCTCCCCCCATTCCTAGTTGAGCTTTTGTAGGGATTGGGTAGGGCCGACAGCTTTGATACAACATCATGGGAGACTCTGACATAGAACCACCCAACAGAGCTGCTTCCAAATCTTTGAACTTTAAAAATTATATAAAATGACAAATATTTGTTGTTTTAAACTATAAAATTTGTAGTAATTTGTATATAGCATTAGGTATTTAATATATATTAGGATCATCTCAATTTTGATATGTTTATAAGTTCCTTTTTTAAAGAAATAAAATCTAGATAATGCATATAACATAGATATATTGTACATAATTTTTATTCAATTTATGCTTAGAGACTAAAGCAAATTCCTTTTTTCCCTGATAATTCTGAGACTTAGATAATCCAGTTGAAGGATTCAAGTTAGTCAGCCTGCAGTATCTTAATTTTTTTTTTTTTTGGGCTAGATTATTGGACATGCTTCCACAATGATCTAGAAATTAGAATTCTAAGGATTCTCCTTCTCCACATTGGATGTGTGTGATATTCTTCCTGATCCTCTTCTCTCCAGTTTTGTGAATGGCACTGTACCTTCAGAGTGGCCGTGAAGTTAGGAAGGGTGGAGGCAGTTTTAAGCTGATTTAAGCACAGGAAACAAGGGAATTCCTGACACACTCTTTCCCCTTCCACTCACTCTTCTTGTTAGACTTCCTTTCCTTTTCCCTTCTTTTTCTCCTTTCCCTCCCTCCTGCCCTTCGTGGCCTCTTGTTTCTCTCCTCCAATTATATAATATTTATGGATTGAAGTCAGGAGTGCACCCCTGCTATTCGTGCACTTTCAGGTGATCAATGAAAATACCATGAAAAACACTAAATCTGCCTCCCCTGGCATTTTTAGTGAAGCCAACCACTATGAGAACAGGGAACCAGGACTTTAGGAGACTTTTTAACCTCTGGGTGGTAAAGCAAACAAACAGATACATTTTTATGTGGGTGCATGTATATAATATAGGTAGACATATGTACACATACATACACACTCAGATACATGTATTTCTGTATCATTAGCTTTCAGAATACTTTTCATAAAAATATAAAAATATGCAAAAATTACATGACTTGATGTAAATATAAATGTACAATTTTAATTAATTTGAATTTATAGGACAATATGAGCTACTTAAATTTCTTATCAAGCTAATTGTATTTTCTCAAAAAAAGAATTCTTTCTGATTGGTGACTTAGATTAAGTACAGTTTTTAAATGCTAGGTTCAAATCAATGCAAGTGTATCATGTGCAGAGTAATTCTCAACTGTTATAAAAATTATGTCCATTATGCTACTTGCTGGGATTCTAGTAATCATCTAAATTCCATAAAACTTAAATTTTCAAATTATCCTCAGTAATTTAAATGTGTTATTAGGCCTTTCATGAAGCATTTTTCTTCTCTGAAGAAAACAAGCTAAGTTTCTCAAAAGCACTGCAGGATAAGTTATAAGTGACTTTCACTTGTAATTTGCAGATGCTGTAATAGGAATTTTCCTTTTACCACCATCTAAGTTCAACTATTTTGCATTCTAATTTGCAAGTAAAAAGTTTAAAACTTGATATAGAAGTTTGTGAGAACTTTAAGAGATTTAAGGTATATTTTTGCAAAAGAGTCAGAAATTGGGCATGAAAATGAGGATATGATTTCTGAAAAAAAGGAAGAATATGTAGAAAGGGATGAAGGAGTATAAATATCTTTTATTTGACATGTTGCCTTTTAGAAGCAGAAAATGACATCCCTAGGTATTTGCCTAAGTCATATAACACAAGCATGTTTGAAGCTCTAACTTTACTTAGTTTTGTAAAAGAAATGATAAATGTCAATAGATACCCTATTGAGAGAAAAAAAAATATCCAGATTTCTACCCCTTGTGATGTTGGTGATTTAGATGTGACATTTGGAGACAGTGAGCATCCTAGAGTTATCAAGAAGATGCTATATGGCTAGAGATGTTGTCTTCTTGATAAAACATACACCAGCAACATGACATTAGTGCTCAACCTTGGGGAAAACACATTTTCTTCACAAGAGTCACAGAGATTCATGTAACAAAGTTGAATAAAAGAACACAGCTACCACTTTGAGTCTTTATTGCCATGTAGAAATAGATTACTTATACATCAAGTTAGTTATGTTCAACATTAACAGCTCCTCAGTGAGCATGAAACTGAGAATTAGTTAGATTGAATTGTTTACATGTCTCAAGCAATAATTCAGAGTACCATAATAGATTAATTATCTCAAATGCCTGATAATTCAATGAATGTTTAAGATTTTCATAAGAATCATAAATGCCACAATGGGAAGGGAACATATATATTTGCAAGCTTAATACCACATTCCGGTGTGGAAACTAAATCTGAGATGTGAAATTAATACTGTAAGAACACATGGTTAAGGAACTATTCAGAGTTACCCTTCAGATCTTTCTTGTGCCACCTGCAGAGAGTCCCAATTTCTTTGGAAGAATCAAAAGCCAAAAAAGAAAAAAAAAGAAAAAAGTCCATGGGATGAACCCATAACCCATAGAATAATAATATATTTTCCTCACACCAGTCTAAGCCTTTCTAAAAGTAGGTAGGATACAAATCATATATAAATACATAATTTATATACACTGCATAGACAAAAATAAAAATTTCAAATTAAAAATGCTATTGTATTAAAACTCAGAAAGCTTTAAAAAGCTGAAATTTTCTTTAATTAACAGTTTTCTGAACTTGACAAATACTAAATTTATTGTATTGCCAGAGAGATGTATAATAATGTAGTGGTTTATTGCCAGAGAGATGTATAATAATGTAGTGGTTTAGAGCTTCAGAATGCAAGTCCAAGATGACCGAGACAAAGTTATATATCTTGAGAGAAGGTATGGAAACTCACCTCTTAGTTTATTTTTTCTAAATGGGGCAAGTAATGGTATTTGCCTCATAGGGTTGTTATGAGAAATAAGAAGCAGATGTCCAAATATGGCATGCATTATTATGCACATATTAGCACATAGTCATCAACAACTTGTTAGGTTTTATCATATAGATGCCTCCTTATAATCACTAATATGAAAAGCTGTATGTAAAGAAGAGCTTTTACTTTGCTTTATTGCTATACCTAATCAACATTATTGAAATAATTTTCTGTAGTTTGAAAATATGTATCATTTTGGGGAGAGAAAGAACTGATCAGTGGTATTTATCACGAATATACTTTGCCATAAATATAATTTATAATGTAATAATAAAATAACATACAATATATACTCTATGTTAATACAGTATAATGTATAATACAATAAGAAATGTGTGTGTTTATATATATATATAAAATTTGCGTATATAGGTATATGTGCTAGGCTACACATAAAGTGTATGTATGTATATACACAAACACACACATTTCTTATATAGGGGAGAAAGATTTGTTATATCGTTCTCCTGGAATGCTTTGCCTTTAAAGATAAACTGTAAATTCTGTTGCAAGAATATTTCCTCAACTATGGGCCATGTTATTAAAAAGAAAATATATGTGAATGTGGGCTGAAAATCCCTCACGATAATTGCCATGTTAATAATGACTGTATCTATGGCTATAACATGCAATATTTAGTAACTGTGATTTGGTAGATTAACAAAAGAAAGCTCTAAATGAATCAATTAGGTTTTTAACAAAGGAAATTTATTTCTGTATTTCGCACCGTGGCAATTTCCATAGATGGTAGCAATTTACAACAAGGATTAATAATACAATTTTGAGTTTCCTGGAAGGGGTCCACATGCAGAGTGTTTCTTTGCCACACAGTTCTGACAAACAATAGGTAACTATTCATTACTTTTACTGCATATTATTATTACTTCAGCTTAAGATGGAGACAGCAAGATCCTCCAAATTGGATATGGTCTAAGAGGCTTGAAAGAACAATGCTTCCAAATGATCGTTATTGTATATCAGAAGTCACGGTATGTCCAGGGAGAATGTGTAGCTGAAGGTGGGCTGGGCAGGAGCCCCAGGAGAATGCTCCACATGTCGCCCACTGACATACAATTACAAGGCTTTGAATCTGATCCATGACACAATCCATGGTGATTACAGCACTCAGAAACACCAAAAGACAGATGAAAATGCTTAATTTGCTTGTTCTCAAATGTGGCAATTTGCCTAATGAATGAAATTGACTTCATAAAATGTCAAGGTTATCTTTTAGTTTCAAATCTGGATTACAAGCATACCATAGATCCCAGTGCTGGTAGCTCTAATGGATTCAAAGTGAGGCACATGGAATGCCACATGGCTTCAATTCTACAGAAACAGGTCAAAATAAACAGAGGAGTCAGTCAGCGCAGAGGTTTTGCTAGCAGAGAATAAGAGAGAATCTGAAATCCTGGTCAACTAAGATTATCTCTAATAAATAAAAAATAATTATATCCTGCATAAAAGGACATGTAGTTGTAGTTTATCCAACCATTCCCGTTCATTTCAGCATCTTTCAACAACATTAACTTTACCTGAGTGTCACATGGATCCTGTGAGAAGTACAAAGAGAAATTAGCAAGTCTATTTTACATGACAGAAGAACCCCAGATTATAGAAGGGAAAATGGTCAGATCTCATGGGTGATGGTGGTGGTGGTCATGGTGGTGTGTCAGGACAAGGCAGGGATTTTGCAGTTGAGCCAGGAGATAATTGCTGTAGCACAGGGCAGGTAAAGCACTACCTGCCCGTCATTCATCAATGGCAGAACCAGAGCTTGAACTGGGACCTTTAGAACTATTCTGATGTTCTCTGTAGAACATTACTGTCTTTGAGTAGATTCCTGGGCTCTGAATGTGACTGCTGTTTGCATTGTGTTCTCCAGTGTTATCTGCCATGGTTAGATCCAGCTGGAAAATATCTCTTCTATGGAGATTCATCTGTTTGGTTATTGGATCTCAGAAAGATGTCTGGAAAGTATTTATATTACAAAACTCCATGAAATTAATCTATTATTTTAGAATACACTGCAAAGAGTTCAAAAGAGAATCAATAAGACGTAAGGCCCTCTTTGTAAAATCAGTTGTTTTGGACAGAAATGAAAAGAGCTTAAGATATTAGAAAATTCAACTTAAAAAAAGAAAATGCAAAAAAAAAAAAAAGAAAATGCAAATTATACATTTGTTAAACTGAAGGAATAAGTAAATTAAAAAGTGTTGAAATGTAAAAACAGGACACATTGAAATGATTGAGTCATTCAGATGATTATCACCTCATTGATTCTTTAAATTCATGAAACTAAAAGGAGGGTACCTGGCTTTCATCAGAAGGTAGAGTTTTCTTTTAAATCAGAAAAGATGGAGCCCTAAAACAGGACTTGAGAAGTGATGATGGGAACAAACTCGAACTATGCAGTTGCTGACTTTTAATTTTAATCAGCCATCGTAGTTTTGGCGTAGACCTTAGTTGAAAGCTTTTAAGACACAGAAAAGGGCTAGAAATTTTCCATTATTGTCTGTTAACTTGGATCAACAGATAAATACCTAAGTCAGGGGTTGGTGATCTCTTTTCTATGACAGACCAGTTAGGTAAATATTTTCAGCTTTGTGGGTCTTATAATTTCTGTTGTAGCAACTCAAGCCTGCCATTGTCACTCCAAAGCAACCATAGATAGACCCTTTGTGAATGAACAAATGTGGCTGTTTTCAATAAAACTCTATTTACAAAATAGGAAATGGACCTAGCCATAGTTTGCCAGTAGTCTAGTCTAACTCTTTACTAGTACTGATTCTTATTAATACCAGAAAGCCAAAAGTAAAGTTCTGGCAATAAGAACCTTTTTTTTTTCTTGTACCTGTTATTGTCCTCTTAAATGTCCTATAAATGCCAGGCTTGTCTATTGATAGAGTAATAAGAAAGCCTACTGAATAAAAAATAGTCAAATATTTAGTGTCTTCTCTCAAAATGATACTAGGAATACAACTGAAAAAGCATACACTGAAGAGGTTGCCAGCTCAAAATATTTCTATTCTAAATATGTACCATGATTACTGAAACTTCCCATACCACATTTTTCTGAATATTTAGTAGGGATTTAATATGATGCAGTCTTTATAAAAACTGGTAGTTCTACATCACACTTGGAAAACAGAGTAATATCCATATGCAGTCAGAAGGCAAAGGCTAAAAATGGAGACCAGGATAACTTGTACCTCCCCATTTGCAATCAAACCATGTTGAAATCAGTCTACTCATCAATCACCTACAACACACCTTTGGGGAAGTGTGAATATGCATATATATGTGTGTGTGTGTGTGTATGTGTGTGTATTTATTCATAATATATAACTTTATGTGTCAGTACACTCCCACTTAGATAGTAGTAGCAATAAACTAGTTAGACAAGTGGTGATTCCATAAAATCCTTTTCTTGTAACTTTTCTTTTACTGATATAGACAAAGGTGTTGCCAGAAGTTTTATGAGGAAAAGTCTCAATGTGTATTCTGAATTTATAAGAGGAAAAAAAAATCCACAATCATCTTAAATCAAAATGTGGCTGAAGACATGATTCTAATATGACAGTGTAGGAAAAGCTAGAATTAAAGGCTGAAGACCTATATTTCAAAGTATAAAAGCCTTATTACACTAGGTCTGTTTTCTGTCAAATGCTTCCCTACTCATTCTCATCCATTTTTCAATTTGGCATTCCCTTATATTGCCAAAGCAGGTGTCTTGCTCTGCAATAGCAAGGGTATGTGTTTCAAAAGGTCCCACGAGGAATAATTTATCATGCAAGATTACTTCATGACTAATGATGATCTCTATAAACATTCAGGTGCAACTTGACTGCCTGGTTGGTGGTGGTCCAACCTGGTGACGGTCAGCCTGTGTTTTATCTCATCTCGCCTTTCACGTTCTCAGCATAGGCTAATACATGCTGGAAGGAAGCACTGGGATGTTAGAAATAAGGAATAAAATGATGAAGCTATTAAATAAAGTTACTACAAATAAAACATTGAACATGGGACTTTATCATCTATGGTTTTATCAGCAACATAGGAGGTCCTTTTGAAGCTGTATTCCAAACCTAAAATATTGGCTGCTGGATACTATCAGATAACAAGGATCTCATTCCAACCAACCCTGTGATTGAGAACGTAGATGGGGAGGAGGAAACTTTTAAAATTAATATGCTGCTCTAGCTAAAACTTCAAAACTACAGATAATAATGCGTGTAAAATGCTGTATAAAGTGTAAACACTATATGAATGAATATGAAGTGTTTTTGGTATTACCTTAATATTTAAAGCATATATTTTTATGAGATAAACAGCCTAAACAATCTGCTTGTCTTTTTTAATTTTAATGACTGGTCCTACTCATTTTGAGCTCATTCAGCTGCATTAGCAAAGAAGGAAACAGAAGCAAATGTGTTTCTGACCTAAAAAACACAAATTATATTTTCATATTAGCATGTACAACATAAGAAAATACAACTTCAGAAAAAGCTCTTAAACTGATAAATAATTTTACTTCTGAGAATATTTAAAAAATAACATTTTGCAAGTAAAAATTTGAATTCTACACAATTTCTAGAAATATATCTAATACATTTTAGGTTGCAGATAGATCATGGAAATATTTTAATGACAATGGAAACATTTCCCACCATCACCTCCTTATGACATCCAGTGTAGTCAGGCAAACTATGTAAGCAAATAAAACAATTTTTTTTTTTAGTTTTCTAATTTTTTGATAGATGGATTAGTGTTTTTTTTTTACATGGCCAGAATTTATAAGTTCATTGTTTCTTCCCTCTTTTCATATAAACATTGAGATTGCAAAGCTCTTTCAAACTCCAAAATAACTAGAAGAAATGCACATAAGACCATTTGGGTGTTTGACTTCCTGGCTATGGCCCCTGGCTCTGCTCTGCCAGCTCCATTATCTTGAACAACTGACTTTTCATCTCTTTCCCCCCAACTGCTTCAACAATAAGCTAGGGGTAACCATAGTGCCCAATTCCTGGGGTTATTTTGAATATTAAAAGAAATGCCTGTAAAGAATTAGCGATAATTTTGACACATAGGATGTTTTCAACAATTCTCAGGTGTTAATATTTGTTAGATGTTAATTAGCTGTTAATATTATTTCCTTATTTGTTTTTAAATATATTTTCAAGTTAAAAAAAATAGCATCAGAACTGGCAACTGTAATGAGCTGTTGTGTTGCAGCCACCTATAAACCCCACACAGACGTCATCAGGGCCAGCTTCCTGCACCACAGTGACTGCAGGACCTATCACAGTGCCTGACACACAGAGTGCAACTTTCCAACGCATGAACAAATGAATGTGTTAATGAACCTGACCTCGAGGCCAAGGGAGAACACTGTTGTTTCCTCCTTGGCCAGGAACAGTCAAGGTTGCTTCTATAAACTGGGGCCAGTTTTGTTTCAGTTACCTCTATCACTGTGCCCCATCCCTTTTGTCCTCAGAGGGTTGCCCTAATCACTGAACATTATAGTTTAGCGTCTCAACACTTCAGAATCCTGCTAATAAACTTCTGTGTTGAATTTCACAGTTAAGGTCAAAGACCTAGAATAGGTAGGACATGGTTTAAGATATAACATACGTGCAGAGCTCCAAAGTACTAACACAAATTCTAATAGCACCTAGGTATATCTACTAGTTTATGCTAATTTTATAAATATATACTCTCATTTAATCCTCATATAAATCCTGCAAGATTATTATCTCCATTGTACATAGATGAAAAAAGTGAACACTAAGAAAGGTTAAATAAATTTGCTGAGATACACAGTTCAGTTAAGTATCACCGTCACCACTAATTGCTAATATTTATTGACTGCTAACTAAGTACCAGACACCCTTCTAAGCCCTTTATATGTGTGTGTATTCACTTGCAATGTCATATGATAGGTAGTGTTATTATAGTTGGAGAAACGGAGGGCAAGATAGACTAAGTAATTGAAAGTAAGCCAAACACTTAATAAATGGCACTGCCAGAATTCAAATCTCAGCAGTTTCACTCCACAATCCACATACTGAAGCATTATGATGCAAGGTTTGCCACACTAGGTAGGATCAGTGTTAATACCTATTTCTATTTTGGGGTGCCTGGGTGGCTCAGTGGGTTAAAGCCTCTGCTGTCAGCCCAGGTCATGATCTCAGGGTCCTGGGATTGAGCCCCGCATTGGGCTCTCTGCTCAGCAGGGAGCCTGCTTCCCCCTCTCTCTCTGCCTGCCTCTTTGCCTACTTGTGATCTCTCTGTCAAATAAATAAACAAAATCTTTTTTTTTAAAGATTTTGTTTATTTATTGGAGAGAGAGAGAGAGAGAGAGAGAGCTAGTGAGAGAGCATGAGAGGGGAGAAGGTCAGAGGGAGAAGCAGACTCCCCGTGGAGCTGGAAGCCCGATGTGGGACTCGATCCCAGGACTCCGGGATCATGACCTGAGCCGAAGGCAGTCGCTTAACCAACTGAGCCACCCAGGCGCCCCTAAATAAAATCTTAAAAAAAAAGAAAATTAAGGCTAAATGTGTTTCAAATTAACATCCAAAAAGCATTCTTTATTATGATATGGGGTATGATGTAATTTCCCCCACAAATTGTCACTATTTATGTTTAAGGTTGATAAAAGCAGGTTGGGAAAATCTCCAGGCACTAACAGTTGATAAGAATTCCTGAAGGCACTATAAAGCACAAAAGAAATTTGATGTAAGTTGGATATTTATATTAAATTTTACAACCTGGTAGTTATTATTCCCACTGTACAAAGGAGGAAACAAAGGCTCTGATAGTATTTAACTTCCCGGTGGGTCCACAGCTAGTAAGTGGTAGTAAGTAAGGTACTACAGTGGTAAGTGGTACTACAGCTAGTAAGTGGTAGTAAGTAAGGTACTACAGTGGTAGTAAGCTGGCATCCAATTCCACGCTCTCCTTACTCAAGGACTTGAACTATTTAGGCCACATTATATTGGGTTGGCACCCAACCAGTCGCATTGATCATTTAAATAAAAACAATTAATTGAACATAAGTCATGTGGTGTAAGTCATGATATGTTCTTGAGATGGGAAAATAAAAAACCAAGACATTCAAGTTTCTGCCCTCAAGCAGTTCGATCTAGGAAAAGAGAAAGTTTCATAGGACATTTAAAAGGCAGCGTCGTCATGATAACAGTGGAGCTGTTGCACCATGGAGTGAGAGGAGAGATTAATATACTGTCTTAAATGACGAGTTGAAAATATAGGCTGCAGGATAAAATCAAACAGAACAGAATGGTGCTTCAGCAAGAAGCTAGCATAAAACAAAACAAAACAAAGCAAAACAAAGGAAAAACAACAACAAAAAAACCTCCTGCTAGATTTCATGATTCAGTCTACTGGTGACTGATTCTGTACCTCACATGACTTTACAAAAGAAGAGGACAACAAAGAATAGAAATTAAGAGAAAATGTTTTAGGAGCTTGGATTCAAAAGAGAAAAGTGGGAGGAGGTCTTTTTGAGAATGTTTTGAAGAAGGATAAAGAAGGAATCACTTTGACATTGCTTCATTTGCTTCTAGAGAGGAAACAAATTGTTTTAGTAGCAATCTGAAAATGACAGTTCATTTAATCTTGAAAAACTGCTTCAGGATATAAATATTGTTATTTTCCTCACTTTATAGTCAAAAAAGTTATGACAGATTAAATGTATTAAACATTTTGCCTAAAGTCACACATCCAGAGAGTGGCAGACATGAGTTCCAAATTTATGAACCTTTCATTCCAGTGTCCTAGTTCTTTATATGGAGGCTTTAAGCTACATGATATTTAAGGTCACATGTAGTTCAAATTATATTATTAATGAGTCTGAAAGGATTGTACCAGTGAGAACAGAGAATAGAGATGATAATAGAGAGAGAAGATCAGATCTTGTTGTGATGGGGCAGTTTGTTATTCTCCAGCAAAAATAGCAGTAATAGAGGAAGAAGAGGGGGAGGGAGAGTCAAGGCAGCAGGAACAGTTGTAATAGTTGTAGTAGCTATTGAGGGGTGCCCACTATGTGCTATGCATTGCTTCAAATGATACATAATATCTGTTTACAATTCTTTTTTTTTTAGAAAGAGTTCCTATCTTTTTAGAACTGAGACTGCTTCTAACTACCAATTATTTTATTCAGGCCTCTGGCATTTGAGATGAAATGGACAAGGAAATTTTTCCTCTTTTCAAATTCTCCCCACAAAATGACCTTTGGTGTTCTGGTCAGTTTTAATGACAAGCAGGATATAGCTGCTCTCATCCATTTCAAATATCCATGAATTGTTATTGTTTTCTCTCTCCTTTATCATTTAGATAATCAATACATGTTTAGCTTCTTTAGTAAATAAGTCAATGATTCCAAAGCCTTCACCATTATTTTAACTCTCTCTAGTTTGTATCTTTCTGGTAAGGAGAGGAATGAAAAACAATCATATGGTTTTCCAGAAACAGCATCCTTAGTTGTGTAAAAGAATTATCACCTTCTTTTTCATGGTACAGTATCTTTTTGAACTTTACTCAAAATAATGTGTGTGTGCGTATGTGTTTGTGTGTGTGTGTGGATACTATCACAAAATTGTTTTTAATGCATATTACAACTTTATCTCTTAGTAGTTCTTTAGTTTTTCCACTTTTGTATCACTGCCCACCATCCCCCCCGCACAGAGATGGGAGGAAAGATAAGTACTAGTATATGCTAACTATAATAGAATTTCCAAAATATGCTCAATATAAAAATAATTATTTAAACACAGAGTTGGTTTAAAGAAAAATTTAAACAACAATATAAGTCATATGTGGGAAACAGCTTTTGTTGCTATAAAACTTACCCGAAAGCTAGTGATTTAAAATATAGCCATTTACTTATTTTACAGTTCTGTAAGAATGGTGTTTTGGGCTGGCCTTCGATGGACCATTCTTTTGGTATGGGTCTGGCTTGGTTAATCTCAGCTGGATTCATTCAAACTTCTCTCAGCAGCTGACTAGTTGGTAGTGGACTGGCTGGTTTCTAATGTCTTTGGCTGTCACAGCTGGGATGACTGGGGTTTCTGTCTACAAGTTTTTTGTCCTCTAGCAGGCTAAGCAGGTATTCATATGATGGTAGAGGTCCAGACCAGAATGAAGGCACACCCCAAAGGGCAAGTGCTTTTTTCGTTCACTGTCTTATAACATGTTTGCCAAACTATGTTAGGATTGCTACTAACTATTGGCTAAAGTAAGTCTCATAGTCAAGGCCAGAGTCATTGTGGGAAAGCAACCACCAAAGTGTGAGGATAAAAGGAAGATGTGTACAAATTTGTGAAAGATATGCATGAATGACTAATGTAGATAGCATATTATATATAATTATAGGTAGCAGTATTTTGGGAATTATGAGAAAATCGCATTTTACCAAAATCTATAAAAGTTGAAGTGATTCTTTAAAAAAAAAATTTACTTTGTTATTGTTTCAGGGAATCTCTAATTAAAATGTTCTGAGAACTGTAAAGAATCTAAGTGAATTATAAGACATGAGCTTAGCCCCTTATAAGATATTATGATCTTTTGGGACCAATAAGAAATATAAACCTAAGCAAATGTGAAATTTTATAGGCAAAATTAGTTAACAAAATATTTCATTGATTTATTAAAAATAGATTGTCATGTGGATATTTTAAAGAAAATAATATATTCTCCTCTGTTGCCTTTCTAAATACATGGCATTGTTACCTTATGACTCTAGATATCTGATCTTATATCAATATGATCTAATGTTAATATGATGTCAAGAACATAAACAATTTTAGGAAATTTAATCCATGTAAGATGAGAGGTTAAACAGAGAATTACTGAGCAATCATAAACTAGCAAAATCTACCATCTGCAAAATACAAAGTCTACAAAATAGACTAAAACAGTAAGAGACAGTTCTTGTAAGTAAGGCCAATGTATTAAGAGATTTTCCAGGCTTCATTATCTTTTCCTTTAGCTTATTGAGGGTCGAGTCTTGAGAATGCGGCCCTAGAATTCCCCAGATGTGTAGAGAAAATTACTACTGTTTTCTGTTAGGATTTAATTATAGTGTTGAAGTTGGAAATGAGGCTAAATCAAGGAGAAAGTATAATTAAAATGAAAGCCTATCTCATTTGTGCCCTATTCCTACTGGGGACTCCAGTAGGAAGTCCAGAAACCTGGGAGTCAGAACAGATCATGAGGTGTCTTGATTTATCGATATTGAAGTGCTCTGGATCCTTCTCCCTAATGCTCCAGGGATTGTTGGGACATGGCCCAGAAGTGGCTAAGAGTCTATGTTTGAAGTTTGCTCTGGGAGACACTACATAGGGGATGATGGCAGATGAGTATGGTGTACCTTCTGCATCAGGGACAGTGTGACTCAGAGGGACCCAAGAGCTATCTTGAGCACCAGTGAAAGATAAAGTAAGAGGTTTCCACAAGAACATGCAATTGTACCGAACCCAAGCCTAGAGAGACATCCCATAATACATACTGAAAACAGACTTGTGATAAACTAGTAGGCAGACAACACTCAAGTGAAAAATAAATTTGTCTATCCATCCCAGTAATCAAGAGACTGAATCTTTTTCTGTAATATGATACCGAGTAATTTATATCCCTACCATCTGTACCTACACACCGTCTTGGACAGGGAAGAAGGAAAAGGAAGAAGATTTAGAAAACCGTTACTGTTACAGATTTTTTTTCCTTAGAGAAAAATGAGCAAAAGTAAAGGCCATATTTAATTTTTACATGAGACTAAATTTCAATCTGAATTAAACATTACTTTTTATTCCCAACCTCTGTAATCATGATCTGGTGAAGATGAAATTACATACAAAATTTAAATTTTTTTTAGATGTTAGAATTTTGATAGGTGTTAAGATTGAGACCCGTCACTGGTTTATGTTTAAATATACATTATATTTATATTTACTTATTCTTTTAACTATAATGTACACACCTTTTTAAATTTTTTTATTTTTTTTACAAATGAAGTACCTATGGTACAACATAAGTAAAATATGTTTATGGATAATTTCATGCTATTTATCAGAAACTTTATATAAATATGAATAGCTAGCTTTCGGGCTTGAAAAAGCTGAATAAGTGATAGTACCATTCACTGAAATAGAAAAGTAGAAGTGCATGATATTTGGATGGTATATGTTTACAAGTTCAATATTAGATGCTACGTTTGAGGAGCTTGAGCCATCCTGTAGAAAACATTGTGTAAGCTACTGGCTTTATAGGGCTGAAAATGTTAGGATGGGATCCTAACTCATAGGATTAAAAATTGTTTTTTTCTTCAAGATTTACATTTATTTAGATTTAAAATGATTTCATCCCCAAAAAGTGAAATAATCAATGTTCATTTTTCACGGTTACACTAGGACTGAATTTAGTGCTTTGTTATTTATTTCATTCAATTTAATTATATATGCTTTTAAAGTGTATAACCTATTGATTTTTCTTTTGGTACAATTCAGCTCTTGCTGATATCTCTTCTTTGTATTCCTGTGCCCTCTAACCACAGTCCCTTGAACCGTCTGGAATGCTCTTCTCTGTACCTGCCCCAACCCCATCCCTCCAGATCTTTCCCTCCACTCCCTATTATCATACATAGTTTCTGGTTTTCCAAGAAATCCCTTCTTACTTTCCTGATGGAGCTGATGCTCCTTATCAAACACTCTTAGAGCATAGTATAACTCGCTTTGGTGGCATTTACCATAGTTTCACTGTTACTCTATTTGTGTTTATTTAGTTAATATTTTACTCTCCCTTTAGGGTATTGCATTCACCTTGACCTACCTTAATACCTAATCCAAAGTCTGACACATAGTAGTGCTCAATAAATACCTGTGAAAGAAAAACTAAATTAATCAGTTAGAGAATGACTGTTAAGGTGTAAAGTATTCAAGTAAAATACATCATAAATTCACTTCATTAGGGTCGCCTGGATGGCTCAGTGGGTTAAAGCCTCTGCCTTCAGCTCAGGTCATGATCTCAGGGTCCTGGGATTGAACCCTACATCGGCCTCTCTGCTCAGCTGGGAGCCTGCTTCCCCCTCTCTCTGCCTGTCTCTCTGCCTACTTGTGATCTCTCTATCTGTCAAATAAATAAATAAAATCTTTAAAAAAAATTCACTTCATTAGTGCATAACTCTTCCTAGAGATAAGGACTACTTATACCACTAAATTTCTCTTTTAAGAATGATGGCATTAAAATATCATTTTTCGTGGTCTCTTTCTAAAATTTGCTTAAGTCTGTATTCTTTTATGGAAAATAATAAAATTAAATTCATCTGTTCTTGTTAACTTTGAGTCATGGGCATAGTTAATTATACCGTATATTATTAGAGTTGGTGTTTCCCTTTAATGTCTTCTTCTGCAACCTTTAAAGCCAAGGTATCATTCTTCTATATGTCAAATTCCACCCCTTCTCATAGTCCCTTTGATACTAACCAAACCTTGTTCCTACCTCAAATTGCTCCTCTTATCTGCTGTTGTCAAGCAAACAAGGCAAATAAGCTTTTTCTTTCTTTTTAAGATTTTATTTATTTATTAGAGAGAGAGAGAGAGGAGAGGAGCAGAAGGGGAAGGTGGGGAGGGGCAAAGAATCTCCATAAGTTTAAGTTTTAGGACTGAAGTAAAAAACACTAAAGCAGAAACTTAAGGATTATTTCAAACACATAACAAACTTTTTTGTTTATATTGAGTTTGTAGATTTATTAAGAGTATTGCTTTTTCTCAAATCCAAATCCTAGAGAAGCAAGGTCTTATCAGAAGGAAATGATTAGGAGGCAGTTTGGTGACCCTTGCCTGTGAAGAATCTAGAGTTACAAATTTCCAGTTATAAACTAAATGTCATGGAGTATGGGGATATAGTTGGTAATTTTGTAATAATGTCGTATGGTGTCTATGCTTATAATGATGAGCAATTGAGTTTGTATAGAATTGCTGAATCACTATGTTGTATATCTGAAACTAATATAACATTGCATGTCCATTCTACTTCAATAATAATAATAAAAATCTAGCTGTTTGGGTCATGAGAATATAATTAAGACACCACTTCTCATATGAATCCAAAATGAAGGCAGTAGAACTACGATGAAGTAAACAACTTCATGAGTATGAGCTAGTGAAACCCTCACCCATAAAGATCCACTAAATCTCATGTACTCGGGATTTTGGCTAGGGGGCATGTTCTAGAACCAAGAGTTCTAAATATCTTGATATGCATCATAATCTCGTATTGCGTTTTCAATAATTTTCCCAGTCTTTCAGAGAAATGCACATGCAAAAGCTACTAGATCTGGAATGTATATACAAAGCCCCACAAGTGATCCTATTGCAGGACTGGATCAAAGAAGAGCATTATCAACCGGGCAAGCTGCTAAATTTCTAAATGTTTACAGAGTAATTTCACTTTGAATTTTCATTTTTGGCTCTGAAACAAGCAGGCTACTGCGTTGCGGTGAAATTTTCTCTGGCATTTATATTATGGAGGTTGGACTGAATATTTCCCAAGGGTAAATGCAGATTACTTTATTCCACACATTTATGAGATTGTCTTAGTATGTCAGAGTCAGACTTATATTCTTACCATTTTTCATTATTGTCAACTTTAGAACTTCAGTCAATGACAGGGCTGCATTATAATGTGTCCCTTATATCAACTTCTCAAATTGGATAGACCAATAGTTTAAACCTCTCAATTCTGACCGTAGGAAGTAAATAGATTAATAATGTGCAACAACAATGTTGCACATGTAGAGGAAAGGTATAGCTAAACTAGGGTTTTCTCTACTAATTAATAAAGACAACAGTAGTCTGGAGGAACCTTTAAAAGCTCCAAGAAAATGGTATCTCTGTTTGAGATTATCAGTATCAGTCAACATAACGCTTTTTACCTGGGAAACTTCAGCTCAGTCTGTGTTCTTGAATAATTTAAGCATAATGATATATGGTTTGCCACATTTACCCATGATAATACAAATCAATTTAACAGGGAGGATAATGTTTTGAATCTTTTTAGCTTCCTAATAACTATACATTTTAATGTAACTAAATTAGAATTTTTCTTACTTTTATTTTGTAAAGCTGAATTTTCCACATATACAGTAATTGCAGACATCAAAATGATACCAGTAAGCACATAAAGTGTCCTTCAGGAAAGGTAATTCTGACTTTGGCATCATAATTCTGTCTTAGATTTCACTGCTGAGAAACTGGTAACTATACTTCACTTACTTCAGTGAATAGTGACCTTTCCTCTAAACAGATTATAATATATATTATTATAATATTCAATCAGTAAAGTGAATCATAGTCTGGACTCTAGATGTAGACCTCCTGGATTCAAATTCTGGCTCTCTACTTATTTGCTCTGTGATTATGAGAAAATCACTTAATTGTTTTGGGCCTTGGTTTCTCATTTGGAAAATAAGCACAAAACACAAATACCTTACAGGATATTAGGAGGATTAAAAAAGCTTCTACATATAAAATGCTTAACATAATAAATAACCAATAAATGTTAGTTCATATAAGTAGTTGTAGTAGCAATACTTTAACTAATGCCAGAGTTTTAATTGGAATAGAGAGGAATGCACTATTTTAACTCTATCGTAGATGTCATAAAATGCTGAATTTAGTTGAGTTTATTCATCCTAAAAACAAGGGAAAACATATTTTGGGAAAGCGAGAACCAGACCATAGAGAAACTGTGAGAACAACATTCTATTTTTCTATTTGGATCTTTTCTTTCTCTGATTTTGGAGACTACTTAACATGGATCTAAATAGCTATATATATATATATGTATATAACTAAAGGAGCAAGACATTTTTATAGGTATCAGAAAATGAAGCACAGTGTGGAAAGTACGAGAACCTCAGTGAACCTCAATGGAAAAAAGTAAGAACACAAAGTTATTTTGTATGTAATGTAAGAAGTCCTTCAGAAAGTTCTTTTATTTCTCAAGTTAAAGGCATCATGAGTACTCAGAGAGTTATTGAGAAACTCTTTCATTGAATCACATCAAGGGAAAGAAATATCAATATAAGTGGAATGCTTTATAGCGTCTGTCAATTAGTAGATTGCAGAAGACTATAGTGGGCTGCATTAAGAGAAGTCCTTCATAAAGTTGAAGATTCTTGGTGTAGCCACTGGGTCAAAAGCTAATCTGTTTGATGTTCAGTGGTATGCTGAACAACAAAGAAAAACCTTGATCACATTTAGAGAGAACTAGAGACACAGAATAGTGCCAATTTAGAATCTAACTGCACAATTGAAATCCACTAATTGTTGACTCGAGCAAGTTTTGTGAATCTTACTTTATTTCCACCCAATGCCCAGGCAAATTGACATTTCAGAAATTGTGTAAAGAGTCAAAATAACTTCCAACCTCCTTGAAGGTTAATCTTCATAAATATATAATAAATAATAATTATGGAGTGCTTACTGTGTGGCAGGCACTCTTAGAAATATTTTACAAAGTTAAATCACTTTACCTCTACAACAGCCCTGCCAAGTTGATACTGTTATTCTTTCTACTTTATAGATGAGGAAACTGAGACACATGGAGGTTAAGTCAACATCCAAACCTTCTGTTTTCAACTACCTTTGAAATAAAGGAATGTGTGCTTTATCTGCTTGTTTTGGTGTCATATGAATATGAAAAGAACAAATAATGGTAATAAGAGTAACAAAAACATTTTCTGATTAATTGAAAAAGATCATTTATCATTTACTACTTTTTCAATCATTCTCAAAGAAGCTAGAGGGACTTAACAGCCAGAACCTAAAATGTGAATAAAAAGGCTGTAGCAAATATATTTCTACATGCGGAGTTATATTGGAGTCAAGAGTTAGTAAGGAAATAAACATAAGAAAGATACAATTTCACTTATTAAAAGGACAACTTACACCCATACCTGTGCTCCAAATTAGATACAATTCTGAATGTTCATTTTCAAAGTAAAGGAATCAAAAGGAAGAATCTGTGTTATTATCTCAGGGTACAGTCATTTTACAAAGTGAAGAAAATTGTATTTTGAAATTTTGAATCTGTTTATATCTATTTCTTTGGTACTTTCATAGGAGAAAATAAATTTTCTCCCCTCCCTCTGGTGTGGGGGAAAAGCCCCCATTTTAAAGAAAAGTCGTGCAAAATTGTGAACTCGGAATCATCACTGTTGTTCTACATTGCAAGAATCTGTTTGAGACATTAAAAACTGCCAAACTATACAGTTGAGCTGTGTCTGCAATTGTGTAATTTACTTTGGGTGCTACCACTGAAAGCATTTTAATTGCTTGTTTTATCTTTTGCCTTAACTCCTCACCTTTCCTCTTACCTTCTTTGTTGTGGTTCTATCTAGTTTTATTGAGCATGCTGTTCCCATGAGTTCGTGCTCATTTTTTTTTTAGAGTTCTGGGGAAATGGCATACATATTTATAAAGTTAGGACTTCGCTGCAACTTCACAGTGCCTAATACTGCATATTTAACAATAACTTACTACCCACTTGGAAAGCCACAGCGTACCATTTCTGAAGATGAATCCTGTGGACCTTTCTCAGGTTAGTCACCTAACTGGGAAATTCATTAAATTAAGACTTTATCATATCTTTTTACTTTTCACTTCAAGACGTCAACCGTATGAGGTGCCTCTGCCTAGTTTTTAGGCAATTCAAATTTAGGCAAATTTGAATTTTGCCCAATTCAAATTTGGGATTCAAACTTATTTCCTCACAATGTCTGCCTTTTCTTTCTTTCTTTCTTTTTTTTTAAAAAAAATTAAATTCAATTAATTAACATACAATGCATTATTTGTTTCAGGGGTACAGGTCTGTGATTCATCGGTCTTACATAATAACCAGTGCTCCTTACAACACCTACCCTCCCAAATGTCCATCACCCAGATACCCTGTCCCTCCACTCTGCTCTCCTCCAGCAACCCTCAGTTTATTTCCTATGATTAAGAATCTCTTCTGGTTTTTCTGCCTTTTATTAACACTGTATCACTCTAGCTCCCTTTTCTGTCTTGTTAACAATTCTGGATCCAGCTGAGTCTCTGTCACTTTCCTTGGCTGGCATATTTATGGCAATAGTGCAAATGACCATTCATCTGGAAGAAAATGTTCTTTTTTCCCCCCACATTTCCCTTTTAGAATCCCCAGCTACAAATAGTACTCAGTAGAATTATTCAATGCAGTCCTCTTCTGTGCTTTATGTGTTCCTCTGTGGTAAATATAATGAGCAATTTGCTTCTTCCATTTATTGAGTAACAACAGTGTGCCAGACATCATGAAAGAAGCTAGAGATGCAATAGAGGGCTTATGTTCAAGTGGAGGAGACTGATAATAAATAAGGGGATACATGATAAGCAGGCAAATTATAGATTTTGGAGTGACACAAAACAAACAGGGTGTTATGGCAGAGGATATTGGAGGGTGGGGGCTATTGATGGATGGCAGGAGTTTACTTAGCATGAGTTAGCACCAGAGAGAGCATGTTCTTTTTCTAAAAGATGAGAAGGAGTCAGCTGAGTAAAGAGTGTGGGGATGACACTGTGGGCAGAAGCAACAGCAGGTGCAGCAGCAAGCCTCAAGAAGTTCCCTGACATGTTGAAGGAATTGAAACACTAGATGAGATGGAAGAGGTTGGAAGTCTCCTTATTACAGTGGACTATGCAGTGAATGATACCACAGGGTTTCTGTTCTTTTCAATAGTAATGACAAGCCATGATAAATTATCAACACTCTCCCTGGGCTCCCATGTACTAAAAGGCCTACATAGGTAAAATGCTTTACATGGGCCAGAATTGTAGCCAAAGAACAGTATATTTGTGTAAAAACAGGCTATTAATATGATTAATTCACAAGTCTAATTATTGATATCCTGTGCTTTCCTACTGAATCACATGGACCTGGCTAAAAATGGTCCTTATAAATATATGGATTTATTTTTGTGGGGACTTTATAGTACTTTTGATAATAAAAATTGGGGTAATATTACTTTTATCTGTTTTCTGTTTTTATGAGAAAGGTGATTACATTTGTTAAAATATATGTAGTGTACTTGGTATAAATGTACCTTTCTTTTTTAGAAAGAATATACATCTTGTTAGAATCTTGTTTAGGCCTTTAATTTAAATAGTATTACAAATGTAGTCCCTATCCATAAGATGAGGAAAATATAACAAGCCTTAGAAAATCAGCTTGAGTACTATTTTGCCAAATGGTCATGAACATATATCAACACTTATCTGTACAGGTGGTTCTTGTACAGGAAACAGCATTATGCACACTTTGGCTAAAGGTCACAAAGGAATAAATAGAGTTCTTTTTGAACTTGACAATAATTTATTGGAATGTAGCTTACTTTAAATAACAAAGTGGCAGCCTAAGCCTCGAAATTCTCCATTGTATACACTCATTTCACTGACTTGACTCATTATGGAGATAAACTGGTCCTGACTGAAAGAGAAGGAAGTTTGTACTGAAAGATGTATTGCTAACCCCTTAGTTAAAACTAGCACGAGATGCTTCTCAAGAACGCTGAGCTTGAACGTTTCTTATCTTTTGGGATCCAAGCAGAAGAAATCCAACAGTGATTCAAGTCAGTCTGATTGTCTGTCTGTCTATCTATCTGTCTATATAATCTATTTTAAACTTAAATTTAATGTAGAATTTGGACCAATCTCAGTATAATTCTATAAGATGTATACATTATACCTTAAAGTGCTGACTTTTTTGGGTTGCTTAAATTCTAATGGAGCCCTCTGTCCAATTTTGGTTTCTTACTAGATTTTTTTCTGCCTCTTGAGTTGAGGTTTGTTTTTGTTTTCTTTTTTTCTTACCCATTCTCTTGATAAAGTTGGTACAACAACAAAAATAGCATAAAAAGTAACAGTTTTTATTCTATGTGTGGATAGAAAATATATTTACAAATATAAACAACATAATATTCTACTTATAGTCTTAGAAACTTATTTTCTAATAATGTGTAAATAATTAACTCAGTACTTTGCACCAGGAATGGCCCATGTACTTCATTTTATGTGTATTCAGGATTTATCTAACCACTTCCCTCTGTGTGAACCATAGTCTATTTCAGTTTTTTAAATTATCCATATATATACGTTTTCATAAAAGCACATGCTCTTAAGCATCGTAATAATATGCTCTAAAACCGGGAGGAAAACCTTTTCGATGAATGTATGTTATGTTTGACAGATAGTAAATGATGACTTAGCCCCAAAGAGAGAGGTGACCTAGGGAGGAGGGTTGCTGTGTGATATTCTTAAGGAGCTAAGCATAACATCAAACACTGTAGATCTCCGTCCTACATCAGTGATGACAGTTTCCCCATGTCACATCTACATTGATCTCTGTGGAATTTATAAATATGAAAATGAGATCTATAACTAGTCTATGAGAATGGGTTGGTGTATCTATCAGTTTTTCTACCCGTTTAACTAATGTATATCTTCTTATAGAGATCGCTTTCTAGTTGTTCCTTTTTCCATATGCCAACACTGTTAGTCTAGATGTTTTAAGTGGTCTCAACTGAACTCTTAATATGCTTTCTTGTTTGAACAAAAGACTATGAACTGACTCTCATGGCTTTCAATTTTGGAATTCTGTCTCTGCTGCTTATAGCCATTCTCTTATAGTTCCAATAATGTCTGTGATTTCAGTTTTTAGATAAGATAAAAGTGCTTTATTGCTCTTTTGCTTGGTCAGAGCAGAAATGGAAAGGAAATTATCTTTGATTTTAAAGGTATTTTGCTTAAAGATAAATCTGTTCAAAGCCAGTTCTCTTTTTATGGCTAAATGTTTAAAAGACTAGTGAAAAAGAAGTGTGATAATTTAGTAACTACAAAAAGACAAACCCCGTAACTCTCTGCAGGTTTTTCTTTAAAATAGCTTCTCTTGTTAATTTTTACAATTTAGTGTAAGTTCAAATAGATATAATTGCTTCAGTTATTTATCTTCAGGCTATGAGTATAAAGCCCTATAGGTAGCTCTTAAGTCCAGCCTCCCAAAACATGCAAAAATTATATCCAAATAAAGGTAAAAATGAGGATAAATGACTTTTAAGCTTGTAAGTGTATATTTAAAAAAAATCTTTTACAAAAATGCATCAAATGCAGGCAGCTATAATGAAAGATTCTTTATATTATAAATAAATCATGCATTCTGAATTTTAAATTTAAAAAGAACCCCCTTTTTGTTGTCTAATATATGACAAAATAATCTGAGTCATAAGCTTTGTTGAAAGAAAAATCTAGTTTTATACATACACAGTTTAACAAAGTAATCATGAATGGGAATATAATATTTTAAATGAAATAATTTACTAATTTATAAATAAATAGTATTCCTTCACACTAGGAAGGATAGGTAAAATAATATATATCCTTTCTTCATTTTATAGTTAAACTTACACAAAATGTCAGCACTCAACTCTTTTAGAAAATGCCTTGACTGAATTAATTGAAAATAGTTTTATGGCTATGTGAATGGAACTACTAGAAGAAATTCTGTTTTTTGTGATCTAGGGTCCAGAGGTCTCAGGAGTAACTACTATTTGATAGACTGAAACAAACTTCCTTTTTCCCCCACTCTATCAGAATTGAACAGTAGGGGACGATATTTCACTAGTTTGTGTATAATCCACCAGTATTAAAGCAGAAAAACAGCCTTTAGTGGAACAAGATAGCTAGTCAAAAGTAAAGACAAATCTGGTAGAAAATGGTTAATTTAAACTCACTTTTGTTTAAAGATGTTTCTTTTTATTTTTTTATCAAAATCAGCTTTTGTTACCTATAGAATATTTGCCTATATTCTCATCAGCATTTTTTATGTTTAGATTTTATTGCAAAGGCATATTTATCATTAGTGCTATTTTTACTACATCTTTCTAATTAGAATTCTCCAAAGGGGAAACTTCACGCTAAAGAGATTTACTTAAATTAAAAATGTTTTATCCTCTAGCTTTGCCAAGAAAAAAAAAATCAAGAGTTAAAAACATATCATTGATGATGCTTCCATAGAGTTTATACCTGTGCTTTCAGTTCTATTCTTTCTTTTTTTTTTAAGATTTTATTTGTTTGACAGAGAGAAACACAGTGAAAGAGGGAACACAGCAGAGGGAATGGGAGAGGGAGAAGCAGGCTACCCGCTGAGCAGGGAGCCCAATGTGGGGCTCAATCCCAGGACCCTGGGATCATGACCTGAGCCAAAGGTAGACACTTAATGACTGAGCCACCCAGGCACCCCTTTCAGTTCTATTCTGTGTAATAGACAGGGGATAAAAGAACTTTATGAAAATTATATTTCTGCAATTGAGTCTCCAATAAGTGAGAATTCTGACAATGAATGGTTCTAGAGTCTTCATTGGCAAAGCTGACTCTCACAAAAATTAATGGCAGAACATAAATGCATATTTATATATAGATAAAAAGAATGTGTGATGTAGTAAAATATTCTGAAGTAGTGTTTTCTATGCTTTTGAAGTTTGATATATATTCTGTGCCAACAATGTCATGAAAACCAGTGGCAGGAAATTTAAATGTTGTTTTAGGTAGGGAGTATTTATTGATAATTATGTGGTTCTAGTATCAATCACCTTAATTATATGTATTAATGAAACATTAAAAATTAATTAACAAAAAGTTTTATCTAGAAAACTCATAATTCACTTTTTCTAGAAATAGAATTTCTATTTAGTTTTCCAAGAAATGATTTTGAAGTTCTTGAAGTATGAAACCTAATATAAATCTCAATGTTTCATAAGTTTGCTTGTGAATTGGAATACTACTCTTAAAAATTATAAAATGTAGTGCATTGAATTGAAAGGCATTCTGTAGATGTCAAAACAATATTTCTGATAGTTTAATCATGAAATAACAAACAAATCATGTAATCTCCATAAACCTTAATTTCCCATGAATATCATAGGCCCAGAAAACCAAATACAAATTTTACCCTCTTTAAAGTTTGCCAGTTATTGGATTGTTTTTTATGGAGAATATTTTCTTAGGAAATCTGATTTGCCTGAAGGAGAATTTTACTGAAACATACCATATTCAAATGCAAAGATAACTTGCTATACAAAAGTAGGACATGGTTTGAGAGGAATTTCTCACACTGATCTGAGCTTATTGGAAAATATACAAGATCTTAGAATTGGTACCAAGCTTCACAATTAATGACATGTACATATGACTTGGATAAAGAGAGGAGTATAAATAACACATCAGCAAAGGTAAAAGATGATTAAACAGGAAGTGAGAATATCTAAGCAGATGGACCAAAAGCAGCCCTCAAATAGCATGCTAAACTTACCTTTTTTCCTCCTGAGAATTTTTCAAACCAAGAAGAAAGATTCTAGTCTACTAGTGTTACATATATGATTGATTTTAATTTAGACCTTATCAGGACAAAGATTTTGTATATAATACAATAATAGAGATTGTGTTTTTATCTATAAAGGCCTTTTCAACAAAGCAAACACACAAAAAACATAAACTACTTGGAATAATGAAGCTCCTGGTCTCATTCAATCCCCATCAGAGTCAAGTTGTTTGTGTAGCCCTAAGGAAACCCTCTGGACAAAAACAGAAAAAAATTCCCTTCCCTCCCTCTTACGAGCATGTGTTCTTTGTCTTATGAGCTACTCCTGGATATATGTGTGGAGGTTTAAAGGCACTTAGAATAGAGTTTTTAAGTTGCTCTAAATAAGAAGTGAGCGTGAGTTAGAGAAGCTTTTCTCCATGGGAGAAATTTTGTCTCTGGGGGAACATTTAGCAATGTCTGGAGACATTTTTGATTGTCACAACTTGGGTGGGGGAATGCTACTAGAAAGTGGTAAGTGTAGGTAAAGACACCACCCCCATACACACTTTTTTCGTAACAAAACATTATCTGATCTAACATGCTTAATACTGTGCCAAGGTTGAGAAATCCTGATGTGTGGGGAAGAGGAGAATGTTCAGAAAAACAAAACAAACAAAAAAACCCTCTCTGCTACATTTGAGGTCAAGTGGAACAAGAGAGTAGGGAAATAAGGAGGATTCTTCGGCTAGAGGCAGGATGTAGAGCCCTGACAGGAGCCCTATGGAGATTTTTAAAATAAATGTAAGAGATGTGACCCTTTCTTGTGACTTAATAAATCCAATAAAAGTACAGTGTTTTTGTTGTGCTTAATTTCCCTCTGCATTCATCTGAAGTAACTAAGTTTTACAGTTCAAGTTAGTCCACGAAGATGGAAGAGAACATACACTGTTTTAGTTGATAACTATTTGGCGCATACTGAGTCAAAGATAGTTCAGCTATTGTAATATTTTCATGCCAGTTGACGAATAATTGTAATGTTGAATCCTCTGATTTATCTTCCCCCCCAAATACGTTTTTATTTTTTCAGTGTTACAAAATTCATTGTTTCCTCTGAGTTATCTTGATACCCTGACTAACCCCCCCCAAAACCTCTCACAATCCAGCAAATAAAGAATAATGTCTGACACAATTGGGGGCCAGAACTGGGCTCCAATACCGTGGCCAGTGTCTTTTCAGATGGTTTTGTGTCCCTACTATACTGGGGTTAAATATTTTGAATGTTACTTTTTGTTATACTCTTACTAAAATCAAACCTCAGTCTTCCAAAGTTGGCACCTAAAGGACAATCCACATAGGGGGTCATATGGAGGGTAGTAAAAACCAGTCACCACTTCATAAGTTAAGATCTTTCTTTCTTTTGACAAGCTTGGAAGTGTAATCTTAAATTTATAAATGAAAGTGTCAGGTTTCTGATGAGAGATTCAATGTGTGAACAATCACTTGTCAGTATGCTAGTTTTCTAAGTAAAGCTAAGATATTTTAAATAGCATAATATATATTTGCTTAGTATAGGATCCTTGGAGTGAAAATGCTTTGAGAAAACTGGCTAAATGTCAAAATAATAAACATGTCAAGGAATGGAAATCTCCTTAAAAGCGAAATGAAGATGGGAATGAAAATGTCAGGTTTGGGCTGTACAAGTTATCAAATCAATTATCTCAAACACATTTTCATTATCTAAATTTACTTGGTGTATTTATTTTTAAGAAATTTTTATGGTTGCCATAAAACTTATTGTGCAGCACCTTGGATTGGTTTGCATTTTTTTTCCAAAGAAGATCTGAAAGTGTTGTAGTGAACAGCCATAATAAGACAGAGGTCGGAAAGGATTTTATAATTGTGTTCAGGAAAACAAAATCAAAATTAGTATATGGTAGTAGATACTATGGCATTTGAACAGTTTTTTTTTTTCTTGTAGAAATCATTAATTCTAATCACTTCCATGAGATGTTCTTGCAGATGTATTATATTGTAGGGCTAAATGGCATTCCAGTGAATACTAACCTGCATAACATATGGTTTTGAAGAGTATCAAATTCTGTTACAGAGGTTGAGAGTTAAAATATATCTATATATATCTATATCTATATCATCTATATCATCTATATCTATCTATATCTGACTTAAAGAAATTGATATTTAAATGATGAGCTTGACAGCATAGAAAATGACAATGTACCAAAACCACAGGAGAGATCAGATGGCTTTGATCATTAATGTGCAAATTAACATCATTTTTTATTGCTTACACTGATGATATCTAAGTAAGCTCATCTGTCCAGCTTGCTCTTATTAAAACACATATTTTCCACCATGTTTGTTTTTAGAGAGATTTAAAACTCCAGTATTGGTCCACACTGAGACACATTATAATCGTGTCAAAAATCAAAGACTAAGAAAATTTTATAAGCAGCAAGAGAAAGGTGATTCATAAAGTATGAAAAGCCACCATTATTCTATCAGTGGATTACTCAGCAGAAACTTTGCAGGTCAAAATGATATAATCAAAGTGCTGAAAGGAGGGGAGATCCCTGCCAACCAAGAATACTGCATCTGGCAAAACTGTCCTTCAAAAACGAAAGAAAAACAAAAACTTTCTCAGTAAACAAAAACTGTGGGAGATTTTCACACTAGACCCTCTTTATATAAAACGCTAATGGGAGTGTTTTAAGTTGAAATGAACAGATTCTAAACAGGAACACAAAATAATATGAAAGTATAAAGCTCACCAGCAAAGGTAAATATATAGACAAATACGGAATACTGTAATACTGTAATGATGGTGCATAAATAACTTTTAATAATGTAGAAGTCAAGAGATAAAGTATAAAAAACAACTAACTGAAATATATTTATGGATATGCAAATATAAAAAGATATAGTTTGTGCCATCAGTTAAGGGGATGAAAAAATGTAATTTCTGTGGGACTGAAGTTAAGCTGTTGTCAGCTCAAAATAGATTATTATAACTATACAATGTGTTATATAAGTCCTATGATAACCACAAAGAAAATACCTAGAAAGAGATATGAAGGTAATTAGAAAGGAATCAAAGCATGTCACTAAAAAAAAAAAAAAATCAATGAAACACAAAGGAAGACAGCGAGAGGAAAAGAGCAACAAAAAGTTTATAAGACAGAAAAAAAATGAACAGAATGGTGATCAATAGTAACTTCTTCCCTATCAATAATTACAAAAGGACTGGGCGCCTGGGTGGCTCAGGAGCACTGGGTGTGGTGCATGAACAATCAATCTTGTAACACTGAAAAATTAAAATAAACAAATTTGGGGAGAAAAAAATAAAAAAATAAAAATAAATAAAAAAAATAAAAAAAGCCTCTGCCTTTGGCCCCGGTCATGATCTCAGGGTCCTGGGATCAAACCCCGCATTGGGCTCTCTGCTCAGCAGGGAGCCTGCTTCCCCCTCTCTCTCTGCCTGTCTCTCTGCCCACTTGTGATCTCTCTCTCTCTGTCAAATAAATAAATAAAATCTTAAAAAAAATAATTACAAAAGGACAGACAGATATTTCATGCAAATGGTAATAGAGATTGGGGTGGCCATGCTTATTTCAGACAAAATAGACTTTAAGGCACAAACTATAAAAAGAGACAGAGAAGGACATATAATGACATAAAAGGGTCATTAACCAGGAAGATATAACAATTATAAATACATAGGCACATCACAGCACCCACATTTATGAAGCAAACATTAATCGAACTGAAGGAAGAAATAGCAATGCAATAATAGTAGTGGTTTTCAATACTCTACTTTCAAGGATAGAGCATCTAGACTAAAGATCAATAAGGAAACGGGATTTGAACATTATAGACCACATGCACCTCACAGACATATTCAGAACACTCCATGCAATGGCAGCATACGACATATTTTTCTTGAGTGCACTTGGAACATTCTACAGGATAGATCATGTGTTGGGTCACAAAACCAGTCTTAAGAAATTTAAGAAGGCCAAAATCATACGAAGTATATTTTCTGACACAATGAGTGACACTAGAAATTAATGACAGAAGGAAAACTGGAAAATTCACAAACACGTGGAAATTAAACAGCTTCTTGTTTGAACAACCAATGGGTCAATTAAGAAGTCAAAGGGGAAATTAGAAAATACCTTGAGACAATTGGAAATGGAAATACAACATACCAAAACTTATGGAATGCAGCAAAAGTAGTACCAAGAAGGGATTTTATAATGATACACACTTTGAAGAAGACAGACCTCAAAAACAATCTAACTGAACACCTAAAGAGCCTAAGGAAAAAGGAAACAGAAGAAAGGAAATGATTATGATTAGAACAAAAAAAATTGAAATAAAGAATAGAAAAAAGGGAAACTAAGAGTTGCTTCTTTAAGAAGATAAACAAATTGACAATCCTTTAGTTAGAGTAAGAAAAAAAAGAAAACTCAAATAAATTAGATCAGGTATAAAAGAGGAGGGGCACCTTGGTGGCTCAGTGGGTTAAAGCCTCTGCCTTGGCTCAGGTCATGTTCTCAGGGTCCTGGGATTGAGCCCTGCATCTGGCTCTCTGCTTAGTGGGGAGCCTGCTTCCCCCCCACCCCCCACCCCCACTCTCTCTATCTGCCTCTCTGCCTACTTATGATCTCTCTCTCTGTCAAATAAATAAATAAAATCTTTAAAAAAAAGAAATAAAAGAGGAGACATTGGGGTTGCCTGGGTGCCTCAGTCAGTTAAGCGTCTGACTCTTGATTTCAACTCAGATCATCATCTCAGGGTTGTGGGATTGAGCTCTTTGTTTCTCTCTCTCCCTGTCCCTTTTCCTCTACCCCCCAATTCTCTCTATGTCTCTCAAATTAATTAATTAATTAATTAATAGATAAATAGAGATACTGCAACTTATGTCACAATATTTTTTAAAAATACAAGAAACTACAATTAACAATCATATGCCAACAAATTAGGTAACCTAGAAGAAATAGATAAATAACTAGAAGCATACAATCTACTAAGAATCTCGAAGATATACAATATCTGAATGGACCTATAACTAATAAGGAGATTGAATTAGTAGTAGTCAAAAACATGCCAACAAATTTTCAGTATTTGTGGTATGTATATTTGGCCAGAATGATTTTTCTGTTGTTAGCTCATGTCATTCTTTTCCTCAAAATACTCTAATAGGTCCTATCTCTGGACAAAATACTCTAATAGGTCCTATCTCTGGACAAAACCTTTATTCCCCACAGGAATGAAGCCTTATACAATCTAATCCCCATCTTGATTTCTGGTCTCATCTCCAACTATTTTCATACCCTTACTCATTTGACTTCAGGTACTGGTTTTCTTGATGTTCCTCCAGTATATGAACCATGCTTCTCCCTCAGGACATTTATCCTTTTGTTCTGTATGGAGTACTATTCCCTTTCTTCCTTCACCTCATTCAAGTCTCTGATTTAAATTATACTCCTTTCTGATTTATTTTTCCATAGAAAAATAAAATCCTGATTTATTTTTCTTTAGGTAATTTATAATATCCTAACATTTTCTATATTTTTTATATCTCCCTAGGCCTACGGCTCCCAAACTGTGTACCAAGGTGCCCTGGGGCACTATAGTAAACTCAGAGGGATACTTTGTATATTGTAATATTTCAGAGAAATACCATGATACTTGATATATTTCAGAATCCACAAAAACTGCATATTTGAGGAAGATTACTTTTAATGTTAGATTATAGTACATTCTTTTTGGTGGCATCATATTTTTACAAAGCTGGGTTTTTGGTGCTGGTGACAGTGATAAAAAAACTAAGTACCATGAAATAATAGGTGAGCATAGTATATTCCAGAGTAATTCCAAAGTTTGAGCAGTGCTCAAGAGCTGCATATTTCCTATTAGTAATTAATTGTGGTTATTAAAGAAAGGAGTTAATTATATTTTTAACATATGCATGTTACTTTTAAAATAGCATATTAGGATATAAATAAGTTGTTTAGACCTGAGTACTTAATAAATGGAACTATAAGGTATTTCTTTTGGCCTGGGGATACTACAAAAAATTACTTAGTAACTAAATGTGCTGTGAACCAAAACAGTTTGGGAACCTTTGCCCTAAATTTTTAGGTCCATATAGGCAGAGAGTTTGTCTCTTTTGGCTTTTTTTCCCCGATACCTAAAACAGAATTGACATATAAAGGCATTACAGCATTATTCATATATGCTATTCGTTGGTTCTTCCTGTTTTACAGTTGCTCTTTTCAGACTTCAGTAATCATTCCCTCTCCTTGTCCATTTAGATCTTGTGCTAGGGACAGCACCATTCCTTATTAGTTTCTTTATCCCTCCCACACATTTATAAATGTTTTTTTTATTAAATTTACAATTTTGCTGTTTAAATGTGCTTTATCTTTCATTCTAGGACCCTGACTGGTAAAAACAAACAAATAAATTTAACCAACAAACTTAATTGTCTTTGTGATCCACTTAGAAAACTTGGTATTCCAAGTTTTCCTCCACTTCCATCTTGCTCCAGAGCTTCTCTTAACCACTAAATGTGATTTTCAGGCAGTTTGAAAACACTTTTTTTAAGTCATTACCCTGATGCCCTTAACTCAGACTAAAGTTTGATTAAAGTGTCTCATCCTTTGCTTCTAGTTTACAAATATTTTCATTGTTGTCTGCTGTCTCACTCAAGGTGATGCAGTGAAATTGCACCCTACCTCATGAGCCCAGCAAATGCTCGTCTATTTATATGTTTAAAAGTTAACTGAAACACAAAATAATAAATAACTCTAAAAGAGATAATATCTAAGGCACTAATCAAAATAAAATTTAGATGAGTTAGGAATTCATCCTTATTAATTTATAGAATTTATATTTGAATTTTGTATCAATACATATTATTTAGGATACAAATATTACTGATTATTGTATTTCAGCTAAACCAATAAGCAAAAATAGTTCCTGGAGAATCATCAATAATATTTATCTACTAATGAATCTATCCACTTTCTAATTAGATTAAATTATATTCCATTCTACACAAAATAATTACTTTTTCTCTGAAACTTATTCATTGTTCTCAATGAAAAAAAATCTTTCATTTTCTTTTTATCCAAAATCTGAGTTTGGAACAAACTTTAAGCTCAAACAAATGGTACTGTGGTTATTGGCAAGAAAAGAAAGAATTGTGCAATGGTGTGTAGCAATAATGAAACACAAAATATTGAAAAGCATTTCAAGCAGGTGGTGCCACCTGTACCCATCTAATTCCTATCCTGACAGTCAGCCACCCACTTGTTAAAAGGATGGAGAACATGATACTGGTTCAATCTTGGTGGGGAAAGGGTCCTGTGGCTCTAGTTCAAGTACTAAGTCAGATGTGGAAGAGGGGATTATTACTATTAGTGCCAGTGGATAATTTTCTTTCTGTGAAACAACTGTGGGGATCCCCTCAACAAATCTAGCTTTGATATTAGCAAGCTATCAAATGTGAGAATGGACACCTGTGAGCCAGGAATTCCCAGCTGTACTTGTTGCCCTGCTGTTCCAGCTGGCTGGCATTTCCTTATAAAGAGTATAGAAAAGGGTCTGGATGAGGGGGTGGTAATCCATTAGAGAAGCTCAGCCTTCCCTGAAATCAAGAAATATATTATGACATCATTTTAAGGGGTGTTATCTTTGGGAAACCAATAGAAGAATGAAACCAAATAAAGTTAGCATCTTTTAAGAAACTCCTAGGACGCTTTTTTTTTCCCTTCAATGCCATTATGGTAGGGATGCTATGCTATGGTGGGAATGCAATGGAAGGAAATAATACAAAGCATATTCAATGAATAAATGGTGACCATATCAATTCATGAGTGTTAACACTTTTTGTTTTGTTTTTCCAAATCCAAAAGTACCATAATCAGTCTCTGATATGCAGTTCCACTTCTGCATTTTATTTTTTTGAAATGCTGTTGTTAAGGACGTTGTTCTGCTTATCTTGGTGTTGATATATAAAATTTATCAACTATTTAGCAATAATTCCTGGCTCTGTTGTATTTGATCATTAATGAATTACTTTATGATGAGTCTTAGATTCCCCATCATCTAATGCTTTGTGCATTATGAGAGCGGAATTGAGATAATATAAGAAATCATGATGGTAACTTTCAGCCTGAAAATCTCAGGCTTCCTTGGTAATCATCCTCATTTAAGGGTTTCCTTTTTTTAAAAAAAAGATTTTATTTATTTATTTGACAGAGATTGAGACAGCAAGAGAGGGAACACAAGCAGGGGGAGTGGGAGAAGAGGAACCACGCTTTCTGATGAGCAGAAAGCCCAGGGAGCAGGGTTTCCTTTTTTAAAAAAGTAATTACCCTCTCTCCCTTCAAAAAAAGTAAAACCTTGTGCACTTGAGTAGATCTGGCTGTAGATATTATTCCTCAGAAAGTGCTAATTTGCCTCAAGTTAATTCATGTTAATTTTCTTTAAGGTGTCTTTGGAGTAAAAACGCAAAGATAGGCCAGGACTTAGCATAACCCTATGACCTCTGGCCAATTGTTTTCGCTCTGGCCAGTAAAAACAGAGGAAAATAGTCATAATGGTTGTGATAGCTTTAAGTTCTAACTTAGCCCTTAATTTACCCATTTCCCAAACATGAGGTCATTTATGAACAAGAGTATGTATGTCATATCCTCCATCTACCTGGGTGTTGCAAATGATATTCATTATGGTTTGTGTGGCCATAATTATCTAACAATAGTAACTAATCCATGGAATTACCTCATCTTCTGTGCTAGGGAGAAGGAACAGGCAAAAGATGTCTCTTGGACAAACTAAAGTAGCTAGCATTACAATAGCAATTATTGAGAGCTAACATGAGTTATCCAGGTTTGAAATAGTTAAAATTGTCTTTCATAAAGTAATGTGTTCTTCCGCTATTAAGTCATTTTGTTATTACATGTGTTCCAATCTTAGAGAAGGAAGAGCCTGACAGCCCTGGTGGTGTGAGGTCCAAAGTAGGATCCTGTTACTAAATTCCTTTTAGAAGCCTAGAATTTCTTCAAGAAAATGAATGTCTTATGCTTCTGTATCTTAATGCACCAAAAGGGCATGTAATTTGTGTAAAACATCTATGTACATGGCATCATATCAGAGTTCCACAGAAAAAAATCTTTCTAGTATGGATATACAAGGTCCAAAATCCTAAAAAAAAAAATCACAATGAAAACTTTATATTCATTTTCTAGGAGACATATTCAGATTGTCTGGTGTGAAACAGCATTCAGCACCATAGTTAAATCTAATGCCAAGCAGAGTAACTAATCTCAGCATAGTGGTGACAGGTGCAAGCCTTATGGCTTCTTACTGTAGGTTCACTGGGAAATGACACCTAATAATGCTGCCCAGGTTCATACTATCTGCTTTCCTATATCTTCAAGTCACTGATTCTCTAATTTTTTTAGAATGATGTCCATTTCTATTACTAATTGCTCATCTTGGTACAAATAATTTCACTTTCCCTTTTTTCTGCTCGTCCTGTTGTAAAAGAATTTTTGTTTGTTCACTATTAAAGAGGTAAGACTGGTTTAGGTGAATATGAGAAAATGATTACACGTGAACCACTTTGAATTATGATATATTTAACATATCCACAGTAGAATAATGCTACCTAAAGCAAATGTGTATTTAATATTATGGCTAAAAATAGGTGTGCACTATGACATATGTGAACGGATCCAACTAATTTTATTTTAATAATTATTTGTGTTTTGTTGCAAATGGCAAGTATGCTATCATTTATTTCTCTATTATACCTACTGTAATGATTTATTTATATCTTTAAAGACATTAAAAATATAGGAAGAGGTTATTCTTTTAGCAAAGCATAGACCTAGAATTTCATTCACTGGCTGCCTTAAATCATAAGATACCTTTGTAATTGGAAGGAAAGGAAATGTTATTTATAAATAGCTGTTACTTCACAGTCCAAACAAGTGAATAGTGACACACAAACACACAGAACTACACTATAAAGTAACAAGAACATTCATATTATTTCATAGTTAATACTTATCTTAACATCTACCTATGGGGTTGCAGGGGTTGGGTGAAGGGGTTTAGGGAAAAAGAGGGTACACTTGACTTATTATGACTGCTGCTCCCAGACTGAATTATTCTCCTACTAGACTCTCATTCTTAATTTTACCTCTCAAGAAAGATTCTTCTTAATTTACTACTCTTCTATCCATTACTTAAACAACTCTGCTAATATACCTTTTGTCAGTGACCATAGGCTCCACACCTACCTGTGATCCACAACATTTAAAGTGAGTATTTTTGGAAAAAAAAAATCAGTTTCCTTGACAAATCACAAGTTTTTCAAGTCAGATACAACATTAGAATTATCTGGTGAAGTTTCAAACAATACTAATGTTTAGACCCAACACCAGAACAATTAAATCAGAATCTCTGGAGCTACTGCCCATGGTTTGGTATTTTTAAACATCTTCCCCAAGTTGTTGTAAATTAAAGAAGGTTGAGAACCATTGTGTAGTGGTAAAAAACACCAAGACACATTGAAGAACTGTAAGAGATCAATATTTGCGGATTTATTAATCCAGAAAAGAGCAGAATGAAGGGGGATAAAGTAGTGTTGCTCCAAAACAACTTGAAATTTATCCTGTATGGTAATTGCCAATCACTGAAAGATTTCTAAGCCAAATATTGATATCAAATTTCAGTTTAAGAAAGCTTATTTTCAGAGGTGCAAGGATTCTTAACTTGCAGTCTATAGCTCTACCCAACAATCTGTGGATGGGCTTCAGATTAAAAGTATGATTTCAGATAGACACACACAGTTTCCTTGCAAAATTATTTGGCTTTCACCTTCTCAAAGTAATATAACTGAAATTATATTCTCAGAAGAAAAACTTAAAATTATTTAGAAATCATTAATTTTACTGGATCGCTAGGGGACTAAATGTAGAAAACAAATTAGAATTATTGCCCTTCTGTATAGATTTTATTCATATATTTCTGTAGATAATTTGTCAGGGAAGATTGCTTCAGAATCTTAAGATTTATCTGTTGTTTATTATTTTCATTATATAGTGTTTAATATAGGCTTCATGGGATAAAAACACAATTGGGACAGCTATTTGAACAAGTAATTGGAAGTCCAAATGTCGGGTGGGTTTCAGGACTAGTTTGTCTAATAACTCAATAACTTTATCAACACCCAGATAGTTTCTGTCTCTCTGTCTTGGATCTACTGTGTCAGTCTTCCATGCTGCTGGCTCCACTGAATGACTAGTAGTAAAAGTTCTGGATGTTAGACTTTCTTGTTCCTTGAGAAAGAGAGAGTTGATTTATTAAATATCTTCCCAAGGAAGGAGGGTTCTCTCTTCCCAGAAGTTCCCAGTATCTTTGACCAGAATCAGGCCAAATGTCCATTTCTTAAACGTTAAAAACTCTGTATCAAGGCACATTAAGACTGCTGATTGCAATGATGTAACCAGAACTTATCTTTTGTAACTCCTAATGGACCATCTTCTGTCAAGGCATGTAGACATTTGGAATAAATTACATTCTTGAGAAAAATTAGAATTTGTGAAGAAGAGAGAGAAGATACTCTGGCTTGATAACAATATTTACCCCAAGTCTTTTTTTAAGAGTAAGTATTAGTGCTTTTAGTTGCTGTTATTATTGCAGTATAATACTTAAAGGAATGCTTTTCCAAGAGTAGAGACTGTGGATTAATTTTACAAGTCTGCTGTGGAGTTATTTAATGAATGATTTGGTAAATTAGATAAATCAATTTACCTGGAAAAATTACATTTGGTAATAATATGGTAATTCTCTTGTCATAATTATTATAATTGGAGTTTTTTAAATTTTTAAATTATTTATCAAAATATTTAAAGTTTAATCACAAAAATTTAAAGTGATAAATACTTTTGTGTTCCATTGGGCAAAATTTGGGTCTCAAATGTTGTAATTAAGTGAATAATAATAATGATACCTAAAACTTTTTGAATTATTGAATGTTTCCTCTTTGTCTGGCACTATTCCAAGTCTTATATATGCATGGAAGTCTGGACATTCAATGGTACATTTCTGATCAAGTGCTTGGGTGGGCGATAATCTATTTAGAGATAGTGAGGTCAACCTTAAGCAGAGAGGCAGTAAGAGCATGGTTAAGAATGTAAACTTTCTGTAGCTACACTTGTGGTGAGCAATGCATAATGTATGGACTTGTGAAATCACTGTGTTGTATAACTGAAACTACTGCAACATTGTATGTCAACTCTACTTGAATGAAAATAGAGAATGTAAACTATCTGAATTAAAATCTTGCCATCATCACTTACTAGCCATGTGAACATTAGCAATTACTAAATATTATCTATGCTTTAGTTTTTCATATGTAATAGAGACAAAACTAATACCCTCCAATATAGTTGTTGTGAATATTCACTGATTTAGTAAATATAAAGCACTTCAAAGGGAGTCTGGCAGATTATATTGAAAACGTTATTAAACATTATTAATACATTAATACATTAACTACTGTTAATGTATCAGTAGTGGGTCAGTATTCAGCTTGGGAAACAGAAACCACTCTGCATGTTTCAAACAGAGAGAATTTAATACAGGAATTGATTGCCCTGGTGATGACAGAGCCAAGATGGCACCCATGGAACAGTGAGGCAACATAGGGATTAGGAAGAGCAAGAAGCTGCTGTCACATCAAGACTATTTGAAGAAAAGTGGATAGGAGGAAAGGTTAAATGAATTCAGAGATAAGTAACTCAGGAGAAGTTGTAGCAAGACAGGAAATTCCAGTGGAAGCTGAAGTTTGGGAAGGGATGTGATTGCAGCAGGACTGGTTGTCCAAAGTAGGAGGTGAACTATCTTAGCTTCTCCTTTTCTCCTAATCTCCAGTTTTCAACCCATGTGTCTCCTGAGCCACAGCTAGCTAGAAGTTAACTATGTAGGGGCCTAGGGAGCCTGCAGAGGCTAACCCTCTCACAATGCAGAGCAGAGCAGCTAAAGGATAAAGAACAAATCTGTGAGCAAACTGGGCCATTGCAGGCATAAATACTATTATCACCCTTTTAGATGATAGGTATCTTGGGAAAAATATAACCCTACCTGTGGTTCATTTTTGTGTGATTAAAAAGCTAAATAAGGTATTCATGTTTATCAGTTTAGACAATTTTACAAGTAAATTCATTTTTCCTTTATATAGTCATAAAGTTATTTTTTTCCAAAATGCATTCTTATCTTTCATTAGAACATGAAGTAAAATAAAAGGCAACTATTAATATTCGTTTTGTAACTGAAGGAGTTGAGTGTCCAAGCTTATAATCCAATCTATTATTTAAAAATCACTATGGGGGGAAACCACATGGATTCTTCTTATTTCTATAAACTTAAGTCCATTTGTCCTAATAAGATCAGTCAATCTCAGGGGCTCCTGGGGGGCTCAGATGGCTAAGCGTTTGCCTTTGGCTCAGGTCATGATCTCTAAGTCCCAGGATCAAGCCCTATGTCAGGCTCCCAGCTGAACAGGGAGTCTGCTTCTCCCTCTGGCTCTCCCCCTGCTTGTGCTCTCTCTGTCTCTCTCAAATAAATAAAATGTTAAAAAAAAAACAGTTGCTCAATCTATCCATCTACCTGTTGGCATTGTCTAGGCAGCTATAGTTTTTCCTAAGAATTCTGGTAGTAAAATTTTGCAAAATAATATTTTTGTTTTGTTTTTACCTTCAAATTAATATATGAGTAAACAATAGATTCCTTAAGTATTGGGTTGCATAATTTTTGTGTTTTTGTTTTTCAAATTAAAATATTTTATTTTCAAATAGCCAAATTTCTAACCTGTCAAATTCTACTCAAGTATTTTATTTGACTTCTTAGCAAAATCGTCCTTTAAGTTGGAAACAATTACATAGAGTGGAAGATTTGGTTAAGTCATTTACAATCTAGTGTAGTATTCTAACAGTATACAAATAATAGGCTAGGGAATGTAACTTTTTCTGATGTGATGCCAGTTTAACTACCTTCAATTTTTTCCATTAATATTTCAGTCATAGAGGTTGAATACTAAGCCCCAAGCCATGGACATCATTTTTAGGTACAGTAAATTAAGATTTTATGGCATCTTGGTCTATTTTGAAAGTAGATAATGACCTCTATGAATTCGAAGGCTTCACCATTTAGAATATGATTTTTTTCTACATAATCAGCCTCCACCTGTGAGAATGCATGCCCCAGTTGCTTTCTTATACAAATCAGCTCAACATATTTAAGACATATTTTAGGTTTCAGGTTCTTTGAACATTATCTTAACTAATTTTTCCATTATCAAGAGCTATACCAATTCTGTTTCAAAGTAGGTAAAGGAAAGGTTCCCTCCATTTATTGTTAACACTTATGGGTGTCCATACCAGGGTTGCTCCCAACCAAGTAAGAGCTTTTAATGAAATGGTTTATACACAATATGTCACACACTATCACACAATAACTTTTTATTTTCGGGAGGCATAGTGCCTGAGTCAAGAAAGTCTTAAATAATAGCCGTCCTGTTGACTTTCATACCTTATCACTGAATTGCCCTTATTATGTCTGCTTTGGTCTTATTTTAATATCAGTTTCTTTTCCCCAGAGGTCCAGATTCCTTTGTGGTAAATTCTGTTATTTTTCCTGCATCCTTCTTTCCAGCTAACTCTGGACCAATCATGAACAGTTTGCTTACTTTGTAGGTGAAAATCCATACAATTACATATACCAGGAAATTCAAAATCTTAGGTGAGGAAGGAAATAGTATTTGTAAAGTGGGTAAATCAGTGTCAAGTACATTGTATGCACTATTATTAAATGGCTGCATACATAAATGAATGAACAAATTAGTGAGTAAATGGATGGAACTCCATCCCGGGTTTACTTGAATTTTTACTCTTGAACCAACAAGTAACCAAAATAATACAAAGTAATTATCTATATATTTGTATTAAAATAAAAATTATTTTCCACAGAAAATTGATCTAGTTTAAATATGATAAATTATTAAATTATTAAAAGCCCCAAGCTTTCTCCCCCCATAGACCCAGATAGGGTTTTTGACATCTGCAACTCTCCTGGGATGGAATTTAATGCTGGTCCACATGGTTAGACCAGTATTTAGACCATGCAGTTTCAGCCTAGAAGCCAGTTATTTACAGACATAGCCCACTGTCCATAGTTATAAGTCTTATTATTTATCAAGATGATTAGCCAAATACACTATAAATGCTTTAGATGAGAACACTGTTATCTGTATCTTTGTTACAAATATGCGCCATAATGACCTGTACACAACAATTTGTATTAATACTTAATAAAAGGTCTTTCTAATTATACAGATAAAACAAAGAATGATAGCTCCTTATATTTTAAATTTTGTCTTCTATGAAAAAAACTAATATTAGGAAAATTTTTGGACTTAACCTATTGACAGTGAAATAATCATTTAATAAATAATGAGAGTGAAGTTTTATTTTATACTTAAATATTTAAATCCTCAATTATGAGACTTGATAATGAGAATATATTCAAATCCCTTATAGAAATTTACACAAATAAGTTCCACAAAAATATATATTAATTTTAAGAATCTCTAATTATTTATAAAGTAAAACTTTTACATATAATTTATGTAAAACTTTATGTATAATTAAAACTTTTTAAAAGATACATGGTAAGAATTGGAAGTAAAATAAAACTGAATACATTTTAATATTTGGTGGTAAAATTATTTCTATTTAAAGGTGCTAATCATCTTGCATGCATGTCTCAATAGAGAATGTTTTCTGAGTTTTTATGATGGATTTCACTTTAGTTTCTATTCGAAAAAATTGGAAATATTCTGAGTTTTCAGGAAGTAAAAAAAAAAGAGTTTAAGCTCATAAAAAAAGAAAAAGAAAAAGAAAAAGACTTTGTGGCCCTGCTTAATGTTCATGTCATCAGTTAAATTAGATGTGACAGGACCAGTAAGTCTGGAGATTTTCACCACTAGTGTGATTGCCTTGAAGTATTTTGTCTCCTTAGAATCTCTTTGGCTCCATTTCCCAAGGAAGTTGACTCTATGTTAATCCTGTTGACTCTTTCACAAGGGTTTTAAATAGTCTGTGACCAGCCTTAGGGAAGAGAATGCTTCTCTGAAGACTGCTAGCCCACTTAGCCACCCAGTCATCATCCTTCTCCTAGGAAAGAATGCTAATTACAACAAGAGATTGCTTGTATCTTAACACAGCGGTGAGAGTTGAAAGAGTCAATTACTTATTTAGGGATTGTGTATGAGGTTAAAGAGTATGCCCTCTTAAAGATCTTTAAACTGAGAATTGCCACATTCAAAGAAGAAATGCCTTAAAATGGTGATGAAGCAAGGCAAAATATTTTCATCACTCATAACACAATCATGCTTTATAAGCAAGCTGGTGTTTGGTTCACTAACAGGGATCTGGAATCTTTATCATAATACATAGGGCATATGGAATTTAATAGGTTGACCTTGAAAACAATTTTTTATTAATTTTATCACTTTATAAGTAACAGTTAAATAATTTGCTATTGAATTACATAGAGGTCAAGAATTTAAACTTTATCCTATTTTTGTTTGCTTCAGTGTTGAAAATACTGGTACTTGTTTTATGCACTCTTTACCACACATAACTTTTAAGGTAAATGTTTTATTTAAATTGTAAAATTTATTTAAATCCTCCAAGAGTCTTGAAGAAAATGAAAATTTTAAGTAAATAATTTTTAAAGAAGAATACATGTTTTATAAATAACCCTAATCAGAACTTTGATGATGAATGCCAATAGACTAAAATGTAGTAAGAAAGCATTTCTTTTGAAGGCTAGAAAATGTTTCTTGAAAGATATTCAGCTAGAAGAAAAAAATATACTTTAAAATGACACTTTTATATTACTTAATGTTTAAATAAGTTTAATTTTTGTATTATTACCATGATCATGATTCAGTTGTTTGATTTACCTAGTTGTACTTTCAGTATGAATATGAAATAGTTATTATGAAAAAATATTATTATGCAAAAAACACTAGCCCGTATTTATAAACCTTTCATCAGTTTTACAGATCATTGATAGAGCTTCTGGTTTCTAACAAATCTCTACTCAAGATGATTATGTTTCTCATCTTTAATTACTATCCTTTCTAATCTAATAAAATAAAACTGAAAATAATTCTCATGGGATATATTCATAAAAGATCTTTTAGTAAATAGTAATAATACTAACTTAGACTAAACTATTTGTGGGGGAAGGTAAAAGCTGATACTCCTTCCCAAGAGCTAGTTTTAAGCATGAGAGCAATTTGAGATACTGTTGGTACATTCCAGAACTCCCCTTGGTCTTAATTAGAACAATTGAAAGAAACTGTTAATTTTGATCAGCTGGTGAAAAGCCCTGCTGTTGCAGTCAGTCATTTCTATGGAGTTCAACTTTCAAGTTCATAAGCAAAAGGGTTAGATTAAAGGATTTTTCCTCCCAGTAAATCATTAGCACAAATGCATCATTTCAAAATTAATACTTTAAGATTGAGCTATATTTTAAGGTTATAGAGTTGCTAGCTTAAAATGTGACACACAATGTATAAGTAATTCATTTCACAGTGGGTTGTATATTTTTAGTTTCCATATTTAGAGCTAAATAGAATATTTTAATTTGTGGAAAATCCATCTTTTGGAAGCATATGCTGATATTCATACAATATATCTACATGATGATCAAAAATAGTTTGGGAAAAATGTAAGGAACCCCCGTAAGGGGCTACGGTGAGGGGAAACATAAGGTAGGAATGTGGTGAATGAGGTGCCTTCAGCAACGTGTTTGTAACAAAAAAAAAAAAAAAAAACCAATGGGACAGTGAGAAGAGAAAGCTAGATAAGAAAGACAACACATACAGTTACCCACCACAAAAAATGAAAATGCAAGATTTCTCAACTGTCATAGCAAGCAGAGAGGGTGTGAATATGCTTACCTGAGAAATCTGTCATTGATGATAGACATATTCATTTGTTGGTATTGTTGTTGATTTGCTTTTCCTATACAGATATTGATTATTATTGCTGCCATGTTGATCTCCAGGTGTGTGGATCTGATGGTACATGCCAAGTGCTCTATTGGGATTGAGGAAGATAACATTGGAGCTTCTGCAAATATTTGTTTTCTTTTTTCATATTTCCACCTCTATTATTTATAATGTGCATATTGTATTAATATAGTAGTCCGTGTATATCTGCACACATTAAATATATGAATATAATGGTGCACAATTTCAATGATTTGGAGACTACTGATCTATATAGTGATTATGTTTCAATTATGACCAAGATGCCTTCAAGCCTAATTTCTTGTTATTCTAAGTATGTGACTGTATGAATGTTTATATTTGTACTTAGATTAAATATTTAAATAATTTTACATTTGCATGACATGAAGGGAAAGTTTTCTATTATCTACCCAGCATCAATTAAATGCAACTATCTACCTGCATACCTCTATTATCTTGCTGGCAGTCTGGGTGCATATTACATCTCACCTTTGAACACCATGATTATTGCTTAATCTTTATTGAAAAGAAATGTTTCCTAAGGGGTTGTAGACATAGCTTCATTTGCATATATAGTTCAGAAACAGTAGGATGTCAGGACAGTTGTTTAATACCCATTTGTATTTCCATAAGCATCTGTAAGTGATAGTAAAGAAAGAAGAGCTAACATAGAAATCAGCAGCAGCTGGATGAATCCACCAGGTATGGAAGATGAGAGGAACCAGCGACTAGATACCAGAAGAAAGTATACGATACTACTCAACCCTAACTGGCATGGTGCTCAGCACTGGGTGGTCTCAAGGACCATGCTGGTGGAAGCCAGCACAAACATTACCTCAATCATTAATCATACTTCAGTTTTTCGGTCAGAGTACTACAGGGGTACTACAATAGACCATCTACTCCCTTTTCCACAGATGGAGTCTTATAAGAACATAGGCTTTTGTGTAGTAAATTGATGAGAACATTCTGGAATGCTCAGTTCATAGCTTCTCTGTTTTGCTTCTAGGAGAGTAGCCACTAAGGTATATGTGGCCATTTTTGCTTTCTAATGGATAGAAGAAGGTGGTTCTAAAGCCAAGCAAAGGTTGGGGAAATATTTTAAAAGTGTGGAGCCTAAGCCATATCCCCAGATTCTGAGATCTCTGGTGTAGCCCAGGAGTCTGTCCTTCAGAAAAGAGGAATCTGATGTAGTTATTTAAAAGCCCTATAAAAATACTTTTCTCTAATCCCTTGCTCAGAAGCTTAAGCATGAGACGTATTTCAGAATTCTGAAATTTTTGGGTTTTAGAAAGGTAATATTGTATATGTGCCATGTATGACATAATATACTCAGCAGGTTCTGGAGGGTAACATACCAGTATCAGTCATGATCCAGTCAAGAAAAGAGAAATCTTACTAGATATTTCAGTAGAAGAGGTTTAATATAAAAGATAGGCTACAAAGGTGTTGGAGAGGTGAAAGAACAGAGAAGAAAACGCTGGGGCATCCAGAGAAAATAAAAGCAAGAAGGGTTTATGGGAATTTAGAAGGTTAGAAAAAAATAATATCCCAACTGTAGCTATGGGGCTGATTCTACAGGCTTTAAAAGAAGATAGAGGCTGGAACCAACTGTGGAAGGGATTCTGTTAGGAACAGCAAACCAACAGAAAGAAGCAAGTGTTCTCTCCTGTTCCAACCTCACTTTAGTGCCACTTACTGGTAAAATAGAATTAGAAACCAGTTGGCAAAGGAGAAATATGTTTGAAGTGTCAGCCCCAGCTCTGCAAAGCCAGCCATGGAAGACTATATTGGAGTAAGAGACAATAGCTTAATAATAGCTTACTATGTCTACAACAAAAATAATGAGTATTTACCCCAAGTAGGAACAATGAATAAGTGGCAGAACATCTGCCCAGTTGAGGTTTTGCAGCTAAATGAGTTTGTTACAAATTTGAGAAAAAAAATAAAAGATCCTTTTAGATTTAAAAGTTATGGATAAGGTAGTATGTACTTGTACTACCCTGTGTTAGAGGAAAGCACATTCTCTTCTTTTTCAGTCTTCTGGGAAGATGTTCCCTAAGCACACATTTTGCTCCTTTATTGACAGAACTTAGGTAGAGTGGATTCTTTGAGAAGAACTAGCACACTCAGATCATATCTGTCCTTTTCCTCCTCTTGAGCACAAACTTGACTATGGAAAGAATGAGTTTCCTTATGGTCCTTTATGTCATAAATCAAGCCAATGCAGGACCCTTCTATGTGGAAAGGCTTTGCTAGTTCAACTTTGTCTATGACTGGAATTTAATAGCGCAAACCCATATGGCAAAGAGATCTACATCCACACTCAACAATTTGGCCCCTAACTCTAATAAAGGTGATAATTTTACTTCCTTTTTTACTCAATAAGGAAGTTAGATAACAGTGGTATGGATATTTGGGGCTCTGTAAGATAACTTAATTGTTCAACATAATAATGTAAATTACAAAGTTCATTGACAGAGAGGGCACTTTGCAAATATTTTCTACCTCTTAATGGTATTACCCTATACTCTTCTTTAAAACTGTTGGTCCTTGGGAGATGTGTGCAGTGATGCTCTGGCTTACAAGTAAAATAGTTAAAGCATCAGGTGTGTTGAAATCCACCCTGGTGAGGAAATCTAACTGGTTGGCCTCTACTCACTCTGGATTTGTTTTCTGAATTTGGACCCCCAAAGCTTCTCCCCAACCTTTCTTATATTCAGCTTGTGGTGTTGTGACCAGCACTTATTGTGTTGCTAATATTCTGAGATAATTTCTGGAATCAAAGACTCACACTTGGGAAATGTACAAATGAGGATAAGAGAGATGGATCCAGGATGATCCTCACCTGTGCAGACAGTGAAGTTTCATGCAAGAAAATTTTGAAGAAGTGGGTGACAGGGCCCAGTTTGAAAGCAAGGAAAGGTGATTAGGAACTGGAGGCCTATCGTGGAAGTAACACCTTTGTGAAGAGGAGCTTAGCCTCTCAGTTTGTAGTCCTTTGGACCTGAAGGAAAATCTATAGTAACCTTGAACCTTTTATTAACTTTAACCATTCACCACCTTTGCTAAAACTCCACTTACAAATAGCCCTGATCCCTGAATTAAAAATTGTACTATGTTTATTTGTCCAACCAAGAGAGTCATCTTGTATTCACTGAGGGATGACCGATAGTGGAGAAGTGTGGGATGACTGATAGTGGAGAAGTGTGGCTTTTCTTATTTATATTCCTTTGCAGATGCCCATGGAGAGGAAATAGCATCTTTTTTGGAATTTTGACCTTGGGGTTTTATGTGATGACCAGTAGTACAATGAGTATTACATATAATAAAACTGAGAGTAATTGATGGGATAAAAGCATCAACAAATGAGGGAACAAGAGGTGGAAAATCAAATCCTCCTATGAAGATGCTGACATAAGAACCAGGTGGGTGAATGCTCAGGTTACCCAATTAATGCAACAAAATTGTAATCTGAAACCAAGGCTGCTAAATATAGACATACTTTCTGGGCTCCCTCAAAGCTCTGGATCTGCACAAATACTGTTAAGGGATATTAGGCATGGAGAGGATTTTGCCAACGCCATTGATTTAAGAAGCCTGAAGCTATTGTTTACTTGCTAGAAAAGCTTTTTCCAATTCAAATAGACCCAAATGGGGCCATTTACCTGGAGACAAAGCTATTGTTAGAAGTGCGCAAGGTTGGGGAACAGAAAGAGACCAGAGGCACAGAGTAGGGAAGATAGAGAGGGTTTCCATGAAAGCCATATCCAAGACTGAAAATCAGTGACTTTTCTTGGCTCTATCAAAGAATTTAGGTTACAGGGCAAATTGCTATCCCCCAAATTTGGAGAGATAGACTCATACCTAGAGACACCACTGAGATCTGCCTATCTCAGCATAAGTTGCTGGAGTCTTGACTGGTATGAACCAAACCAGTGAACCAAAATGTTAATTTTGACAAGTTTTTGGAGTCTGAGTGTCAACTGCCATAAAACATTAAGAAACTCTTAGGGTCACAGTCTTATGGGAACCACTCCCCTTTCATAAGCTTTATATTTAGCAACTACCCTCGGACACCTAAGTTCTGATCTGAGAAAGATACCCTCATAATGCTGGCAAGGGAAGAGAGGGGTAATCATTATGAAATACGCCCAGAACCTTTTCCATATAAAAGATCTATACTTCAGGAGAAAAGGCTTTGCCAATATTTTATACTAGTTGGAAGAGAGGCATTCCTCCTCCCATTAGACCAGCTTGTAGCCTTGCTACCCCACCTGAGGGAGGCGAAACAAAATTCAAAGAAATAATAACAAAACAAATACTCAAAATGAATCAGGAATTCAGAGAAATAAACTAGGGGCAGTGCAGGCAAGGAAAGAGGTAGGGGGCCGAGGGAAACAAAACAAAACAAAACTCATACCACTGAAGAAGAACCTGTGAATGTCACAGCCCCAAGACACAGGCTCACTAAAGGTGATGAGATTCAACTAGAAGAGTATAGAACCCTCTCTCCCCTCTACACATTGATATAACACCAATATTCCTCCAGTTTAACAGTGGATTACAACTGAAAGACATTGATACTTTCAGTTGAAGAATATATAGGGAAGCCCAAAGTCAAGAGGGGAGACAACAATAAGGACATTAGAAGACTCTGGCACATATAGCAAGAACAAACATTAAACATAGCATTACTCCTAGCCAGATTGCCATACATTCTCACACTAAATACCAGATTACCTCAGTTCTTATTATATATTACACATGTCCAGCTTTTAATAAAAAATTACAAGATATGCTAAAAGGCAAGTAAAAGCAGTATGAAGAGATAAAGCAATAATCAGAAACAGACTCAGACATAAATGTTGGAATTGCCAGACAGGGAATTTAAAGTAACTATGACTAATGTGTTAAAGGAACTAATGGAAAAAAAATTAAACAACAAGAAAGAAGGGATAGTTAATATAATCCGAGACATGAGAACTTTAAGAAAGGTTTATCAAAAAGAAATGCCGGAAATAAAAACACTAACAGAAATAATGAAAGCCTTTGATGGACTCAACAGTGTACTCAACATAGCTGAAGAAGTAAGCTTTTCTAAGCCTAAAAATAGGTCAGTAGAAACTCTCCAAGCTGAAAAACAAAGAGAAAAAGAAAAGAAAAGAAAACAGAACTATAGGACACTTTTTTAAAAAGTGTAACATACACATTCCCAACATACGTGCCCTAGAAGAAATGTTCCATTTTTCATGAAGAAGAAAAATGATACACGTCAGAAACTTGGATCTCTGTCCTTGGATAAAGGAAAGAAGAGTACTAAAGAATGAATTCATTAAAGCAAAACAAAATCTTTATTTTTCTTGTTATTAACTTATCTAATAGATAACTGTTCAATGCAATAATAACAATGTTTTGGGTAATTATAATATGTGGAAAGTGAAATGAATGACAGTAATGTCACAAGGGGTGGGAAAAAGGGATTGAGACTACTCTGTTATAAGTTACCTGTACTATGCTTGAAGTGGTTTTATTAGACAATCTACTCCTTTATCTCAACATTTCCTATTGAAATATATTTATCTTTGGAGGCCTGCTGTGAAAGAAAAGATTTTTGAAGTAGAAAAATTACTCTCCAGTGATAAAAACAACATAATGACCATTTAGATTTCTCTATCATTGATTTTTTAAACAGTAGAGCCTTATAGAAGAGTATTGTAACTAACCTAACTGGGTGAATTTCCATTGGAATTTAAGTGGTCTCAGATGTATTAAATCTATTTTAACTAGTGTATATAAAAATTTTCTCTTCTGGGATACCACTATTTGTACTGACAGGATGGTACTAGCAATGACCTGAATCCGTAATAAGACAACACGGTTTTTTAAAAATATTTTCTCTTGAGCTAGACTAAAAACCTATTATCTTCTATGAATTACAGATTAACTTGAATTTAATTTCTTTCTCAAGAAGAATAATTTTATATAAGCCTAGCCTAGTGGCTCACTGGAAATTGATGTTCTGCCCTTCAATTAAGTAGAAAAGAAAAAAATACTAATCAGTATTAGAGTGTAAACATATACAAAGTACATAATATGAACCTCCAATTACTAACAGGTAACATATGATGTACTATCAAAGGTCAATTCATTTGGCACTGACAGGAAACTGAGAAAGCTATAAATATAGATTTATTTTATCTATGTTTATATTATATATATTATATTAGAGTATGTATACTCTATATACATATATATACACACACACGCATATATGTACAGAAATATATGTACACACACACACACACACATATATACACACACCAAAGGATAGTGAAAAAAATATCACTCACATAATGAAATTTAGGACAAATCTTACATATACTTTTAAGAGTTACCCTTAAATCAGAGACCTTCAAATATCTATCATTTAACAATGAATATATTATAATAAAAACTATAGAAAAATATCATATTAATTTTTTTCTCAAAGCTAATTTTAAAATGGAACACACCATATTTACATAGGAACACTTACTTAGTTTTATTTTCTCCAGCAATTATTTGCCAAAGCTAATTTAAAAGTGGACAAATTCCAAGACTACTTGCATAATATTCATGCAACATGCTTTTCACAGGGTTTACATAAGAATGTTCTTGTAATGTAAATGGGTGGGGAAGCAGAGTGCAGTGAGCTAAAGACTGGAATCTTATATGTGGTCTAAAAAACACTTCCATTTCCTACTTTTCCCCCTAGTAAATGAAGACAGGATGAATAGCTAAAATTACTAATTGGTTTACTGATCAGTTGTACTTTGTTCGATTGATTTGCAATTAATTCTGGTTTGTGGTGCACTGAAGAAGAAGGTTGGCGCCAACCTTTGAGGCAGCTGATACTTAATACCCTGCTGGAGACTACAGGGCAGGGTATCCATATTCAGTCTGGAGATAGCTCCTAGAGCCTTTCATGAAGAATTGCTCTGTTCCATCTTTCTAGGGAAGGTGAACTCATATTATTTGTTTCAAGTAATAACAAAATGTAAAAATGCTTTTTAATGTGATGTTTTTAATTAGGAACAAAAACACTACATACAAACAATTTGGGAGTATAAATCCTTTTGTTCATTTTCTTCACTCCTAGCTGTACCAAAAGCTCCACACAAAGTCGGTCATCACCTAGATATGGACCACACACACAATTCCAGTTAGCTAAAGAGAATCTAAGGAGCTCTTCCCACTAAGAAGAAAAGGATTAATGAAAACTTGAGTGTTAACTTTCCTAGGTTAATTTTAAATGTAATTTCCATTTTATATATCAGAGCCAGAGGCTGAAGAAATAAAGCTACAATATTGAGATTACCATTATTAAACAATCATGGGTTGAAAGTGTGCAAGGCAAAAACACCTTATTAGTCATCATGACATTGTACACTTGCTGACTCTGCTAATATCCTTCCCTGTCCACCCCTGCCTCCACTGAGAAAATTGTCCATTTCATGCCTTCTGTTAAGTGATTTTTTTTCTGTCAATGTCCTATCTTTTATAAGATTTTTCAGTTTCATCTATTTACCCTATTTTCTATAAACAGAAATATATTAATGTCAATACTATAAAATTTATATGTCCTTGCTTAATAAGAATTAAAATGATAATAATACATATTTTTCTGGTTCTAAAATATGAAATCCTCCTGTATAGATGTAGAATGCAAAATTTCACAAAAATGATTTAAACATTATTTGTATGTCTTCATAATGGTACAATGTGTCCCACAATAACTGTTGATTTTGTGAAATATGTGAACACATTTTCCTTTCACTAATATCTGAATAGCTACTGTATCAGTTAGGATTGCATTATGTATTATTATTATATAATAATTATTAATTATTGCAAATTTATTTATTAATTGATGAATTCAGTAAAATATATCAAACGTCTACTTTGCATCCCAGTGCGAACCAGAATGCTAAGTATTAAACATATAAACTCAAATAATGTCAGTTCCTTTAAAATCAAAGTGCTTAAAGTTTATGATGAAGTCAGTCATGGGAACAGGTGAGATGATGTGTGATAAAGGCCATGATTAATGTATTTATAAGGAAGTCTTCCTGGAGGTAAGACATCTAAACCCAGGTTCAAAATAAAAGGGTCTATGAGCTTGAGGAAGTATGGTGGGGATCTGATAAGAAGTGAAAGAGGAAATATATCAGTCAATTGACAGAGAAGCAGTATGTGAAAACTCAGGAGAGCTTGGTACAGTAAGAAAACTCTAAGTAGATTAATATAAACAGACAACAGTTGTATATGTTGCGCATGGGGGAGGGGTGGCAGTGGGTAGGTGGTTGTAAAAGGAAGGGGGGAGGGGTGGCAGTGGGTAGGTGGTTGTAAAAGGAAGGTTGAAATTATAAAACACAACATTGGGGATAAAAAAAAAAAAAGGCCAGATTTTGAAGGGCTTATTAGTCAAGCTAAGGAGTTTGATGCTGAAGACAAATAGAAAATTTGACACTCGATAATGTAATCTGATCTTTAGAAGTATGCAAAGTAAATGAGAGTTAAGAAAAAAAGTGGGAGCGAAGGAGAGAATTTAAAACAAGCTGCTGTAAATCAGGAAGGAAATTATGAGAATATGAATTAAGAACGAGGGAATAAAAGGAGAAGATAGATTCCGGAGAAGAGAGAAATTATAGGACATGGCAGTGGTTTAGGTGGTGGGTTGGTGTGGGAAAGGGAGGAAGTATGTGTGATTCATGATTTCTGAACTGGTTAGACAGAAATACAGGAGGTTTATACCTTAGAGGCAATGAAATGAAGAGTGCAGTTTTGCAGGCATTCAATTGCAATTTCAGGACATTTGGTGGAGTCATCTAATCTGTCAGAGCTCTGAGAAGAGAAGAAAGTAACAAGTTATCTGTAAGATGTGAATAAACAATTTGTAAGTGAATCCATGGGAGTGAATATATTCAATGGGGCCTGATGGGATGTGAACTCCACAAACACTAAGCGTAAAGACTTGTGAGTAACTTCATGAAAACATTGATAAAAGGTGATTACAAAGTTAAACAGAAACCAGAAGGAAAGATGTCATGAAGTTAAAGGTAGGCTAGTATTTTAAGAAGGCAGTAGCAGCTGAGTCGATTCTTAGAGAGTCAGCCATCATTCCTTACATCATTCCTTTCTTGTAGAGGATGCTGTCACATTGAAAATATCAGGTTATAAAACCAACTATTTGAATGAGGTCTTTGATAATATCTGTAGTAGTTTTTGTTTGTTTGTTTTTAAAGATTTTATTTATTTATTTGACAGCGAGAGAGAGAGAGAGATCACAAGTAGGCAGAGAGGAAGGCAGAAAGGGGGGGGAAGCAGGCCTCCGCTGAGCAGAGAGCCCAATGTGGGGCTCGATCCCAGGACCCTGAGATCATGACCTGAGCCTAAGGCAGAGGCTTTAACCCACTGAGCCATCCAGGCGCCCCTAGAATATTATTTTTATTTTTTTTTAAAGTTTTTATTTATTTATTTCTCAGAGAGAGAGTACAGGCAGGGGGAGAAGCAAGCTCCCTGCTGAGTAAGGAACCTGATGTGGGACTTGATTCCAGGACCCTGGGATCATGACCTGAGCCCAAGACTGGTGCTTAACGACTGAGCCACCCAGGCATCTCGTAGTTTTTGTTTTTTAAGGCTATTTATTTATCTATATTGAATGCACTTTATTTTTATGTAAGAACGTGGTCATTTAGTGAAGTTTATTTGTTTGGTCTCCCACCCCACCCCACCCCCGCTTTACTGAGACATAATTAATATATAACGTGTAATTTCAGAGTGTAAGATGTATTGATTTGATACACTTACGTATTAATAATGGTTACCACCATAATATTAGCTAAAACCTCCATCATGTCACATAATGACAATTTCTTTTTTCTGGTGACAATACCTAAGATCTACTCTCTTAGCAACTTTCAAGTATATAATATGGTATTATTAGCAATAGTCATAATGCTGTACATTATATTCCCATAACTTATCTATAACTGAAAAGTTTTTACCTTTTGACCAACATCTCCCCATTCCCCTACCTTTAGACCCTGGCAACCACTATTCTACTCTGGTTCTATGAATTTGCTTTTTTAGATTCCATGTATAGTTTGCATCATTTAGTATTTTTCTTTGACTTATTTCACATGGCATAATGCCCTCAAGGGCCATACACGTTGTTGCAATGGCAGGATTTCCTTCTTTCTCATGACATGTATATTATGTTATTATATATATGTAAATATAGAGAGGTTGCTGGATCTATTTTTAATTTTTTGAGAAACCTCCATATTGTTTTTCATAGTGACTGCACCAATTTATATTCCAACAACAGTGCCCATGATTTCCTTTCCCCCCACAATTGCATCAATACTTATCTTTTGTCTTTTTGGTGATAGCCATTCGACTACATCTGAGGTGATACCTCATTGTGATTTTGATTTGCATTTCCCTGATGACTAGTAAGGTTGCACATCTTTTCATGTACTTCTTGGCCATTGTATGTCTTTTTGGGGGAAAACACCCTTTCAGTTCCTCTTCCCATTTTTCTAATTGGATTGTTTGTTTTCTATTGAGTTGTCTAAGTTTTTATATATTTTGGATATTAACCCATTATCAGATATGTGATCTGCATATATGTTCTCCCATTCCATAGGTTGCTTTTTAATTTAGTTGGTCATTTTTTCTGCTGTGCAGGAACTTTTTAGTTCTATGTAGTCCCACATACTAATTTTTGCTTTTGACACTTTTGCTCTTGATGTCATATCTAAAAAGTATTGCTCCAATAATGGGAACCCTCTTATACTATTGGGAATCCAAGCTTATGCAGCCTCACTGGAGAGCAGTATGGAGGTTCCTAGAAAAGTTAAAATAGAGCTACCCTAAAACTCAGTAATTGCACTACTAATTTACCCCAGAAATACAAATGTAGTGATCTGAAGGGGCACCTGCACCACCCTGTTTATAGCAGCAATATCCACAAAAGCCAAACTATGGAAAGAGCCCAGATGTCCATGAATGGATAAATGGATAAAGAAGATGTGGTGTGTACACACACACACACACACACACACACACAGATATGCACACACAGTGGAATACTACTCAGCCATCAAAAATGGGATTTTGCCATTTGCAACGATGTGGATGGAACTAGAGAATATTATGCTAAGTGAAATAAGTCTATCAAAGAGAGAAATTATCATATGAACTTACTGATATGTGGAATTTAAGAAACAAAACAGAAGATCATGGGGGAAGAGAGGGAAAAATAAAAATGAAATCAGTGAGGGAGACAAACCGTAGAAGACTCTTAATCATAGGAAACTGAGGGTTGATGGAGGGGAGGGCTGTGGGGGGATGGCTAACTGGGTGATGAACATTAAGGAAGGCACATGATGTAATGAGCACTGGGTATAATATGAGACTGATGAGAAAAGAAAAAAAAGATGTTTCTCCAAGACTTGTCAAAGAGCTTTTTCCTTATGTTTTCTTCTAGAAGTTTTACGTATTCATTTTATACATTTAAATCTTTACTCTATTACCAGTTAATTTTTGTGATTGATACAAGATAGGGTTCAATTTTATTCTTTTGTATGTGGTTATCCATTTTCCCCAACACCATACATTGAAGAGATCATCCTTTCCCTATTGAGTATCCTTGGCTCTCTTGTCAGATATTAGTAGACTATATACGTGAAGGCTTATTTCTGGGCCCTGGATTTCTGTTCCATGTGTCTGTATGTCTATTTTATGCCAGCACCATACTTCGTTGATTACTATAGCTTTGTAATATGATTTTAAATCAGAAAGTGTGACACCTCCAGCTTTGTCTTTCAAGAAGGCGTTTATTGAAACACATTTTTTTTTCTAACAGTGTGTAATCTTTAGATTTTCAGGGACTAAATCCTAGGCCATGGATATTCTTTCACTGAGGAGGTTTATTCTGGTCACAGTTAGAGACTCCTTTTATATTTAATTTTAAGTTTTGATTTTGAACAACCATCCTAATCGAATCATGTTTTTAGGCCCTCTAATGAAAAGAAAAAAAACAGATTTACAAGGTTTTTAACATTCTCTGAGCATCAGTAATTAGAGATATTGATTAAATAATCGTGCCCATTATTTAACTATTATTTATAAATCTGTATTTACAAGTATTATTTAGACACTGAAATGCCTCTGAAGTCAGAAAATAGCAACAATAAAATGTGTTTTAATAAATGTAGAAGACTTCTGGGGTACCTGTATGACTCCATGGTTTAAGTGTCCGACTCTTGATTTCAGCTCAGGTCATGATCCAAGGGTCGTGAAACTGAGGCCCATAATGGTGGGCTCTGTGCTCAGCAGGGAGTCTGCTTGGGATTCTCTCTCTCCCTCCCCTTCTGCACTGCCCTTCCCCTGCCCCCACTCTCTTCTCTCACTCTCTCAAATAAATAAATAAATCTTTAAAAAAAAAATCACTGAGTACCTGACAGTGTAATCTTATAAATTAAGGACAAAGTAAATATATCTTTAACATTGTTCTCTTACTTGGGTCAAAATGAGTGGCGCACAGTGAGCATTGAGGCTGATACTCAATTTTATGGCTCTTTTACTTATTAATTGATTGAAGAGTTTTGGCAAAACCAATTGGTGTACATTTCTTGATAATTTTCTTTATTTTTTATTTTTCTCTATCTTTCAAGATATAATTAATTGAAAAAATCCAAATTTTCCAGAGATTTTTAACAGCTACTTACTATGCTGTTAGCAATGTGATTAGCAAGACACTATTAGCAGTACACTGTTAGACATTTTTTTCTTATCTTTTTGATTTAGAAATCACCAGGTTTTCTGTAAACTTAGTCCCTTTTAGAAAAAAAAGCCTAAACTCATAGAAATTTGTGAAATTAATTTTAAGTATGACATAACTTCTTTTTCTCCCACATGTCATTTCAGAAAATTCATATTGCTATGAAACAGGTTTCAGTAAGTGAACAATGTATTCTGATTACTCCATTGTAAGTTTCACCCAGTACCAGGAACAGTCCCAAACCACCTGGAGAGCATTTCACACAAGAGATAATTATTTATATTACTATAGTTTTAAATTCAACATAGGTCAGTTTTCATTTTCAGCCCTCCTAATCTTGAAACTTACTCATATAGTTCATTAGAATCTGATAACGGGGGCTCTCTTTCTAAATCAAAATTTGTTTCGTTCCATTAGGAATTTAACAGCCTGCTCCAGATATATAACCAAGAGAGAACAGAACAGGAAAAATAATAAGTGTTCAGACTTAGTAGAGCTAATAAATTAGATATCTGATTTGAAGAACAGTGATAAGAAAATGAATTCCAGACTATGTATTATTTTAGGGTATATACTTTTCACTACTATTGGGATCTTGTTTCTGCTGCTGACTGAGTGTCTAGCTCGATTTTAAATCAAATACATTAAGGACACTAATGACTAATGATGATGACTAATCAAGAGCATTCCCATGGGAATGGTGAGAGGGTTTCTTGACTCTAGTGTAGGGAAGCTGTCTGTCACTTTCTCTTCTTGAACTCTTAACTAATGCCACACCTGCTTATATAAAGGCATCCATACTTTGTCAGAAAGACTTGTGTGGTTAGCAAGGATGTGGGGCAAGATAGAGGGTTGAGGGAAATGTCTTTGCTAAATGAATAAGATGATTCACATGAATATTTAATCCTATAACTATTCATTGTGATATTTAGTTGTACAACTTCTCAATTGAGAGAACATGAATCCTTACGGACAGTTTTCTGGTTTATGTCATAATTTAGTCAGCATGCCACATTATATATATGTTATGAATCAAGAACCCTGATAATGGATCTAAGAAATCTATAGATCTACTGCTTGATAATGAGAAAGCTGCATGTTCTAGTATTTGAAGTATATAAGCATTTACTATTAAATGAGAATGAGTCCAAGAACAGTAATTGGTGGAGAAGATATAGAAGAAACAAAGGATGTAATTGCTAAGTTGAAGGCAAAATATTATACTACATGATATTGATGATGAATATATAGGGCCAGAAAATGGAAAAAACCACCATGAGGAGAGAGAGAGAGAGAGAGAGAGAGAATCACAGTAATACAGGAGTTGAATTAAATTGTGAGAGATAGTGGAGACAGTGGGGAAATGAGTCATTGTATATTTTTTGTTTGTTTTTAATAATATTGCATCCTTTTTAAAAGTATGTTCTTGAAAATAAAAGTGGTGTTTTAAGACAGCATCATCTGCATGAACCACATCACAGATCTGTGGCCCCCTACAGACCTGAATAACAATAAATACCATGCTTCTTAAGAAACACTTGAAGGGAAGAGGAAAATCTCTATTGGAAAAGCATTCAAAAACATAATCTCAACAAAGCAAGCTTATGAAAAATATGGCTGTTTAGGTCTAAAGGCATAGCCAAAGTGTAACCATCCCATAGGGACAATCAAATTAATTGCAGATCAAGAGCAGGTAAAGAGGATATGGGCAAGCTATAGTATCCTTAACTCTTATAGACAGGGAAAGGAGTATATTTTATATATGATTTGGAAACAAGAGGTAGGAAGAATATCACAAACAGAATAGAAGACAGAAAATTGATGAAGTTGTTAGTAAATTAAACATACGGCAGGGGCAATGTTCCCACAATAGAATTAGCATATCATGCTGTTGGTGAGAAGTGAGTTCCCTCGAGTCTGCAAATGTAGATGCTGTTCCAGTCTCTTCCAATGACCTACCAAAAATTTTCAGAAATCCATCAAGCAAGTTGCTAAACTTGGAGCAGCAGGGTTTTTAGGACCCTGTCCAGATCTAAGGTCATCTTCCACTCTAATTATAGTGCTGGTGCTAGTGGCTTATTATTATTCCAATATTAGGGTATCAACATATATGCTTTTTAAAATAAAAAAAATCTATACCAAAATAAAAAAAATGCTTTAGGAAACTTAGGAATAGCACAGAAATTTATAGACTTGGGCAATTATAGTGGTGCTATGTATTCTTAATAGAAATTAATTTGAATAGGACTTATGGCAGAGGCACCACAAACATACATTGAAAATGGGAAATTTCTATCAGTATCTATAAGCGCTCTATGTCTGTAGAAAATTTAGAAATCTTACAACTGCATAGGACTTCATTTTTCTTATTCTCATAATGGTGGAATAACAATGTTCCATTTCTTTTTTCTTTTTTTAACAATGTTCCATTTCTTATATGTGCCATAGCTACCCATACATCAGGACATACTCCTATTATTTTTCCCCGTAAGATCTTGACATATTTTACTTTCATTTTTGTTTTTCAATCTTCTTTTGGGAAATATTTATCCATTTAACTTCTGCTTTCCAATCTTCCTTTTTCTCAGTTATTTCTTTTTTCCTTATTTTATTTAATTTTATTTTTTATTAACATATAATGTATTATTTGTTTCAGGGGTGTACAGGTCTGTGATTCATCGGTCTTAACACACTTCACAGCACTCACTGTAGCACATACTCTCCCCAATGTCCATCACCCAGCCACCCCATCCCTCTCACCTTCCTCCCCTCCACAACCCTGTTTGTTTTCTGAGATTAAGAGTCTCTTATGGTTTGTCTCCCTCTCTGGTTTCATCTTGTTTTATTTTCCCCCTCCCTTCACCTATGATCCTCTGTCTTGTTTCTCAAATTCCTTATATCAGTGAGATCATATGATAATTGTCTTTCTCTGATTGACTTATTTCACTTAGCATAATACCCTCTAGCTCCATCCACGTTGTTGCAAATGACAAGATTTCATTTTTTGTTTGTTTAATGGCTGTATAGTATTTCATTGTATATATATACCACATCTTTTTTTTCCATTCATCTGTTGATGGACATCTAGGCTCTTTCCATAGTTTGGCTATTGTGGACATTGCTGCTATAAACATTTGGGTGCCCGTGCCCCTTTGGATCACTACATTTGTATCTTTAGGGTAAATACCCAGTTACTGGGTCATAGGGTAGCTCTATTTTCAACTTTTTGAGGAATCTCCATACTGTTTTCCAGAGTGGCTGCTCCAGCTTGCATTCCCACCAACACTGTAGGAGAATTCCCCTTTCTCCGCATCAATGTTATTTCAGTACATTTTCCATATAGCCAACAGTTGGTTTTATCATTATTGTTGTTGTTGTAATAATAATAACTATTATTATTATTTTATGTCAGATTCCATTTAAAAGCCCTCTGTGGTTTTCATTGACTTTAGAATAAAACCAGAAAATTTTCAAAATCTATCCACCCCACTTAACATTTCCAGGTTTTTCTTATCCATCTTACTGTCCTATGTCCCCAGCCTTCTACCCCTCCACATACATACATATTCTTTGTTTCAACCAACTTCCTTTACTTTTTGAATATGTCATGTGATCCTTAAATTTTAGGACTTTAAACCAGATATTACTCCTGTTCGAAGTGCTTTTAGCCCTCATACTTTTCCACACTTGACTAATTATGACTGATTATGAAGATCTCAATATTTCATTTTGAATTACATGTCTTCCCAGTGAGTGTTTGAACTGCTTTAATGAAGACCTAACACTTCCCATCATATTTTGCACATGCTTGCTTGATAAATATTAGTAAAATAAATACATGTAGAATGCCCTTTGACGTCATATGCTCTTTTTCAAATCGATTTACAAGATGACTTTATCTAGATCTTTTTCTCCTTCGCCAAAAGATATGTCCTTTCTCCTGTTCATGGCTAGTTCCTCCATAGGTCCTCTGGTCACCATTTCTTCAAACCTTTTACACAAAACCATCTTTCATCAGTAACCCCTTCCCACTTAGGTAACTTCAAATTCTCCCTACCTCCATTAGATAGCTTTTAGCATCTTAAGAAACAAGTGTACTTTTACTTAAACATAAAATAGGTATGCTTATTCCAAACTTCCAAAAAGCAAATCATATGATCTCAGTGATATGAGGAATTTGAGAAAGAAGACAGAAGATCATAGGGAAAGGGAGGGAAAGATGAAACAAGATGAAACCAGAGAGGGGGACAAAACATAAGAGACTTTTAATCTCAGGAAACAAACTGAGGGTTGCTGGAGGGGAGGAGGGTGGGAGGGATGGGGTGGCTGGGTGATGGACATTGGGGAGGGTATGTGCTATGGTGAGTGCTGTAAATTGTGTAAGACTGATGAATCACAGACCTGTACACCCCTGAAACAAGTGATACATTATATGTTTTTAAAAAAAGCAAATCAAAACAAAGCAAACCTCATGATCTCATGTTTTCTTTATATTACTAATATTCTTTGTTGCCAAGCATGCTATGTAGCAGCACCAAATTAAGCTCCCCAAATTGCACTGTTTATTGATTAATTCAATTTGAAACATATAACAAGAAGCAAGAAAAAAGAGATGGGTGGGGTTTACACACTTAAAAGAGGGTGTGGGGGATGGAATGATCATACTACCAGTCCTGCGGTTTTCAGTGTTCTTAGGCATAGAGGTGAAACTAAGTTCAGAAGTAAGTTGCTGGTGAGACATTTTAGACAAACTAAAAATAAGTAAAGTATGTGTAAGCCGACCATAGGAGGAAGTGATAGAAGACAAAGTAATGTCTAATGCTAAATGTTAAATGTTCCTAGATGCTAAATGTTCCTAGATTCATCAACCTTCCCTACTGACAGTGTGGATGTCAGGACCAGAGTTGATGGCATGCAAAGGAGATCAGCAGATGGAACTTTTCTGGAGCTACATTTGCTCTGTTAGAGGGATGCAAGGGTTCCAGAGTACAACTCCCACTTCTGTGCCACCACTCCTTAAGCTGCTTCCATCGGAAATATCTGTCCACCTTTGTCTGAGAGATCCTCATCACATTTTAAATGCTTGGTCAAAGTGTCTGCTTCTAGGAATCCTTCTTAATGTATGCTCTTGTAATTCTAGTTGCTATTATAGCAGATGCATTTTCTTTATGACGTTTAACAGAAAATGCTTTTCATGTAGAAAATTTCCTTATCATATATTATATATATTTGTATGCCTATAATATGTTTACAGATAGTTTGAGTTATTGTTGAATTTGTCTTCTGTAAACCACCTATCAAATGCTGCTCTTTGTCAATGATATGTATTTATCTTGGACATCTTTGTGCAAATACTAGTATTTAGATTTTAGAGAAAATAGTTTTATTTTTAGTAGTGTAAATCTAGGTGTAGCGCCTGCTAATTCAGTTTTGTGTTTATGTTTCTTCATTTATGAATATGTGTCTATATATTATAAGTGATTGGCCTATTTATAAAATATGAAGTTATTTATTATATTCTTTGCTCTGGAGAGCTAAAATGTTATTTTAAGTTTGATTAAGCCTAGCATGAATTACTTATTTAAAAGAGAGTTCCTAAAGATATCAGGGGAATCTAGGGTACTTTCCATATTTAAACATTCAATAAAGATTGTTCAAGTGAAAAATTATTACCGAATATCTTCTCTTTTAAAAAAAATCATCCACATATTTCATAATTTCTTTTTATTAGAGCAAACTAAGTTACTTCAGTGAAAGTTTGTGAGTTTCAGAAATTGTACTTAGTGATTTAAAACCATACATAGTTAATTGCATAGTTAAATATATGTCCCTGGGACCCTCTGAAAAGGCATGGTCTTAAGACTCATATAATATGTTCCTATTTTCCCAGCACTTGCTTATCTGCTTTTTATCAACAGGAGTTTTACAAGGTCCTTATTTTTGCAAGCAGTTTAATACGGTGTTGCTGTAAAGAAACCCCAACAAAGTACTTTGATTTCCAACATTCTAGGTTACATTCTCACTCTTGTTTTTGCTGTTTTCTGCTTTCAAATAATTGCTCAGAATTTTATTTTTTAAAGGGCTCCTTGTGTTTCCTAAATCAGTCACCTGATTCTCTACTTATGGCTTCCATATAATTGCTACTCTAATTTTAGATAAAGGAATAGAAAAAATTTAGAAAAATCATTATATATATTTCAGTTCTGAACCTGTCACTTGCATATATTCTTGCTTATTCAGTCTTATGTTCAAAATTCTTCATAAATGTGTTCTATGTGTTACATGGCAATTGTACAATGTATGAAATTATTTTCTAAAGTTTGGGTTTTTTTTTTATAACTGAATAGTTTATTCTAAGTATAAATTTGTTTAAAGTTGGGATTTTTTTCTTATGAAATTTAATAATAATGTTATTATAAAGGGGGACTCCAAATCAAAGACCAGAAAGTGTGCTTGCCTTCATATTCAAAGATTCAGTAAATATTTGTTAAAGCGAAAGATCTTTGAAAGAAAATATATTTCTTTCTATTCAATTTCCCATAAAGGTAGCGGGTGAGCAATGGAATTAGTAGTCTGGGGTTTCTTGAATTTAATTGCCTAATAGACTTGACATGCTACTTTGTAACTTTTTTTTTTAACCTAAAACAAATACCTTCTCTCTTAGCTCTCTACCTGGAAGTATAGAGTCAAGCTCACCAAACTGTCTTTTGTATGCCTTACTCATTCTTTTACTTTTTAAAAGGTTAAAAACATAAATACTTATGAATCCCTGCCCCTGAAAAGTTGTTTTATACCCCCACAAAATCATCATTCATCTTAATCCCCTGGCTTATAGGAGAGAGAGAGGTGGAAGGTCTGGAAGAGGATGTTCTTGAAATAGAACAGGTTTTTAAGAAGCATTTGTATCTTCCTAATTAATCATATGTCACAAGATGAGTGGGTTATTTATTTTTGTTTGTTTTTTGAGCAAATTGAAGTTAAGAAGCAGGCAAATATTTGATTCCATGATGAGAAAAGAGGTAATTGTGGTTAAGAACTGAAAATATTAATGTAATTTTCTACAATTAATAAAAAGTAAAATTTCTCCTATTATATAGATTATAGCTTGTGCACATTTTTTCCAACTGCTCATATATAATTATTTAAAAAATAATTATACCAAAAGATCAATAATGCATCCATGAGCTTGGAAAATTGTGATTAAAATGGGAAGATAAGATTTGGGGTGAAGCGGACTGAACCTCCACTCCTACCTCTGACATTTACTAGTCATTAAAACTTTCATTTGATTTTCCCTTATGTTTTTAAAAAAGTTTAATGAAAAATGGCATATACATATATAACTTTCAGTATTTAATTGAATATATTTTAATTACCCCTGCTGTCATTTCCTTCTGTGGACACATTTTTCCTCCCTTCCTCCTTTACCCATTTACACATATCTATAGATCCCCCCCCAAAGGCTTTTCCTTGTACCTCTTTTCTTTCATCTTTATACATTATCCCATTCTGAACTGTAATAAATTCAAATGTCTTTTAACTGTCAAATGTGCAAATGACTCCTGGATTTCCATCTCTTACACTAAAACTGCTTCAGGCCTTATGTTTTCTTATTTTTATTTTTTTATTTTCCTTCATGACTAATGTTCCTTGAGCTATCCTATTTTATGTAACATTCTTGAGGTACAACCTTATTTTTATTCACGTTTTGTACACAGTTTCCCTGTCTTTTTATCTTTTACTATTGCAAAGCCACTCTAGTTTTACTTCCCAACACCTACTTCGTTATAATTTATTTTATTTATCTTTTGAATTAAATAGTTAGGTATCTCTTTTTTTTAAATTTTTTATTAACATATAATGTATTATTTGCCCCAGGGTACATGTCTGCGAATCATCAAGCTTACACATTTCACAGCATTTGCCATAGCATAGGTATCTCTTTTTTTTTATTAGTCGGCGTAGAATACAGTGAACCTATAATGAGTTTAATTTGGATTTTTACAAACCAACCATATTATTCAAAAGCCTTTATAACTAATCCACACTGCATTTTGGAACTCTTGTTTCCTTATGTAGGCTTAAATAACTAGACATCTAACTTTCTGACTTTTCCTTAAGTTAAAAATAATGTTAAATAAATTTTATTAATCAAATTAAAAACCAATTTAGAAGAAATAGTTGGGATCATAAATTTTCACATAGACATTTATAATTTCTTATTTGAAAAGAGCAGTATAATCCTGGATTCTGAAAAGTGTACATTTCTATGAGTTTGGGCAAATATATACAATTCTGTGACCTGCCTACCAGAGTGAAGATTCAGAAGGGCTCCATCATCCCTCCAAAGTCCCTATTGTCCATTTGTAGTCAACTCCTGTCAACCCTAGCCCCTGGCCACTACTGATCTGTCTTTTGTCCATTTAGTATTACATTTTCCCAAATGTCATATAAATGAAATCATACCATGTGTACCCGTAGGGGCTGGCTTCCTTCACTTAGCAGAATGTGTTTACAATTTATCCAGATTGTTGTGGATATCAATAGCTTTGTTAATTTTATTGCTAATTAGTACTCCATTGTATGGATGTACCACTTTGTTTAGCCATTACTGGTTGAAGGACATTTTTGTTGTTTCCAGTTGTTGACAATCATAAGCAATGCTCTTCTGAATATTTGCATACATGTTTTGTGTGAACACAAGTTTTTATTTCTCTTAGGTAAATAACTACTAGATTTGCTGGGTTGTATGGTAAATGTGTATTTAATTTTATTATTTTTTATGTGTGTTTAATTTTAAAAGAAACTACAAACCTTTCCAAAGTTGGCTGTACATTTTGAGTTTTCACAAGCAATGTATGAGATTTCGTTATCTTAAATTCTTATTAGCTACATGATATTTCATTTTTTCTTTAAAAAATATAAAATCATTCTGTTAGATGATTAACAGAATGTAATGTAGTTAGGTACCTACAATGATGGTATAAAATTTACTTAATTTTCATTTCCCTAAAGATAGATAATTATAAGTATTTTCTAATGTGCTTATTTGCCATCCATATATCTTCTTTGGTGCACTGTCCAAAAATTCTGTCAAATTTTTATTAGGTTATTTTCTTCTTGTTGGATGTATGCATGTACACATATATAAATATATCTACCTGTATTTATGTATGTATATACATATTCTTTTCCTGGATCCTTAGCCTTTATCTTATATGGATTTTTCTTTTTTTTTTTTTTGAATAACAAATTCTTTTATCTTTATTTTGTCAATTTTAAAGTTTAGATTTTTTTTTTATTAACATATAATGTATTATTTACCCCAGGGTACAGGTCTGTGAATCATCAGGCTTACACATTTCACAGCATTTTCCATAGCACATACTCTCCCCAATGTCCATATCCCTACCGCCCCCCCCACCTCCCAGCAACCCATAGTTTGTTTTGTGAGTTTAGGAGTCTCTTATGGTTTGTCTCCTTCCCCATCCCATCTTGTTT